>JAWNNU010000209.1:0-572593 GCA_035044585.1 Scaptomyza polygonia | reverse complement strand
GGCCTGTTTACTCAAGACATAACTTAAGAAAAAATAACTTAAGAGTCAGCTGACTCAATCTACCTTATGGCTTTCAATGTAAGCGTTTACTCTCAACATAAAATAACTTATCTTAGTTTTGAACCTGCAGGTTGCAGAAATAACTTAATTTTCTTACGCCGAACAGTGTTGATTTACGAACAGCTGTTCGAAAACAGTCTTGCAAAACGTTAGTCAACAACGTTTAACAATTAAACATATAATTCAAAATGGATGATCATAAGTTAATAATTTTAGTGCAAAATTATAGTTTTATTTATGACAAAAAGTCAAAAGACTTTAAAAATATAATTAAAAAAAGAGAAGCTTGGTCTACAATTGCCAAAGAACTTGGTTGCAATGGTAAGCATATTAATAAAAGTTATTGTACTTGTTTTTGCATTGATATGTTTGTTTGTTAAAGTTGATATCTGTGAAAGGCGTTGGACTAGCCTGAGAGAGCGCTTTTCAAAGGAGTTGAGGACAGTTGAACCTTCAGGTAGTGGAGTTGGAATGTCTTCGGAATGGCTGCATTTTGAAAGTTTGCAGTTTCTCAAAACCCATTTACACAGACGCCGGTAATAACTTATTATGTACACTTTGTTAGTTTTTTTTACAACAAAAATGTTTTTATTGTTTAGGCAAAAGTCAAATTTCACGGTGTCAGAGGAGTCGCTGCCAAAATTTTTTGAAAATGATGACTTGTTCTCCTCAACCCTAAATGTTGATGACATTATTGAGGAATCGTCATCACCATGTTTTGATTTTTCGTCTGAACCTGCAGCTGTACCTGTACCTGTGTCCAAAAAACGAAAGAGAACAAACACCACCGCTGACGAGAATTTGTCGGTGGCAACCAAAGCTTTCGTCGAATACTGCGATTCAATGAAACAAAAGGAAGCAGAGGACGAAGTCGCAGTAAATGTGGCCAACATAGTTAAAAAAAATTTGTCTGAAATGTCACCAAGAAAAAAAATGATTTTTGCGGCAAAAATTATGCAAATTTTCGCAGAAAAATAATAAATTGAAACAATATTGAATTTTAATTATTTCATTAATTTTATTTTGGCTGGAAAGTCACAGCACCTTCATTCATAAAAAAAGAACGCAATTTATTTCGAAGTGAAATTGCATAGTTTGTGCTTCTGCGGCTATGAGAAACGTACTCTCGAACGCTGCTACAGGACTGCAATTCGTTCCGCCAGCCACCCAATACAATGCTGTTGTCCGACGCATCCTGGTCTACAAAAGATGGAGGACAATAGTATCTATCCAGATCATTGAGCATAATGAAATTGTGTAATGCCACACACGTCAGAACAATCTTCTCACAGTTCTCCGGCATGAACTCCATCGTTGAATTTAAAACTCGCCAACGAGCTGTCAAAATTCCAAAAGAATTTTCAATGGTCCTACGTGCCCTTGAAATACGATAATTGTAAACATTGTCTTCAAGAGACAATGCTACCCCTGATCGTGCTGGCGAAATGGGTTTCATCAAATTTTTCCTCAACGGAAAAGCCGCATCGCCGACAAAAAAATGTGGAAAAGGTTCTGCACAATTTGGTAGAGGCTTGTTTGGCGGCAATGGCAACGTTCCATCTAAAAGTTGTCTACCAAATTGTGACATGTTGAAAACACCTGTTAAACATAATATGATTATAATTAATAAGGTTCACACAAGAGATGAAATTGAATTAAATACCTGCATCATTTTCACTGCCATAGCTTCCCACACTTGTTGCAATGAATGTGTACCTGGCGTCGCAGGCAGCCATTAAAACTATGCTGAATGTTTTTTTGTAATTGAAGTACATGCTTCCACTGTTTTTTGGGCACTTAATGGCGATGTGCTTACCATCCACTGCACCAACGCAATTCGGCAAGTTCCATTGAGATGCGAAGTCGGCCGCAATGTCTCTATATTGCGACTCAGTGGGGGGCGACAGATATATCCCTGAAAAAACATATTGGAAAAGAAACATTTTAAGTATTAAATAAAGTACATGCAAAATTGAAATAACTACCTGAAAGCACATCCCATAACGCTTCACAAGTTTCAAAAATAATCTTCCAGACCGTTGTTTTTCCAAGCTTATGGCTCCAAGCAATCATTTGCATGCTACTTCCATGAGACAAAAACCTTTAGAATAAACAATTATGGCAAATAAAGTCCATACACATAATTTATGTACTTATATCAAAATCAACTTACAGTAATGTAATTTCGAGGCGCTCCTCTGTGCTAATGCGCTGTCTCGGCTTCCTGAGTTTATCGTTCAGTAAACTCAGAAGCAACTGGAACAGTGTTTTAGTCATCCGCGTATGTATAAAAAACTGTGCTTCGTCATAATCTCTCAGAGCAGAGAAATTTTTTGTGAAATACCCACTGGTATGCCAGTTTCGGTTTATGGGACGAACTGCCCAACGCCGCTTCCTCTTTTTTTCTTCTTTCACCTTTTTGTATAAAGATACAATGTTCATGTACATTGCAAAGGCTACTGCTGTTTTTGTATCCATTATTAAGTCGCTTTGCTGCTGCTTTAGTGAATGTGATACCGCGTTTATTTTTCTTTGTTTAACAACACTGCTTACATTGTTATACAGCACTGCCGCACTGATTTATTAAGTTAATTTACATCGAGAGTAAATGCAACTATTCCTTAAGATATTTTTTATTAAGATAAGTTATTTTTTCTTAAGTTATGTCTTGAGTAAACAGGCCTTTAGCCACCAGTATTTTGAGATATTCACATTTTTCATCGCCATGAAAAAACAAAAATTAATAAAAAGAAATTGATGGGCTGTGCTTTCGGCTAGACTTAAAGGCTGTGTCTCTTACACGGCCGCTAGGTTTTTAGGTAGAGTACGTTACATTTCAAATGTATCAAACAAAGTAGACGTACTGGCAAAACAATAAAATTAAATTAAATTAAATTTAAATTCAACACCTGAAATTAGACATCAATTTGTCTGCTTATAAGCACACCAATGCATGTGCTTTTATTGGTTGAGGATGCGCCGGGCAATTTTAATTAAAGTCGAAATTAATTTACATATATTCTTAGAAGGGTTTGTTTTCTCTTCTGATAAATTTCATTAGTATTACTTAAAAATATAAATTATAATATAGAAGTATTTTACTTTTAGATTTTTATCTTTTTACTTTTAAAATTTTTTGTTAAATATTGAATTAAATTCACTTTCTAGGAAGCATTTTATTATATTTTTATTCTTTTCTGTATTTTGGTAGCGCCTAAACATACATAAATAGTCGAAAACCGATATAAACCAACATCACATGTCGTCTTGTCGTAGCTGAGACGCACAAAATGCACAGATTAAAAAAAAAAAAATTGTCAAATATTCAACAATAGTCAATAAAACCTCAAATATTTAATTTAATATAAAGATAATATATTTTAATTATTTATTTACAAAATACGTTGATTAAAGTGTGAGTTTATTAAATTATAAACAACTTTTTTATTGATTTTGACATATCACACAAACATTATATTGAATTAATCACGTATTGCTATTTAATTGCACAAAGTTCATATTGAGTTTATACAACCCTTCTAAGTTTGGTTGTATTAATCAGAATAAGTCAAAAGTTGAGACGACATGAGAAATGAAGCACGGTTGCTTCTTTTATGAACAAGCACAAGCTTTTAGCGTTGTTGATTGCTGCTGCACTATGGGGCACTTTGCCAAAAAAACTGTCATATATTAATTTTTTACATGTCCTAAAATTAACTAATTTTTAATGCAAATCTCTTAAAAAGTTAAGTTGGCAGAGCTCGATGATTTTTTCAAAAATGTAAGTATTATAAAAACAAGCTGAACTTCCAGATTTGGACCTTATATGTTGAAAACAAGATGCGGTAAAAAAACAATTTTAAAAAAATTATTTTCCTTTGGTTCTTAAAAATCTAACGCAAAAAACCAAATCAACATATCTATCTTAATAACTGACTTATCTTTACTATATCTCTGGAGATATTAAAATGATTTCGACCAAATTTTGACATTAATTCTATAGTTACCCATTATTTTAACCACCATTTTCACATATATCAAATTCGATATTTTTTCGTAATCGATTCCATGCGTATATCAGAAACCAGAAAAATATCGATAGCTTGAAACAAAATTGTTCTGCTCATGGTATACGAGAACTTATAATCCAAACATGAAGTCTCTAGCTTTTGTAGTCTCTGAGATCAACGCGTACGTACATACAGACGGACGGACAGACGGACATGGCCATACCGACTCGGCTATTGATGCTGATTAAGAATATATATATACTTTATGGGGCCGCAGATGCTTCCTTCTGCCTAACATACTTTTGCACAAAACCATTATACCCTGATTTGTTATAAAAATTCTTGGACGTTTGCTAAAAAATTCTTGGACGTGACTGAGATTCGGAACCCAGCCTCGAAATAAAATCATTACAATGTCGATAAATTATCATAATTCCCACGTCCTTACAGCAGAGATCTGCGCATAACTGTCACACACATAGCACGTGTCGATAGTCCTCAAGCACCGCGCCGCACTTACACGCAGGAATAGCGCTGATTCTTCTCGCTTCTAGATTTGCATACAGCGACTCCAATTGACATAAATATTGTGCATAAACAACAGTAACCTTTTTGATTTAGCCAAGTACATCGGTGCACCCATATAAACGAAAATCAAATACCTGAAGATTGTAGATTTACTATTGCATATACCATGAGCATATCAGCACATCATTTTGAGTTAGGAAAATTTGAAAGTTGATCCAAAAAATTTAATAACCAAGTAAAATGACTCAAATCGATTGAGCTCGATTTGGAGTTACCGTAAACCCAAAGCATAACGTGCAGTCTTTTTTTTCGATATATTTTCAGTACAACTTTGACAAAAAAAAAAATTAGCCTAAAAAGTTTTTGAATAAAACAGTACAAACAATTGAAGACCTTTTTATTGATAAACTTTTCTTTGCAAGAATTCGAAGGACAAACTTTTATTAGAATGGCTAGCACAGGACTAGGACAGGTTTTTCTGGGTCACTGAAAATTTAAGGCAGTGCATGTTGTCTTTCATTATCATTGTGACTAAGCACGGAGAAGCATGGTTCCATGCCTTGCCAGCTTGTCTGCTTTGTCATTACCCTCGATGCCTTCAGGACAGGGCAAATGAGGTGTATCTCGAACTTGTGGCTGTTTTTGACAGATATCGAGTTAGATAATATTGCCTTAAGAGATTTGATACCGGCTATCAGAAAAAATGCAGATTCAGCTGCAGAGCAATTAGTTTCGGAGATGAAGGAGAGCGCCTCGTGTATTGCAACGAACTCAGCTTGAAACACACTGCAATGATCAGTGAGGCTGGAAGATTTATTAATGGATAGCTCATCGCAAAAGACGCCGTCCCCTACTTTGTCTGCAAGATTTGAGCCATCGGTGTAAATTTTTACTGAGTTTGTCAGCCCTGCCGTGCCTGAGCACCAAACGTCCTTTGAGGGGATAAGTGTATGGAATGGAGTTTTGGGGAATTCCTGAGGACGATAGTTGTCCGTGATTATAGGAAAAAGTGGGTTTCCCACAAGAACATTGGAGTGTCCGTAAGTCTTTTCGGACCACTTATTAAAAAAACTGATGGTTTCAATTGTGCAAAGCTTATGGACTGAATTCTTCTTGGACAGAGCTGGCCACCATATTGACACTCCGTACAGTAGAATAGGCCGAATTGTGGCTGAGTACAGGCACAGGGCGATATGGGTATCCATTCCATATTTCAGCTTATTGGATTTCTTGCATATTGTAAAGTAGTTATTTTGTCGGGGTACAGATCTCAGTCTGTCCACGGTCCACGTCACAAGATATTTATATTTAAAATCGGAGACGTTCGCGAAATGAAGGTAAGTGTCGCGACGTTCGTCAGGCACTGCGGAAAGCAAGCACCTTGACGGCTAGGGGGACACAAGGTCAACTAAACTTTCTGATCGCGCAGCGGCGCCTTCGTTAGCTTTATTCGATACATTTATGGTCTACGCCTTTTTATTTCTAACAACCTCAAACGAAATACACGCGGGTTTGGGGTCATTTCGCCTTCCTTTTATTCTTCAAATCTTTTCTGACACTTATCTTTCCTTGATCTTATTTCTAATCATCTTCTTCTCAACTATTCCGCGATCGCGTCCACTCAGTTGCGTGCTCTCATACCAACTACCTTGCCGGTCTCGCACTTGAGGTCAGCGCGCTTCTTGGTCTGCCCTTGCTCGCGACAATTGGGTCGCGTGTCGCGAGCGTGCCCTCGCTCATTTGTCGCCGGCTTCGCTGCCCGGCTCTCTTGCTGCGCTACGTTCTTGCATTGTTTTATGAGTTGATGTATGTAACTTAACTCTACTAGTTGTGTAACTTATTGTAACAATATGTATTAAGTAAATATTCTGTTCATTTAATTTGTTTTCCTTCTTAACTCGTATTCTTTGTCTTATATCTATTGATTTGTTGTCTTCATAAATCTTTGTCTTATATCGATATATTGTTTGTATTCATAAATCTTCTTCTCTGTCTTATATCTATTAATTGTTTGTCTTCATAAGTCTTATTCTATATGTAAGTATAGTACGTATGTATATATATGTATGTGAGGGAGGTTCACGCTGGACCTACTTCACACCCCCCCCTTTCTTCGTGACAGTGACAATGCCGTCCGGGTGTTTGGTCACGGAGTAAATCGCTTCTCCTGCCGTCACCCTGAGCCGGTCCCTCGACGTTCGACTTCTCCGCGCGCGCAGCTCACGCGTAATCTCCTCGACGGCCCGCTTGGTCACGATGCTTCTGTCTGGGTGACACGTCCAATCCTTTGGGACTTCGGGTGGATCAGCCGGGGTAAGGTTCTCCTCCGGCCTCATGGTGAGGGGCGTTTGGCGTCGCTCGGCTGCGGCGCTAGTTGACGGTTCGTCGTCGTCGTCGTCTGTTGCCTCCGACCATAGTCCCGGGGCCCATACTCTGCGAACGTTCGACTGTCGTGGTATCTCCTTCGCTATCTCCTCTATTTCCTCTAGTCCCTCTTCCCATCCCAGCACACCTTCTTCCTCTCCTCTTCGTTGTTTTCCGTTTCTGGTTCGGCCGTGTCGGGGCTCCCTTCCTCCCGAGCTTGCATGAAAATCGTGGTTGTCACTACCTTTTGCAGCACGTGGATGCCTGCCAGCGTGTCTGTTATCTCTTCCTCGTGCACATATCTTGTTATGGCTGGACCATTTGCACCCCACGCCTCTTCCACTTTCGTCAACTTCGTTCGACGGTGCGTGCCTTCCGCTAGTTTTAGTACTGTTTCTTTGCTCTTTTCTGTTGGGAGAGACATAATTGTATGTTTTGAAACGTTGTGGGTTAGTATAAGAGTTTTGTTGGGGATTTTTTTTTTTTGGTTATGCTTCTCCTCGACTCGTTTCGGCTTCTTCTCCTTGCTGGAAGGGTTTTAGCTAAGCTACGCTTGCAACTCGACTTTTCCGTTCCCCGTCAATTGCCAAGCGCACTACATTTGGTGAGACGAACTTCTTCACCCGATATGGTCCCTCGTACTTCGGTGCTAACTTAGCTGCGAATCCGTCGCTGGCCTTCGAGAGTTGGTGCGTCCTCAACAAGACAAGCTCGTTGATCGTCGGTCTCCATTCCCTTCGTCGCAGGTTGTAATTCCTCCCTTGATCCGTTGAAGCTCGCTGCTGGTTGCTTCGCGCTATGTCGAACATCTCCTTTAGCCTATTTGCCCTTTGTTCCGGCGTTTGCGGTGTGCTTCCTGTACCTGGCGTTTTCTCCTCGTACAACGTTGCTGGCAAGCGAGGTTCCCTTCCTTGCATCAGGAATGCTGGGGAGAATCCTGTTGAGTCCGCGATGCTCGAGTTGACGGCTAGTGATATTTCGGGTATCAGCTGGTTCCACGAACTTTGGTTTCCGGAAATATATTGCGCGATCTTCGTCTTTACCGTCCTGTTGGTTCTCTCGGTCGGGTTTTCCTGAGGGCAGTATGGGGCGGTGTGTTCCATCTCTACGCCAAGGGAGTTCAAATACGCTTTGAAAATCCGACTTGTGAACTGCACTCCGTTGTCGCAAACAAACCTCTTTGGCACTCCGAACCGGCATAAGATGCGTTCGCGAAAAGCCTTCTGCAACGTGGCCGCTGTTGCTCGTCTCAGGGGAACCAATTCCACCCACTTTGTGAATGCGTCGTGAAATACCAATAACATCGTGCTACCTTGTTTTGATCGCGGTAAGGGGCCCACGAAATCCGCGCACAGAATTGCCATTGGCGGGTTAGCATGTGTCCGGCTGGCTTCTTTTGTTCGGTCTTGAACAGTTGGCATTTTTCGCAACATTTGACATACCTGGCTGCATCTCTGAACATCCCAGGCCAGTAGTAGCGTTGGGACAGCCTCATAATCGTCTTGCGGACTCCATGATGCCTGGCCGTCGGCACGTCGTGGCAGTCCAGTAGTACTCTCTTCCTTTGTTCCTCGCTTACGCAGAGTTTCCACGGGATGTAGTCTTCGTCATCCGCGCGGTGACCCAGGTGTCGGTATAGCTTCCCGTTTTCTTCCACGTAGTCTGTATACCTCGATGGTTCCTTGGCTATCTTTTCCAGCATCTTTGGAATCCACCCTCCGGGGAACTGTTGAACTACGGCTTGCTGGAGCTGCTCCAACGGGTCTCGCGACAAAGCGTCTGCCACCACGTTGAGCTTGCCTTTCCTGTATTTGACGTCAAACTGATATTGCTGTAGCTCTAAAGCCCAGCGCGCTATCCTGTGGGATTCTCAATTGAATCCAACCATTTTAATGCCATGTGGTCTGTGATCACCTCAAATCGGTATCCTTCCAGGTAGCATTTGAGTTTTCTGATCGCCCACTCGATCGCCAAGCACTCCTTTTCTGTAGCCGAATAGTTTGATTCGGCCTTTGACAGTTTCCGGCTGGCGTACGCTATGACCTGCTCCTGCTGATCAATGGTTTGCGTGAGGACCGCTCCGAGGCCGTAGTCGCTCGCGTCCGTCTGCAACGTGAACTTTTCTCCGAACTCCGGACATGCTAGGACAGGCGCGGACGTTAGACACTTCTTGAGGCTGTCTAATGCGGCTTGTTGCGCCTCCTTCCACAACCACTTCCGGGACTTCTTCAACAGCTCTGTCATCGGTAGTACCACTGTTGTGAAATTGGGCACGAATCGGTGGTACCACGACGCCATCCCTAGGCATCGTCTAAGCTCTTTCAATTTTGTGGGTGCCTTAAGATTTTCCATGGCTTCCACCTTTGAGGGGTCCGTCTGGATTCCTTTCTCGCTCACCAGATGCCCTAGGTATACTAGCTTCTTCTGGAAAGAACGAACATTATTTTTGATTAAGTTTGAGATTGTCCTCTCTCAACCGTCGGAATACTTCTTCCAAATCCGCTATGTGTTGCTCTTTCGTTGCGCTTATCACTATGATGTCGTCTAAGCAGGCGAACGCATGGGGCTCCATCTCCGGGCCTATTACCGTATCCAATGCTCTCTGACAAGTCGCACCGGCCGAATGCAACCCAAATGTCATGACCCGCCATTGAAATAGTCCTCGACCGGGCACTGTGAACGCGGTGTACTCCCTGCTGCTTGCCGCCATCGGAATTTGCCATTAACCGTGCTTCAAGTCCAGCGTCGAAATGTAGCTTGCGTGCCTAAACTTTTCCAGTATGTGATTTATCCTGGGTACGGGGTATGCGTCCGGTATAGAGTGTGCGTTGAGCTGCCTGTAGTCCACGCACATCCTCCACTCGTTCGTCTTCTTACGGACGAGCACTATGGGCGCGCTGTGTGGGCTGCGTGACGGCTCGATCGCCCCCGCCTCTATCAGTTCGTTTACCTGCTGGTCGATCATGCGTTGAATCACCGGATTTTTGGGGTAGTACCTCTGCTTGTTCGGCTTATCATCCCTCATGATGATCCGATGCTCGGCTATGTTGGATACGCCCTTCAATCCCTCGAAGAGTTGTAACTCCATCCTTAAAAACTCCTGCGTGGCTGGTTCCAAGTCCGCTGGCCGATTCCTGCGCAGCGTCTTCTTCCGATGATGATCCTACTTTGGGGTCTCCTCCTTGCGGCGCCTCGGCTCCTGCACTTTCCACCTGGCCTAGCGATGGCTCCTTGACGACTGTAACTGCGTCTCGGCCGGCCCCTTGCCTGGCTAGCGTGGTATCCTTGCTGCGATGCGTCCCCAGGACAGTCTCTCGCTTCTTGCCTCTGGTGCCGCGTCCCTCTTGCTCCTTCTCCTTCTCCCCCTCTGGCCTTGACTCGGCTCTTTCGATCGACTCAGCTGGCGCATGGGCGCACTTCAGAATTAGCATCGCCTCACTGCACTGCATAGTCGTCCCCATCTTGCATAGAAAATCCATCCCCAGGATAAGACTGTCTAACATGGATGGCATTACGAGCATGTCCATTGTCACCTCTTTACTAATCAGCTTGACTTTGATTATTATCAACTTACTTATCGCCACCTACGATCCGTCTGCTAAGTGAGTATTCGCGGTCGCCGCAAATACTTCCCCTTTTGCCTTTATCTCCTCAAAAAATTTTTGGCTCACGAAGCTTCGTGATGCCCCTGTGTCAACCGTCGCCTTCGCCACTCGGTCCCCGACCTTCACCATGGCGACTATGCGACTGTTCTCAACTCTGAGAGGACATTCTAATTCCGGGACTGACTCGCGCCGGCGCCCATCCGATCCCGATCCGGATGACGCGGCTGCCCGTTTCCCGCTCTCCTACCGCAACATGCCAAATCGCTCACGCCTTGAGCACCACACTGTCTACAGAATACCACCTTGGGGTTTGGGCATTCTCTGGCAAAGTGTCCTCCTTGTGAGCAGTTGTAGCACACGCGACTCACGACTGCCGACCTAACCTGTTCGTGCCCCATCATGTTGTTCGAAATTTCATCGCGCCTGGCGATGGGATGGCTACCAATCTCATTCCGCGCCAACGGTACCTGTGCTGGCGGGCTCCTAAATGGATCGGTCGGCTTGGCGGGTGTGTCCATGCCACCGGACCTACCCTGATACCCACGACCCCTTGCCTGGTTGTACCCCGTCTCCCCTTGGACCTGACCCGGGATGTTTTCAAACTCTGAGGCTATCTGTGTTAGCTGAGACAAGTCTGTAAAGTCACTACGTCGAATATAAAGGCGGTACTCCCGAGAAAGATTCTCATACACTCTTTTCAGCTCCTGCTCAGGAGTATAACTGGCGTGCCGCATTAACCTCTTCAGGTTGACTAAGTATTCTTTATACCCTTCCCCTACGCGTTGTCGGCGAGCCCTGATTTCGTCCTCTAGCCTGTCAAAGTATTGGGGAGACAGAAAGAATCCTAAAAATTCTCTTTTGAACGTTTCCCACGTCACGTCCCTTAATCCGCTCGTTGAGAACCAACTAACCGCCATGCCTGTCAAAGCCTCGCTCATCGCTCTCGGTATGCGATTCAGATCTACATCGTACGTTTGGGCGCGTTCTTCCAATGTGTCTATGAACGCAAGTGGGTCAGAATAACCGTCAAACTTAACACCCCATTTCCCAACCTGATCAGGGACGACCATGTAATGCCGGTGACTGTTGGCGAGCTCGTACATTGGCCTGTAATCCGCCTGGCCCTCCAGGGTAGTAGTCATGGGCGGTCCTACGGGCGGCACTACATGTACATTCGGGGTCAATCCAGCTATGTATCCGCCAACGGCCGGTGCAAACCGCACGTGGCTGGTTGATGGTGGCAATTCTCCTGATGACCCTGATAACGCCAACAAATCGGATTCCGATTTTTGTCTGGGTCGCGCCCCTTTACTAATGACAGATGGCGGGACGGGTGACCCTCCCATTCGCCCAACCGGTTCCAGATTGCTGAACTATGGCCCCCCAATTTTATCAAATCACATACCCGTTTCCGTAAATCTTCTACCTTACCGGCGCTTTCTATGTTTAGTTCCTGAGCGATTCGTTCCAGATCCTCCTTCCGGCAGTGGTATACCCATCCTAGACTCACGCCCGGGTTGTCGCATCCTTTTTCTTCTACGCTTTTGTTATGCTCCATGGTCGTTGTTAGTGCTTTTTTTTCGATTTGTATGTTTTTTTTGTTTTAGTTGTATTTAATTAATATTTTTATTTAATTTAATTAAATTTTTATTTAATTTATTATAATTTTTTTTAAATTTATTTAAATTTTGTTTATTTTAATTTTTTTTATTTAATTTAATTAAATTTTTATTTAATTTATTTCCTTTTTTTTATTTAAATTTTATTTAATTTATTTAAATTTTTTCCACTCTCGACCCACTGTATCGCAATCAACTACCGCGCAAAACCCAATTCCAGCCTTCGGGTGTTGGCATATGCTGCACTTTCACAGTCAGCGTTCGCGCTTCTTCCCTGTGATCACTTTTCACCACCGACACTGTTTCCCGCGATTGTAGCCGTTTTCTAGGCGAACGCTCACGCCTGTCTTTTCGCTATTTCCGTTCGCTTAGTTGGTGCGTCTTCTTTCACCGTCAACTTCGCTGCACGTGCACTCTAAGCTTCGACCGATTTGCTGCTTAAAACATACAAAATAATTTTTTCGCGACGACTGTACGTTTGGCAAATTTTTTTTCTAGCGCCAACTGACCATCTGGCACCTTTTATTGCCCTTGCCGTCACTTTAAGTTTTTTTTTTTGAAACGCGCGCGCGATCTACGGGGTATGACCGGGTATGGCCGACTATCACGATTTATACTTATTAGTAATATGTTTGGGGTTTTTCCTTCCAAATTATATTACTCCTCTTTCACTTGGTTCCCTGCTCGGGCGCCACTTGTAAAGTAGTTATTTTGCCGGGGTACAGATCTCAGTCTGTCCACGGCCCACGTCACAAGATATTTATATTCAATATCAGGGGACGCTCGCGAAATGGAGGTAAGTGTTGTGATATTCTACCCGATGTTTTGAGACAAGTGCAGCAAACGAGCGTCTCAGCGGTTAGGGGTCGTACAAGGTCAACCTTTGTACCAACGTTTTCGGTCATGCAAGCTGCGCTGTCGCTTTATTAAACGACGACCACCGATTTCTTTGGCGCATTAACCCTTTTCTTAGCATTAGCAACCTCAAAGCAAAACGCGTGTGTCTTTCTTTTAAATCATACTTTCCTTTTATTTTATAACTCTTTTCGCACTTCTTGTGGCTTGACTTCTATATCTACTTATCGCTCCTCTAGTGTGATCTTTTACTCAGCGGCTGCGTCTGGTCGGTTATGCGTTCTCACACTCACTACTCTGCCGGTCTCGCACTTCAGGTCAGCGCGCTTCTTCGCTGCCCTCGCTCGCGATAATTGGGTCGCGTGTCGCGAGCGCGCCCTCACATCGTTTGTCGCCTGGTTTCACTGCCCGGCCCTCTTGCTGCGCTGGCTGCATTGCTTAGCCTATTCTTCTTCTCTTTCCTTATTCCAAGAGTAAATTGTAATTCATTTGTGTTTATCTAGTGTTGATTATTACTTAATCACTTAATTACTAATTGTACAACTCGTTGGCTTGTTTTAAGTATTTCGTTCATTTCGTATGTTTTTTTCCTTCTTAAGTTATATTCTTTGCCTTATGTCTATTAATTTGTTATCTTCATAAATCTTTCTTTGTCTTATATCTATTGATTTTATAAGTATGTGAGGGAGGTTCACGCTGGACCTACTTCACAAGTTTCAGGATTGGCAACAACAGATCCAACAACAACAGCAACAGCAGTTTTTTATGTGGTTGCAGCAGCAGCAGCAAGAACAGCAACAGCATAACATCCAAGCAAATCAACGCCTTGAAAAACTGGAAAAAATGGTATTTGAAATGGCCAACACTATCAAACAATGGGCTGGGTTTAAACCTTATACTCAGTTTCAAAACAACGTTTTACCTCCACAATGAATCCACTAAAGATCCTTATTTGGAATGCTACCGGCATTTCAAGAAAAGCTAAAGAAGTTGAGCTCTTCGCGCACAACAACAGCGTAGAGATTCTTCTTGTGACGGAGCTTAGAATTAAAAGAGGTGATGCTGTAAAGATATATGGATATACTATCTATCCCGAATTCAGGCCATCGCGTAATAATAATAGCGTTGGCGGAGCTGCGTTGTTCGTCAGGACTACTCTTCGCCATTTTCCACTAAAGGTTATTGAGACATGCAGCATACAAATGTCATCAGTACAAGTAGCTACAGGATTGGGTGACGTGGAGTTCAGTGCCATTTACTGCCCTCCCAGCATCAGGATCGATGAAAGATACTTTATCAACACACTACGTGCTTCTGATTGGTGGCGACTGGAATGCCCGACATTGGCTTTGGGGCGACACTTACAATTCACCTCGGGGGCGAGAACTAGCAGAAGCCATCTCTGTCGTTGGAGCCAAGATCCTTGCAACTGGATCGCCAACCAGGTACCCATACGTGCTCGGTCATACGCCTTCGTGCATTGACTTTGCAGTGTACCATGGAATGAATACCTGACTCTCGAGCTACTATAACTCAAAGCTGGGATTTGGACTCAGATCACTTGCCTCTAATCATCAACATTGAGACAGATGGTGCTTATGTCAATCCAAGCCCTCGGCTAGTCACCAAACACACTGACCTGCTTGTCTTTAGCCAACAATTGGAGAACTCGATTCAGCTGAATACTACGCTAAATTCCGGTGAAGACATTGAAATGGCTGTTGATAACTTCACAGAAAGTATTTGCAGGGCTGCGGCTGCCTCAACGCCTACTGTTCCTCGGACAGGCACCACCTATGGAATAGTCCTAACAAGAGAGGCTAGAGAGCTTTTGACACAGAATTTTGGGACAGAATTTTATGAAATCGGGCTGCGAAGCAACTATGAAATGTCTTAAGAGAACTTCGAAGCAACTTTTTTGAGCAGAAGCTTGCTGTTATGGACTATACTGTGGATGCTGGATACTCGCTTTGGAAGTGCACCAAGTCCCTTAAAAGACAACCGTTTAGACAGGTTCCCATTAGGTGTCCGGGAGGCGTACTTGCTAGAAATGAAGAGGAGCAGACCAATTCATTTGCACATCATTTGGAAATTAGGTTCACCCATTACCAACTCGCTACAATGGAACAGGAAAGACAGACACTTGATAGCCTACAGACACCTCTGCAAATGTCCTTACCCATTTAACCTGCCAGGGCTGAGGAGATTGCCGAAGTCATTAAATCATTACCATTAAAGAAGGCTCCTGGTTTCGACAATGTTTGTAATGCCACACTAAAGGCATTACCTATTAGAGCGATTCTCTTCATGGCTCTTATATTTAACGCCATGTTCAGGGTGCAGTTCTTCCCAAAGCAGTGGAAGATGGCAGCAATTCTGATGATCCATAAGCCCGGGAAACCTAAAGAGGACCCAGAATCGTATCGGCCCATAAGTCTCCTGTCTTCGATATTTAAGGTGTGGGAAGGGCTTATTGCCAATCGATTAAAGGACATTATAAAAGAGCACCGTATCCTGCCGGATCACCAGTTTGGATTTCGAGAGGGACACAGCACTGTGGAGCAGGTTCACAGATTGGCAAAACACATTCTACAGGCCTTTGACGATCTTGAATACTATAATGCTGTATTCATTGTTATGCATTAAGCATTCGACAGAGTTTGGCATGTCGGCCTACTAAGCAAAATTAGAAAGCTGTTCCCAGCACCATACTACGGAGTACTACGTTCTTACTTGGAAGAACGGAAGTTTATGGTCAGGGTTAGGAGCACCTACTCGACTTCCGGCCATATGAGAGCTGGAGTCCCACAAGGCAGCGTCCTTGGACCGCTGCTCTACTCAATATATACTGCAGATTTGCCCTGCCCAAATGAGTATCATATGGAAGTTCCCAGGAAGGCTCTTCTTGCTACCTACGCCGATGACATTGCACTGCTCTACAGCTCTGAAAGTCGCATTGAAGCAGCAGATGGAATCCAAGAGTACCTTATTACATTGGCTGCATGGTGCAAAAAATGGAATTTAAAAGTCAACTCACTAAAGACCACCAATCCCTGCTTCACTTTGAAGATCCTTATTGACCACACCCTACCCATACGACTGGAAGGCGTAACTTTGGAACAGTCCTCGCAGGCTAAGTACCTCGGGATCACCCTTGACAAGCGTTTGACTTTTGGCCCTCATTTAAAAGCTACGGCTCGGAGATGTGGTCAAAGAATGCAACAACTGCGGTGGCTGATCAACAGAAGAAGCACCATGTCACTCAGAGCCAATCTGGCTATACGGAGTGCAGATTTGGGGAATAGCTGCAAAGTCAAACTTTAAATACATAAAGGTATTGCAAAATCGTGCCATGCGTGCCATTACCAACTGTCCTTTTTATGTACGCGGTACCACCCTACTTCGTGACCTGAACCTGCAAACAGTGGAGGAGCAGATTGGAAGGCACAGATATAGTGATAGGCTAAGAAGAAACCCAAGTGCGCTAGCAAGATTCTCATTACCTGCCAGGCCTCTAAGGCGATTATCAAGAAAAGGTTTTGCCAAAACTTTTGGACAAACTTAAAAACCACCTTGCTATATGAGAATATTTGTAAGTCCTCATGCGCGAAGCATGAGGTTTGGTTCTTTATTTATTTATCTTATAAATGTGTTGTTATGATACTATTTCTGCATTGTACGGATTCAACGCTTAATCTAATAAAAATTAAAAAAAAAAATAAAAACTCCCTGCGCCCTAAAAGTATGCTCCAAATAATGTTCAATTTAAACAATACTTAAAATTGTGTTAACTTTACGATATCATGGAGAACTACGCGTTCATACAGATGGACAGACGGACATGATCGTATGGACTCGGCTATTGATGCTGATCAAGGGTTTTTATGCTTAATGTGGTCGGAAAAGCTTCCTTCTTCCTGTTACATAGTTTGACACAAAACCTTTATACCCTGTTTTACTCATTTTATGGGTTCAGGGTATAAAAATGAGACAGAAGGGATGTGTTGCGCGTCAGGAAAGGTGCAACTAACTGTAATGGTGCACGATTACTTACGTATATTTGATTTGTCTCACAAAACTTATTTTTCTCGTCAACGTTGAAAATTGATGCACACAGCACGGCAGACAAATCAAACTGACGACGCGTGCCAAAAGCAAAGTCGAACAAGTAGTGCAAAGGCATAAACTGAAAAAGCCACGTTAGACTTTCATGTATGCATTCATTTTTAAACATGTGTGCGTAACGGCACACAAAATCAAAACAAATTACGAGCAATAGAATGAACTGCGTAGCCGAAGTAGTAAACTTGCGAAACAACAACAATTCTGTACAAATCTTTCCATTAGAGCCTTGTTTACAAAAAGGCTACACGTAATACATTCAGTGGAGTCTCCACGAAATGCATATTGTGGACGTATCGGATATTGTGTTCGCCGCTGGGTACCTACTTAATTGTATCATGATCTGGCCGATCACACGTCAGTGAAAGTCACTTAGTGAGAGAGCTTGCATTACAGTTACAAAATGTTAACAGTAGAAGATAGTAGCAGCTGTAGATAAATGCAATCATGATTTAAATGGCAGATGACTGTTTAATTTCAGAGCATTTCATTAAGAGAAATTATTTTCCACGTTTTTTCGGTTTTCTTCCATGATAAGGATAAATTTTATGTTATATAAATCTTAAACTGCTATCCTTATTGTTGAGCAAAAAAATAAAACTTATATTATCAATATTTTGAGCTTGTTTTTTTTTTTGCCCATGTTCCTGAGTATCGTTTTGCTTTAATTTCTTATTTATTATTTATATCATAAAATTTTAAATTTTTTAATTTGTTTTGTATATAGCTATATAAGCTAAAAAAGCTTATCATAACAAAAAATGTATCAACGTACCAACAGTCGATCATCCATATAACGCACCTCAAAAGGAGAAGAAAAAATTCGTAACTGTTGTTTTGTATTCGAGTGTCTTTAAATTTTTATACTCGAGTAAATTGGGCTTGTGCAATGTGCGCTGTGGTGTCTATCCACCTGTCCGTCCGTATGTTCGCATATCTTAATCCGTGGCCGAGTAAATTAAAGTGTCTTGATTGGGGTTTAACAATAACTGGGGGTTGGCAAATCGATAAATTTGATTACTCAAAATCGATAAATCAACATATTTCGCACATCCTTTTAGCTAGAGCTACCAAATTTTGTGAGAAGAAACAGCCCCCAAAAACTGCATCATTTCAGTTAAAGCCTCACCCACCTATTCCGCTCTCAGTCTACACGCAGTTTTAAATTAGAAACGCCTATATCTAACAAAGTTAGATATGATATGCGTGTATCTTCCATAGTGTAAGAGCTGGAGTCTCAAAATTTTGCTATGAAGATAACTGGTAAAATATCTGCATCAAAGTTTTGTACCCACGTCTAACCATCTGCGTCAGATAATCTTTTAGGCAGCGAACACCCCTGCCGAAACCACACCCCTATGCCATCAGGCCTCTTCTTACCGGTTTTACTACTGGTATCAAGAATGCCGCAGTCCATTGCAACCGACTGCAACCTTTCCACTTGTTTTGGTATTATATTAAATCAAATACACGCAAGTGCGCTACTGATTTTTGGAGAAATCAAACCCAAATTTATAATAAACATCTGAGAAAGACTCGTATAATTAAAGCCTCAGTCCATGAAACGGGTAAGGGTGGATTTGTGCAAATGTATGTTACAGGCAAAAAGATGCGTCTCCCACCCCATTAAGGATATACAAAATATTCATGGTCAGCATCAGGAGTCTATTCCATTTAGCTATGTCTGTCTTACTGCCTTCGAATTTTGTTGGTTTGTATACAATGATGGAATAATTTTAAATACACATTTATCGATAACAATAAAATCTCTTTTAGAAAATTTGGAAACTATAGACATCAATTAAAATCCCGAAAATGTTCATCGAAATCGGTTGAGAAACGCTGTAGAAATTGTAGATTGAAATCGAGGCATCATCCAGAAATGCTGTAAGACCACAGAGGAGTCACGGCGTACGGTGAATCTTATCATCTAGTAACAGTGCGATTGGAATCATGTTCATTTCATTGTTCAAAACTACCGTACAGCCCGTAACTAACAGAACTGTCCGTCCCTATGTTCCGAATTTTTTACAAACTCTTCAGTTTAAAATTAGAAACGCTTATATCTTCTACAATTTTGAGCTAGAGCACCAAATTTAGTGCCAAGATAGGTGTTGACGACCCCAAACAAAATTATAGCACGCCCATTCACATTGCCTTACCCGCCCCAACGCTTCGCTAAAAATGGTAATTCGTGTATCTCCCATAGTGTTTGAGCTAGAGTCACCAAATTTGGTAGGAAGATAACTGGTAACGACCCCCCAAAAAACTGCATCTAAGTTTTGGAGCCCAACCCAACCATTCAGTTCCCAGCTACCCCGCGGTGTATAAATAGAAATGCCTATATCTTCCACAGCTTTTGATCTAAAGCCACCAAATTGAATGTCGATGAAGAAAAATTTGGATTCCGCCACCCACCTATAACGCCCCCAGCACCCCTTCCACCATACTCTACTAACCTTGAGCTTGAGTCACCAAATTTGGTAGGAGGATAGCAATTGACATCATTCAGATCAGCTGCAAAAGTTTTGATGCCATGCCCTCCATACCGCCCTCAGCCTTCCCGCAGTTTAAAGTCAAAAACGACTATATTTCACCAGTATTTGAGCTAAAGCCACCAAATTTGGTGCCAAGATAGGTTATGACAACTCCCAAACAAATTGATATAAACTTTTGATGCCACGCCCATCCATACTGCCCTAGCCGCCCCAACGCTTCTCTAAAAACGGTCATGCGTATAGGTCATAAAGTGTTTGAGCTTGGGTCTCCAAATTTGGTACCAAGATGTGTGATGAAGAAACACAAAAAACCCCAGCCCACCTTTCCTACCTTCCTACCAAACTACAAAGCTACAAACAGACCTAGAGTCACAAAATTTGGTAGGAAGATTGCAATTGACATCACACAAAGATCTGCATAAGAACTTTTAATATCACGCCTCCCATACCACCCCCAGCCCCCTTCCCAAACCTATTACACACTTTAAGATAAAGTCACTAAACTCGGTAGGAGGATAGCAATTGACATCTTACAAAGATCTGCATAAAAACTTTTCCCCATTTTTGACAAACTTTGATCTAGAATTCCAAAATTTGGAAGGAAGATAGCATTTTGGCATCCCCATCTGCATCAGACAATTTTTGAGTCAGCGTACACCCCTGCCGTATCCGTAACCCATTGCAATAAGGTCTCATTTATCGGTTTGACTAATTGTATCGAATATACCGCAGTCGATTGCAACCGACTGCAACGTTTCTACTTGTTCTGATTGATGCAATCAAACTTAGGGCCGGTTTCTCAAAGTCCAGTTAAAGTGCCAGTTAGTTAATCTCGGCATAACATTAATGCTCTTGTTAAATCAGTTTGGATTTCTCAATGCAAAGTTTACTTTATTCGTTCAGATATCATCGCATTAATGGTGCAGCCAACCTTACGAGGAAATCAGCTGTTTGGTATGGTATTTCTTTATGTTTTGTGACTGCCAAATTCGTAACAAATGCTTTATTTTATTTAGCCCAGTGAAAAATCTAAACGGCAACGTTTCAATAAATATTTTACTCCCTGCGCCGATTTTCTAGTTGTCAGCTATACAGGCAACATTTGAAAATTTTTCAAAAAGTTTTTACAAAATAAATATTTTTGTCGATAATAACATAAACTAACCAGGAAAAACCCACCTTGACATGTCCCGAAATGTCAGTGAAATCTCTAAGCGAGGCTGCCCGAAGACTATTGGATGCTCAAAAACGGAGAGCGGGCAAAAGAAAAAAAAAAGTTAAGTCTTTGTCGCCCCTCCCTAACTCGAAAAGAGTAAGCGGCAGCCAGGTCCTACACTCGTTCCCCACTACTAGCCGGCAGGTAAACTCTAGTAATAGGTTTACCATTCTTGACACGGATATCTCTACTAATGAAGAGCATGAGAAAGACGTAATGATTGAGTTGACAGTGATCATATTGATGAACATCAACCTGAAACAATCAATGCTGGTCAATGTTTGGAAGAATCAACTAACACTGGCAATCAACTAAAAGGTCCCCCGAAACCACCGCAAATTGTTGATAATATAAACAACTTAAATGACTTATTTGAACTTATAAAGGAAGTGGCAAATTTGAATAACGTTGTCATCAAATCTTATCAAGGGGAAACGGTCAGAATCTTTCCCAAAGACAGTGACACTTACAGAAAGATCGTGAGCCGAATGGATGAGATTGGTATGGAGTTCCACACATACCAAATGCAAACAGAAAAAGCACACAGAATTGTAGTAAGAGACTTACATCACAGCACCTTAAACAATGACATTACTGCCGATCTGAAACGTTTAGGCTATGAAGTTCTTCACATCCACAACCCTAGTTCAAGGATTAATAAGGACGATAAACTTAATATCTTTTTCATTAATATAAAGCCTTGTGCCAAAATTAATGAAATCTACCAAGTAAAGACCCTCTGCCGACAGAAAGTGAGGATTGAAAGAATGCGAAAGTCTACTGAAATTGCACAATGTCGTCGATGCCAAGAGTACGGCCACACAGCTAAATACTGCCGCAGACTCCCCAATTGTGCAAAGTGTGGCGAAAATCATCCAACCACACAATGCTCACGTCCCGTAGATGCACAGCCCACATGCTACTATTGTAGTTATAATCATATGGCGAGCTATAAAGGGTGCTAAAAGTACCAGGAGTTTCTTCGCAGATCTATGGGGCCTGCAAGAAAGGCGAATAGTCAAAATAAAACTGGTCATGTAGTCATTTCCAGAGACCATTAACAGTTTCCTTCCTTGCATTCTAATCGCCAGAAGGGTACAAACCAATCAACAGCACAGCAGCAACGTATTGCTCAACATCAACCATCTGTAGGCACTGGCGAAAACACAAGAGTACCCTATGCCGCAGTAGCAAGAGGCAATTCAAATACAATGCCCTTTAGGGAGCGACCGGCTCAGAGACGTCTTCACAATATACAAGCGCTACAGATATCGCAGCAACAACGTATGAATGTTCAGCAACCAAATTCAGTTGAAGTTCAAGCATTGTTACAACAACAACAGAAACAGTTTGTAAAGTAGTTATTTTGCCGGGGTACAGATCTCAGTCTGTCTACGGCCCACGTCACAAGATATTTATATTCAATATCAGGGGACGCTCGCGAAATGGAGGTAAGTGTTGTGATATTCTACCCGATGTTTTGAGACAAGTGCAGCAAACGAGCGTCTCAGCGGTTAGGGGTCGTACAAGTTCAACCTTTGTACCAACGTTTTCGGTCATGCAAGCTGCGCTGTCGCTTTATTAAACGACGACCACCGATTTCTTTGGCGCATTAACCCTTTTCTTAGCATTAGCAACCTCAAAGCAAAACGCGTGTGTCTTTCTTTTAAATCATACTTTCCTTTTATTTTATAACTCTTTTCGCACTTCTTGTGGCTTGACTTCTATATCTACTTATCGCTCCTCTAGTGTGATCTTTTACTCCGCGGCTGCGTCTGGTCGGTTACGCGTTCTCACACTCACTACTCTGCCGGTCTCGCACTTCAGGTCAGCGCGCTTCTTCGCTGCCCTCGCTCGCGATAATTGGGTCGCGTGTCGCGAGCGCGCCCTCACATCGTTTGTCGCCTGGTTTCACTGCCCGGCCCTCTTGCTGCGCTGGCTGCATTGCTTAGCCTATTCTTCTTCTCTTTCCTTATTCCAAGAGTAAATTGTAATTCATTTGTGTTTATCTAGTGTTGATTATTACTTAATCACTTAATTACTAATTGTACAACTTGTTCGCTTGTCTTAAGTATTTCGTTCATTTCGTTTGTTTTTTTTCCTTCTTAAGTTATATTCTTTGCCTTATGTCTATTAATTTGTTATCTTCATAAATCTTTCTTTGTCTTATATCTATTGATTTTATATGTATGTGAGGGAGGTTCACGCTGGACTTACTTCTCCTCCGGCCTCGGAGTAAGGGGCGTTTGGCGTCGCTCGGCTGCGGCGCTACTCGACGGTTTGTCGTCGTCGTCGTCTGTTGCCTCCGACCATAGTCCCGGGGCCCATACTCTGCGTACGTTCGATTGTCGTGGTGTCTCCTTCGCTATCTCCTCTAGTCCCTCTTCCCATCCCAGCACAACTTCTTCCTCACTCTCTTCGTTGTTCTCAGTTTCTGGTTCGGCCGTGTCGTTAGGGCTCTCTTCCTCCCAAGCTTGCATGAAAATTGTGGTTGTCACCACCTTTTGCAGCACGTGGATGCCTTCCAGCGTGTCTGTCACCTCTTCCTCGTGCACGTATCTTGTTATGGCTGGACCATTTGCACCCCAAGCCTCTTCTACCTTCGTCAACTTCGTTCGACGGTGCGTGCCTTCCTCTAGTTTTAGTATTGTTTCTTTGCTCATTTCTGTTGGGAGAAACATAATTGTGGATTATTACGGAATTATTATTGAAATTTTAGTTGTATGTTTTGAAACGTTGTGGGTTAGTATAAGAGTTTTGTTGGGGGTTTTTTTTTTCTCTGGTTATGCTTCTCCTCGACTCGTTTCGGCTTCTTCTCCGTCTTGCTGGAAGGGTTTTAGCTGTGCTACGCTTGCGGTTCTGCTTTTCCGATCCCCGTCTTTTGTCAAACGCACTACATTTGGTGAGACGAATTTCTTCACCCTGTATGGCCCCTCATACTTCGGTTCTAACTTGGCTGCTAATCCGTCGCTGGCCTTCGAGAGTTGGTGCGTCCTTAACAAGACAAGTTCGTTGATCGTCGGTCTCCATTCCCTTCGTCGCAGGTTGTAATTTCTCCCTTGATCCGTTGAAGCTCGCTGCTGGCTGCTTCGCGCTATGTCGAACATCTCCTTTAGCCTATTTGCCCTTTGTTCCGGCGTTTGCGGTGTGCTTCCTGTACCTGGCGTTTTCTCCTCGTACAACGTTGCTGGCAAGCGAGGTTCCCTTCCTTGCATCAGGAATGCTGGGGAGAATCCTGTTGAGTCCGCGATGCTCGAGTTGACGGCTAGCGATATTTCGGGTATCAGCTGGTCCCACGAACTTTGGTTTCCGGAAATATATTGCGCGATCTTCACACTCCGTTGTCACAAACAAACCTCTTTGGCACTCCGAACCGGCATAAGATCCGTTCGCGAAAAGCCTTCTGCAACGTGGCCGCTGTTGCTCGTCTCAGGGGAACCAATTCCACCCACTTTGTGAATGCGTCGTGAAATACCAATAACATCGTGTTACCTTGCTTTGATCGCGGTAAGGGGCCCACGAAATCTGCGCACAGTATCGCCATTGGCTCCGCCACCTGGCGGGTTAGCATGTGTCCGGCTGGCTTCTTTTGTTCGGTCTTGAACAGTTGGCATTTTTCGCAACGTTTGACATACCTGGCTGCATCTCTGAACATCTCAGGCTAGTTGTATCGTTGGGACAACCTCATAATCGTCTTGCGGACTCCCAGATGCCCGGCCGTCAGCGCGTCGTTGCATTCCAATAACACTCGCTTTCTTTGTTCCTCGCTGACGCATAGCTTCCACGGGATGTAGTCCTCGTCATCCGCGCGGTGGCCCAGGTGTCTGTACAACTGTCCGTTTTCTTCCACGTAGTCTGTATACTTAGATGGTTCCTTGGCTATCTTTTCCAGCATCTTTGGAATCCACCCTCCGGGGGACTGTTGAACAACGGCTTGCTGGAGCTGCTCTAACGGGTCTCGTGACAAAGCGTCTGCCACCACGTTGAGCTTGCCTTTCCTGTATTTGACGTCAAACTGGTATTGCTGTAGCTCTAAAGCCCAGCGCGCTATCCTTCCTGTGGGGCTCTCAATTGAATCCAACCATTTCAATGCCATGTGGTCTGTGACCACTTCAAATCGGTATCCTTCCAGGCAGCATTTGAGTTTTCTGATCGCCCACACGATCGCCAAGCACTCCTTTTCTGTAGCCGAATAGTTCGACTCGGCCTTTGACAGCTTCCGGCTGGCGTACGCTATGACCCGCTCCTGCTGATCAATTGTTTGCGTGAGGACTGCTCCGAGGCCGTTGTCGCTCGCGTCCGTCTGCAGCGTGAACTTTTCTCCGAACTCCGGACAAGCCAGGACAGGAGCGGACGTTAGACACCTTTTGAGGCTGTCTAATGCGGCTTGTTGCTCCTCCTTCCACGACCACTTCCGGGACTTCTTCAACAGCTCTGTCATCGGTTGTACCACTGTTGTGAAATTGGGCACGAATCGGCGGTACCACGACGCCATTCCTAGGCGTCGTCTAAGCTCTTTCAGGTTTGTGGGTGCCTTAAGATTTTTCATGGCTTCCACCTTTGAGGGGCCCGTCTGGATTCCTTTCTCGCTTACCAGATGCCCTAGGTATACTAGCTTCTTCTGGAAAAACGAACATTTTTTTTGATTAAGTTTTAGGTTGGCCTCTCTCAGCCGTCGGAATACTTCTCTCAAGTTTGCTATGTGTTGCTCTTTCGTTGCGCTTATCACTATGATGTCGTCTAAGTAGGCGAACGCATGGGGCTCCATCTCCGGGCCTATTACCGTATCCAATGCTCTCTGACAAGTCGCACCGGCCGAATGCAAACCAAATGGCATGACTCGCCATTGAAACAGTCCTCGACCTGGCACTGTGAACGCAGTGTACTCCCTGCTGCTTGCCGCCATCGGAATTTGCCAGTAACCGTGCTTCAAGTCCAGCGTCGAAATGTAACGTGCGTGCCTCAACTTTTCCAGTATGTGATTTATCCTGGGCACGGGGTATGCATCCGGTATAGAGTGTGCGTTGAGCTGCCTGTAGTCCACGCACATCCTCCACTCGTTCGTCTTCTTACGGACGAGCACTATGGGCGCGCTGTGTGGGCTGCGTGACGGCTCGATCGCCCCCGCCTCTATCAGTTCATTTACCCGCTGGTCGATCACGCGTTGCATCGCCGGATTTTTGGGGTAGTACCTCTGCTTGACCGGCTTGTCATCCCTCATGATGATCCGATGCTCGGCTACGTTGGATACGCCCTTCAATCCCTCGAAGAGTTGTAACTCCATCCTTAAAAACTCCTGCGTGGCTGGTTCCAAGTCCACTGGCCACACCGATTCCTGCGCAGCGTCTTCTTCCGATGATGATCCTACTTTGGGGTCTCCCTTTTGCGGCGCCTCGGCACCTGTACTTTCCACCTGGCCTAGCGATGGCTCCTTGACGACTGTAACTGCGTCTCGGCCGGCCCCTTGCTTGGCTGGCGTGGTATCCTTGCTGCGATGCGTCCCCAGGACAGTCTCTCGCTTCTTGCCTCGGGTGCCGCGTCTCTCTTGCTCCTATTCCCCTCCTGGCCCTAACTCGGCCGTTTCGATCGCCTTGGCTGGCGCATCGGCGCACTTCAGTATCAGCATCGCATCACCGCACTGCATGGTCGTCCCCATCTTGCATAGAAAATCCATCCCTGGGATAAGACTGTCTAACATGGATGGCATTACGAGCATGTCCATCGGCACTTCTTTGCTGATCAACTTGACCTTGATTCTCAACAATTTACTAATTGCTACCTTTGATCCATCTGCTAAGTGAGTATTCGCGGTCGCTGCGAATACTTCCCCCTTTGCCTTTATCTCCTCAAAAAAACTTTGGCTCACGAAGCTTCGTGATGCCCCTGTATCAACCGTCGCCTTCGCCACTCGGTCCCCGACCTTCACCATGGCGACTATGCGACTATTCTCTACTCTGAGAGGACATTCTAATTTCGGGACTGACTCGCGCCGGCGCCCATCCGATCCCGATCCGGATGACGCGGCTGCCCGTTTCCCGCTCTTCTACCGCAACATGCCAAATCGCTCACGCCTTGAGCACCACACTGTCTACAGAATACCACCTTAGGATTTGGGCATTCTCTGGCAGTGTCCCCCTTGTGAGCAGTTGTAGCACACGCGACTCACGACTGCCGACCTAACCTGTTCATGCCCCATCATGTTGTTCGAAATTTCATCGCGCCTGGTGACGGGATGACTGCCAGTCTCATTTCGCGCTAAGGGTACCTGTGCTGGCGGGCTCCTAAACGGATTAGGCGGTTTGGCGGGTGTGTCCATGCCACCGGACCTACCCTGATACCCAAGAACCCTTGCCTGGTTGTACCCCGTCTCCCCTTGGACCTGACCCGGGATGCTTTCAAACTCTGAGGCTATCTGTGTTAGCTGAGACAAGTCTGTAAAATCACTCCGTCGAATATATAGGCGGTACTCCCGAGAAAGAATCTCATATACTCTTTTCAGCTCCTGCTCAGGAGTATAACTGGCGTGCCGCATTAATCTCTTCAGGTTGACTAAATATTTTTTATACCCTTCCCCTACGCGTTGTTGGCGGGCCCTGATTTCGTCCTCTAACCTGTCAAAGTATTGGGGAGGCAGAAAGAATCCTAAAAATTCCCTTTTGAACGTTCCCCAAGTCACGTCCCTTAATCCGCTCGTTGAGAACCAACTACCCGCCATGCCTGTCAAAGCCTCGCTCATCACTCTCGGTATGCGGTTCAGATCTATATCGTACGTTTGGGCGCACTCCTCCAATGTCTCTATAAACGCGAGCGGGTCGGAATAACCATCAAACTTAACACCCCATTTCCTAACCTGATCAGGGACGACCATGTAATGCCGGTGACTGTTGGCGAGCTCGTACGTTTGCCTGTAATCCGCCTGGCCCTCCTGGGTAGTAGTCATGAGCGGTCCTACGGGCGGCACTACATGTACATTCGGGGTCAATCCAGCTATGTATCCGCCAACGGCCGGTGCAAACCGCACGTGGCTGGTTGATGGTGGCAATTCTCCTGATGACCCTGATAACGCCAACAAATCGGATTCCGATTTTTGTCTGGGTCGCGCCCCTTCACTAATGACAGTGGGTGGGACGGGTGACCCTCGGTTCTTGGCGAACTTCCGCTCCCATTCGCCCAACCAGTTCCAGGTTGACGAACTATGGCCCCCCAATTTTATCAAATCACATACCCGTTTCCGTAAATCTTCTACCTTGCCGGCGCTTTCTATGTTTAGTTCCTGAGCGATTCGTTCCAGATCCTCCTTCCGGCAGTGGTATACCCATCCTAGACTCACGCCCGGGTTGTCGCATCCTTCTTCTTCTACGCTTTTGTTGTACTCCATGGTCGTTGCTCGTGAACAATTTTTTTTTTTTAATTTATTCAATTTTAATTTAAGTTATTTCAGTTTTATTTAATTTATTTAAAATTTGTTTATTTAATTTTTTTTTTTTTTTTAGCTGTATTTAATTTATTTGTTTTTTTTTTATTTAATTTAATAAAATTTTTATTTAATTTATTAAAATTTCGTTTATTTAAATTTTTTATTTAATTTATTTAAATTTTTTTATGTATTAAAATTTTCTCTCTCGACCCACTGTATCGCAGTCAGCTACCACGCCCAATACCAATTTCAACCTTCAGGTGTTGGCGTGTGCTGCACTTTCACAGTCAGCGTTCGCGCTGCTCCGCTGTGACCACTTTTCATGAGCGACACTGTTTCCCGCGATTTTAGCCGTTTTCTAGCCGAACGCTCACGTCTGTCTTTTCGCTATTCCCGTTCGCTTAGTTGGTGCGTCTTCTTTCACTGTCAACTTCGCTGCACGTGCACTCTAAGCTTCGACCGATTTGCTGCTTAACACATACGAGAAATAACTTTTTTCGCGACGACTGTACGTTTTGGCAAATTTTTCTCAGCGCCAACTGACCATCTGGCACCTTTTATTGCCCTCGCCGTTACTTTCACTTTTTTTTTTCTCTCTTGTTTCTAACGCGCGCGCGATCGCGAGGTATGGCCGGGTATGCCCGACTGTCACGATTCACTTTTAGTAGTGCGTTTGGGGTTTTTGCTCCTAACTTGCACTACACCTCTTTCACGTTAGGTCCCTGCTCGGGCGCCACTTGTAAAGTAGTTATTTTGTCGGGGTACAGATCTCAGTCTGTCCACGGTCCACGTCACAAGATATTTATATTTAAAATCGGAGACGTTCGCGAAATGAAGGTAAGTGTCGCGACGTTCGTCAGGCACTGCGGAAAGCAAGCACCTTGACGGCTAGGGGGACACGAGGTCAACTAAACTTTCTGATCGCGCAGCGGCGCCTTCGTTAGCTTTATTCGATACATTTATGGTCTACGCCTTTTTATTTCTAACAACCTCAAACGAAATACACGCGGGTTTGGGGTCATTTCGCCTTCCTTTTATTCTTCAAATCTTTTCTGACACTTATCTTTCCTTGATCTTATTTCTAATCATCTTCTTCTCAACTATTCCGCGATCGCGTCCACTCAGTTGCGTGCTCTCATACCAACTACCTTGCCGGTCTCGCACTTGAGGTCAGCGCGCTTCTTGGTCTGCCCTTGCTCGCGACAATTGGGTCGCGTGTCGCGAGCGTGCCCTCGCTCATTTGTCGCCAGCTTCGCTGCCCGGCTCTCTTGCTGCGCTACGTTCTTGCATTGTTTTATGAGTTGATGTATGTAACTTAACTCTAATAGTTGTGTAACTTATTGTAACTTATCTTTACTAACAATATGTATTAAGTAAATATTCTGTTCATTTAATTTGTTTTCCTTCTTAACTCGTATTCTTTGTCTTATATCTATTGATTTGTTGTCTTCATAAATCTTTGTCATATATCGATATATTGTTTGTATTCATAAATCTTCTTCTCTGCCTTATATCTATTAATTGTTTGTCTTCATAAGTCCTATTCTATATCTAAGTATAGTACGTATGTATATATATGTATTTGAGGGAGGTTCACGCTGGACCTACTTCACAATATAAAGAGTGCAACTGAAGCCTTTTTAACCCGTTCTTCTGATTTAAGATTCCATTCTAGTTTACTTTCAACAGTGACCTCGGATTTACTGAATGCAAGTTCCTACAATTGAGTGTTGGTAGTCTGAGCTTTTACTTCCTGGTGAAGACAACTAAATAAGTTTTATCTGGGTACAGCCCGAGTCCCTTTGATGTGGCCCGTAAGGACAGTGCATGAGTGGTCATGCATTCGCACACAGATTGGGGAAATTTTCCCGAGAAGGCACTGGCAGCGGCATCTGCGTAAGCGGAAATCGCTCCCGGTACTATGTTATTGAAAGCGCCATGATTGTCTAGAAAGGCTACAGGGCAGTACTTCTTGCGGTGGAGTTCTCTTTCTATTGTGGAGACTACACCATGAAACACTGTTTCGGTAGATTTGCCTTTTTGTTAAGCAAGTTGTGCTTGGGGGAAATGATCGGTCTTAAACGAGTCTATATTAAGTAGGCGCAGCACCCTTTCCAGTGTTTTGAGCAGAAAGGATGTTAGGTTTATTGGACGAAAATCCTTTGGAGTCGAGTTTGAGGCTTTGCTAGGGAATGAAGACGACTATGGATTCGAGCCTTGGGGATCGCAATTGTCGTCAAGATATCTGAAAAGACTTTCTGAAGCTAGTTTATGCCAATGTCCCCTACATACTGCAGTTCGGATCGGATACTTCCGTCCGGCCCAGGGGATTCTTAGAGCGAAAATCTTCAAATGGGCTGTGAGATGAAATCTTTGGAGAATAGCTCAGTGAATTTAAGCTACTGAAAATCTTTTTATATAGAGGTATCGGTTTTTTGACTGTGGCTTTCTACCAAAAGTTCCTGTGATTTTGGGCTGGTCATTGTCTACGGGTCATCAAGTATTATGAGGAAGCTTAAGTTGCGCATCTGATCCGTATTCGCAGTCTGACGATACGTATGTACATACATATGTTCGTTTTCTGCTTTTTTTCATTGTCTCCGTTGGAAAAATCCTTTGGATTATACTTTGCTGGAAAAAAAAACTTGGGCCACGCTATATTCAATTGAATAGATCGGAGGATATGCTAACGAAATGCAAACAGCATTTTTTTCAAAAGTTTAGCATTCCGGGTGTCGTTGGCTGCATCGATGGCACCCATTTCAAGAAAATGAAGCCCAGCAGTTCCGAACACGTTTATTTTAATAGAAAGGGGTATTTTAGCATTAATGCAATGGTAGTAAGTAATGAATACTTTAAGTGAAGAGGTGGTTTGTTAACTCGATTGTCCGTTTTGTTATGTGTGTGTCTTGGTACTCGTTTTTTGTTCATATGTTATTCCATACATTTATTACCTTTCAAATGATGGTTCCTATAGATATGCGATTATGACCTGAAAGTTCTTTATGTGGATGCTTCGAAGCCTAGAGCAGCTCATGACTCTCGCGCTTGGAGTCAGAGCGAAGCCAGGTCTTTTTTTCAAGAACGATATGACAGTGGTTCACGTGGCAACTGGCTCCTTGGGGACTCGGGTTATCCCTTGGAGCCATTTCTTTTAACGCCTTACAGAAGTGCAACACAAGCCTCGTACCAACACGCTTTTAACCTTCGTCATGCTTCTGCAAGAAATATAATTAAGAGAACTTTTGGAGTAATCAAAAGCAGATTTAGATTACTCCAAGAGATACTTTTGTACAGTCCCTTAAAGGTGTCCTGTATCATAAATGTTTGCTGCGCTCTTCACAATTTATGCCGCATTTTTGTATTGTTGAAGCTCCTGAAGGACGCGCAGAAGTTTAATCCTTAGCTAATTCAAATCAGTCGGAAACAACGTCCCAAATTCGAGACGACATAGCAGCTTCCTTAAGAATACGTTGACGTTATATTTATGTTATTTTGAATTTTGATTAATAAATATGGCTTATTTTGTTATGTTTCTTTATAGTTTTATTTAAATTATTTTTCTAAAGCTAACACAAATCTTTCTAAAATTAAATTGGTTTTTTTTAATTCCTCTAAAATCTGTTGATTACCCTTTTTTATATCCACCAGCTAGTCTTTAATTTGAGTGAGTAATATTTTTTCATCTTCCACAATTGCAGCTAGCCGGTTATCTGTTTGCGCTTCTTTTTTGCTGCTACTTGCAGCATCAATTTTCTGCCTTTTTGGGAAGATTCTAAAAGTAAATTTCAAAGTAATTGGATAGCTTTTGAATACTCAATTAGTTATGAACGTACCATCGTCTTTATCCTCAATTTTTTCATCTTTAGGCTGCAGGATGCCAAATGTTATGGCGCCCGTCACCCCATCAACCGCCTCATATAAATTGCAAAGTACTGCATTTCGTCTTTAATTGAAGAAAGCATCAACATATTAATTGGCCCGCCGCCTGTTGCCCTGGTCTCCTTCCTGTTGTGTGCAATTTTTTTTTTTAATACATGCAACGCAAAATCAGACAAAGCGTTACTGTGGGACGGTTTACTGGCCGCTGTGGTAGCGGATCCTGAGAAGTTGCCTGTGACGCGGACCTGAAAGACGGTATTGAAAAGTTGTGTTGCAACCTCAGAGCTCCAAGAGTCGTTCGACGTCAGCGACTGGGGTGTGAGGACGAATAGGTTGTCCGTCCTACACCTGAGCCGCTGGCGGCGTTACGAGCTAATGCAGGCATACCAGGTGTAGAGGAGGAGGTCCTAGAACCTGTGAAGGGATTGGCGTTTCCCCCGGGTTTAAAGTGTCCCGGACACTAGATTTGTTTTTGGTTTAAAGTTCATATTTTGGTGCCAAGAATAAACGGGAATCGGAAGTCACCCGCGGACTAGCTCGTGTTCCGCAAGCTTAACTAAAGTGGAGGTCGGTAAGTATCCAGAGTATATTGTACGGATTCACTTTGTAAACCCATAAATAAATTGTTTAACTTGTCGGTTTACTCAGCTGTGTTTCCTGGTGTATGGAAGGAATCTTTTATTATTTCACTCCATAAAAAAACTTTTAAGTCCAAAGTAAATCTGTACAGGGTTATATCCAAGTTGTATGCCATTCCGAAAGTCCTTGATAAAACTGTATGCTCTCAATTTCAGCACTTATGTAGTTCAATTTTATCCCCTTATCAACACGGTTTTGCTAGGCGAAGATCTACTACCACCAACCTTCTTGAATTCACCTTGCTTGCTTAAAAGGATTTCAGGCCAAAATGCAAACTGACGTCGTTTACACAGATTTAATTAATGCATTTGATTGTGTTACCCATTCTTTGTTGCTTCATAAATTAAATATTATTGGATTTCCAGCGAAACTCTTGTCATGGCTATCGGATTACTTGTATGGCCGAACACAAAAAGTTGTTTTTAAATCTTTAGTATCCAAATCTAGTTTTGTTACCTCTGGTGTTCCCCAGGGCAGTCACCTGGGACCATTGCTATTTAATCTCTTTATTACCGATCTTCCTGCTGTTATTACTAACTCTTGTGTTTATATGTTTGCTTATGATTTAAAGCTATGTTTCACCTATAAGGATGATTCTCTATGAACTTACTACAGTCGGACTTAGGTGCACTGTCAGTCTGGTGCCGTTGTAACTATTTCAAAATATTTTGTCATGAGGGCGGAACTTACTTTTTTGATGAAATGTTTTGAAGGCTACAGTTTTTATTTTTTTTTTTTTTTTGGATGTCAACAAATTTGGTGGCTTGTAACTTTCAAGAAAAATTTGCATCAAATTATGTTTAAAGGCCTCGTCTGCTTAGTCGGCTGCGCCTTACTGTAACATTCTTATTTTGTTTTAACATATTAACGATTTAATTGTAAAGTCCGTATAATGGAGCTCCAATGAAGGATCAAATTGGCCTTAGTGACCTTATTGTCTAATACATTATTAACTTATTTTTGTTACCCAATTTACTTTTTGCAGTGGTCCGGAAATGCTAGTTGCATTCCACTCTAGCCCCTTCTCAGCGCCTCTGCAACAGGGAATACCTAATCGAGGCTTTGAACTAGATGTGGACATTCTTTTTACTGATTCGGATTCATACGACTTTGCGCAGGGAATGAAAAATTTTTGTGAATTTCATATAAACGCATCGAATCCAGGTAAGCACATTAAATAACAAGTGAAGTGATGCAATGACTACGAAATACTTTGACACTATTAACACTTTCATCTTTACCCAAAAAGTTATAGCGTTTTGATAAAAAATTTGAGAAATATTTGATACTATTTTCTATAAACAGTTTTATTTTCGCTATTAAAAAAATAAATAATTCCAGAAATGGATTACGGCAGGTAGTTAAATATTTCAAGTGTGCTGTTAAAAGATACGTTTAATACTCATTTAACACGCATAGGTACTTTTTTTCAATTTGAAGCAAATTTTAGATTTAAAATGCTTCTGCTTCTTTTCTACTCAACGAATGTGAAAGAAATTTTGGATCATTGAGCGATTTTCGTTGAAATTGCGAAATATTTTGAGCAAAATTTTTTTAATTTTTACTTTCCTGAATAACTCAAAACATATGGCTGTTATTTTACTTTTTTTGGTTCTTTATTCAAGGATTCAAGGATAGGGTAATATAGTTGTGGGCAACAAGATCTTCAACGGAGATCGAAGAGATAGAAGTCAGCTATAACAAGCCAAATAAAAATAATGCCTAGGTGGCGTGGAGGTTAGTCGCGAGTTGGTAGCATATTTTCCGATTGGGAATCTCTTTATGCACAGTTCAGCTGAAACAACAAATTCAGTGCTATGTTTCTGGAAAAAATTGAACTGTCGACGAGCAGTTGCTGTCACACCGTGAACGGCAGAAATGTAACAAAAGACAACAACTTCACATCTTACGCCCGTGCAGTGAAACTGAAGCAGCGACATATGACTATTTTTGGCAGTATATGTGTAACAAGAGATTTAATGAGTGTTCGATTTACGGGCGACGTGTTAACACCTTTCTGTTTAATACACGATCTTCGATTTACCTCAAAATACTCTTAAAATCTTTTATGTTCGACCAATTCAAGATTTGGAATTCCAACTTCAACATTCATCAAGATAAAAAAGAATTGGTGCAACAACAAATTTTGCTCTTTTCAAAAAGGGGTTTTACCTGGGAAAATAACAGTATCCAACCTTCTTAACATATGTAGTATACTTTTACTAATAAATTTTTCTTCTTGTTGTGAATGCACAATGTTAAGAGTAACCTCTTTTTCACCAATTAATCAATGAAATTAGTTAATCTGAATTTATAAACCAAATACGTTTTGCAGCTACGGTCAGAAATACTTAAAAATTAGTAAACAATATTTTTTAACTTGAAGTTCTAACTTTTTGCTCTTCATAACTCATTTTTTGCCGATTTTCATTTGGTATTATATTTTATGCAGTAAACAATTCTAGAAGCTATTGCAAATATAACTTTTATATATTTACGTGTGCATAATACAAATTTTCGACTTAATAATCATTTCAATTTGCAGCAGAACTTACGCTCCACAAAGAGTATTGCCTTATAGCCTTTCTAGACATTTACCGAGGCATAATCATAGCTGATTGATCAACTGCTCAAGAGCAGGATAGTCAGGGTCACTCTGGGGTACCCCGCAAAGAGGTGTTCCATCCCTTCTCCTTTGGAACCTGGCAGTTAACAGCCTGCTGCGCTCTATAGAATGAGGGGGCTGTCGCTTACGCAGATGACGTTGCCATAGCCTTCTCGGGCAAATATCCTCAATCTGTGTGCGAATGCATGACCACTGCACTTCATACACTGGAATCGGGCTGTACCCAGCTAAAAATGATTGACTCGTGTTCACCAGGAAATAAAAGATATCACCTCAGATTACCTATACACTATACACATGCAGGAAATCAATTAGATTAAAATGGGGAATGGCACCTCATATCACCCTCGAGCTGTACACAGCCATCGTCAGGCTTATCCTCCTGTATGTTGGTATGGTGGCCAGATCTTTCAAAGACAAAAACAGTTCACAAGCTTAGCATCTTTTGCGATGAGCTATCCATTAATAAATCTTTCAGCCTCCATGATCAATGCAGTGTGTTTTAAGCTGAGTTCGCTGCAATACACGAGGCGCTCTCTTGCAGGCGGCTATCAAATCTTTCATAGCCATATCATCTTACTCGATATCTGCCAAACAAACTGCCGCAGATCTCTGAAGGGGATGGCAGAGCAGTTCGAAATACATCTTATATGGGTGCCCCGACTAAAGGCATCGAGGGCCACGACAAAGCAGACGAGCTGGGTAGGCACGGTACCACCATGCCTCTCCTTACAGAGAAGGAGAGCATGGGAATCTCCATTGCCACCTGCAAGCTTAAAGTTTAATCGCAATTTGAGCTCAAAGAACAAGAGATGGCAACTTACCACCGCTACGGCTAGGATTGCTAGGCAAACCAAACAAAAAGCGGTCCTCAGGCATCATTCACTTGAACAGACTAGGCTGTGCTGCCGTTATCAGGGCCATCACGAGGCACTGGTTAGTGGGGACTCACGCAGCGAGACTTCTAGCCCCCTTCAATGATTTCTGCAGAAGCTGCCAAGACGATGAGGAAGAGGAAACAGTCTCCCACCTTTTCTGCGACTATCCAGCTCTCTGCAAGAACATAAATAGCTACCTTGGTTCTTTCTTATTATCGGACCTCTCTCAACTGGCAGATACTAAACCAAAAAATATCCTTTTTTATTCAAGTCTCGTGCTGGGAACACGGTGTGACATACTCTGCGTCTGGGTAGATGGTGTCTGTGGACCATGTCCATGACGCGGCATCACAACGGGCTAATATATGGTCTATGTGAGTGCGGTGTTAATCTCAAACTGCTCACTACTGTTCTAACCCAACCTAACCTTCGCTGCAGTGCCGTAAAATAAAGAAAACATACGTTCTTACATATATTGTGTATATATTTGCATTTGCATTTTCTGTGTCTACTAACTACAAACATCCTGTCTTTTTTCTTGCTCTCGTTCTCCAGCATCAGTCCTCTCCGGCTTTTGTCCGCTCTCATCCGATGTACTTGTTGTTTTATCTGCCTGCATTCTCATGCTTTTTCACCTACGCGTTTCCTTGATTTTTACATTATCATCGGGCTTATTGCATCGACATTTTCATATTTTCATACTTGCACTTTACTATGTTTTGTTATATCATATCAATATTCATAAAAAATTATTTTCATAATATCATAATGCTTGTTTGATGCAGCTAAAATTGCAAAATGGTTAGAGCAACCAACCAAGCCTTTATTTTGTGCAGTTTGTGTGACAACGTGATCTAATTGCTGACAGAGGACTTAAATGGTATTGTGAGTCCGGCAATGAGATGGTGAAGGAATCTTCCCAATACATGAAACAGACTCACGTAGGTTTCAAAATTAGGTATATTGCATTTAATAAATTATCAAGTCATTCAAAGTTCAAATATTGCAAGACAACGACCGAATCTCCGAAGCGTCAATTCAATGCAATTCAATGTATGCTTTAGTAATGCAGCTATTATATCATTTTTTACTACTTGCCCGGAAGATTTCTTACTGCGCCAAAATTAAGTTTTCCTGGCTAGTTAAGAGGTTTCTATTTGTTGAAGATTCACACTGCTATTTATTTATTGTCAGCTAAGAGCAGCTGACATGAAATGAAAATTAAAGAAAAAAAAATATTGTAAAATAATTAATCTTAAAGTAATATATAAAATTATATGTAAATCTGAAAGTAAATTTAGGTTCAAAAATAAAAACAAATAACATTAAAGCTTTGGGAAATTCAACAAGAAAATAAGTGGTCCAACATTTGTGTCGTGGAGTGGGAAAAACCCAATCAGACCATTGGTAGTTAAGTGTTTACGATTAGATAAAGAAAACAGGATCGGTTGTTTTAGTACTGAAGTTGAGGTCTCCAGAGAGACAATAGAATAAAGCCTGTTATAGTCAGAATATATAACACGAAATGACTTATGAAATAAATTGTTGCTCGAGCAACGATCGTGGCTAAGAGGTAAAAACAAAAATTATTAGTGTCAGCTCCGACGCACGACACGAGTTTACTCTTTTTCAAAATAACAAATTGGAAGAGAATGAACAAGCGAATGCACTTGGGACCATAGTCCCATGCCCTTATTTTTAACATAAATTAATAGCTCGAGAATTACACAATATTTTTTAGTCTGGTTGTCTGCATTCAACTAAAAAATACTCATTGAGTTTTTGACTAGGGAAAATGGGCGTGGCACCGCCCCTATTATTTTTAAATATGCAAATATAATTATTTCTTAGCTTTGTGAACCATATTTTATTTGTAGGTATAAGCTACAATATTCAACGTTCTTATATCAAGTATGTAAATTTTCAGCAAAGTTTTAATTAAAAAATTTTAATAAATTGAAGTCGTCTTATTTTATTTTATTGCTCATTCAAAAATTCAGATTCTATATCAACTGCGTATTCGTTGTCAAAATCACATTCTGCCAAGTCAGACTCGTTCATATCAGAGTCATCTACTTCAGCATAGCTTCTGTAATTCAATGGCTCACTTTCACTGGGTGTAGAAGTTGGCACTTCCAAGAGCGCTAGAACATCAGCCGAAAGGTGTTTCTTTGTATTTTTTCGCTGGGTCAGACATAAGCTTGAGATTAATGGATCGCTTGTGCATAGATCTGTGAAGCATCTTGCATGTTGTTTTGTCTGTTATTTTTACGCCCGTGCGCTTGTCTATCATGCTTATATATTTTGCTTCGAGCCTCAGATGCAATTTCACCCATGCAGCCAACTGGAAGAGGGGAGGCGGCAATAATTTTTACTCCATGAATTAATATTTTGTGGACTGTGGCTGTCATTGGGTACCAAGGATACTTTACGATGTATAGTTGGGCTGTTTTCTCCGAGTAAGCTTAAAAATTTTCCGTATCGATCGCAAACTCGCTGGAAATAACTATCAATATGGTGTGGAATCTTTGAAGAAGTTCGAAATCTAAGTTTAAAATTGACGACAGTATTTTAGTGTCTGCAAATGCTCTTCTAGCTGTATTACCGTCGTTTGAATTTCCACTCCCATTTTGTTTTGGCTTGTCTTCACGTTGTCCCAGTTCCGACCAAAATTTTTTTTGAATAACCCGTTTGCGATTGAACATGAAATCTTTGTAATGAGACCCTCTAACTTGCCATTTTTTTAGCTCAATCCTGTATGACAAATTAAGTACAAATTCGAAGAAACGAATCCATGCATGCAGGGGACTCACTCCATACTGAAGAGATTCAGGCTTATGATTAAAAGTTGTGGAATTCATATCCGATATTCTCATCAACTGTAAAGGCTTTTCTCCACATATCGGGCAATTTTGTGTTGATTTATTGCCCGTTAGTGTATTAAAAACCTTACAATTAATTAAGGTCATATGGAGTTGATGTTTTATATTGAAATTCTGGTAGGATAATGAAACCAAGTTCTGAATTAGTATATCGAAGGTATCTTTTTCTTTAAGAATATGTTCAGAGGTTTCTTTTACAAACTCCATTTTAATGGGTCTGCAAAATCTGATAGATTGCGGTGAGCGGTTGATCCAAAGAATTTCATTTAAATTGTTAACGAGCTTCAATGGAATTATTGATGTGACAAAGAGGCCTTGGTCTATAGTATCCGATTCAGTACTTTGGAATTTCTGTTTATAAATATTTTGCCCTGTTGAGCCGTCAAACCTAAATGTGGCTATTAGCTTTAATTCTCTAGTTTTAGCAAACCTTTCTAAATTTTCATCTTGTAGTGTCATTATTCGCTTGTGTGCAACAGTTTCAAAAACTGAAATATTTTCAGGTCTGCACTTTTCTTTTGCCTCAATCAGATGCTTGTAGCTAGGATATTTATCGCAATTACGACTTTTATTCTGCAGCCTAATTTTCAAATATGTGTTTTTGGTAAAACCATTTTCCAGAAGAAATGCCAAAGCTTCATTAGGTGTCAACGAAATTGGATCCTGACCAAGAAATTTTTTTTTAACATGCTTCCATTGCCTTTTGCAGATTCCTTTAGCGCGAACGAAATATCTCTGCATTTGGCTTTCTATGCTGATACTGAAGCAGCATGGACAAGTAAGGATGTGTTGTGGTTTTCCTTCTCAGAAAGCTCGGCCGCACATTTTCTTTTTATGCGTTCATTTCCAGCAGAATAAGTAGTACGTGGACGTCCTGTATTTTTGGGTTTCAGTTCACTTTTACAGACTCCAATTACCATCTTTGAAGACATCAAATTTTTGTGTTTTGGATCATATTTGAACATTTCTACCATATAGTTACATTTTGCATAACATCTCTTAGCGTAGGCCACAAAATTATATCATTTTTTTCTATTTCCGTCTCGTTGATTTCCAAATAGCTTCCATTAAATTTTTTTAAAATAAAATCAAAAAATGACGAGGCTTTTTGCTAGTTCTGCAGCCACACTTCAATCAATTCTGCATGCTCGAACTCAAAGTTACCTGGTGAAATTTGCGATTATATGGAATCGGGGAAATTCGGGGACAAGATTATTGGTGTTTTTTAAGAAGATAGATTGACACATAAGACTGCATTTATAGCTACGACAATATACCTACTTCTACTCCACGAACCAAAATTTATGTGCGGTTATGGTCGGCTAAAACAAAACAGCACAAAAGCACATTAAACAATAAACAAAACACATCTATGAACAAAACACATATACAAACATGTAAAACAAACCTGGAGCTATGTTTTCCATAGTTTTTTTTTATAAATTTGCTTTTTTCTATTTATTTCATAAAGGAAATAAGATAGAACAAAATATTGTGTTAATCACACAACCAACAGTCTATTTTCAGGGTCAAATAAAAACTACTGGGCTGCTTTAAAAAATAAAATTTTATTTCTAAGTTTATTGGAATATTTGCTATTGGAATAAAATTAGTTTTTTCCAATAATTGCGATTATAATTTTTTGAATTTACGTTGGGAACATTGTGGAATGTTATAAACACAAATTAAATATAAGTGCTACATTGGAAATGTAGTTCAATGAACTATTTATAATTGAAGCAATTTCCCAATTGTTAGCTTATGCTTATGAAAATATGCAATTATTGCAAATATATTATATATTATTATTTACTTAAATTTCGATTTATTTATTTGCATATGTTTGCTATGTTTCACCTATAATGATGATTCTCTATATAACCTACTACAGTCGGACTTGGGTGCACTGTCGGCTTGGTGCCGTTATAACTTACTAAATTTAAATTGTTCAAAATGTAAAATCATGACTTTTTGTAGAGGTACCCCTCATACTGCTCACTACGTACTACGTGCTTCACCACTTGTCCGCGTATTTGAAATTAAAGATTTAGGCATCATTTTTGATAGCAAATTAAAATTTGATTCTCACATATCGTCGATGCTAAATAAAGCCATTAATGTACTTGGCTTCATCAAGCGGTGGTCAAAAGAGTTTAATGATCCCTACACCACTAAAACGCTATATACATCCCTGGTACGTCCCATCCTGGAGTATGGATCTTGTGTGTGGTCCCCGCAATACGGCATTCACCAGGATAGAATTGGGTCAGTGCAGAGGAAATTTCTTCTGTTTCCACTTAGATGTTTTAACTGGGTTCCTGAAATAGACCTACCCCCGTATTTAAATAGACTTCTTTTAATTAATCTTCCTTCACTGTTAAACCGCAGAATTATGCATGGTGAAGTTTTTATCACTAATCTGCTTAATGGTGAAGTCGACTCATCAGTTCTTCTAAGTCGAATAAAATTAGATGTTCCCTTTAGATCCACAGGTATTTTTTTACCCCTTAGCCTCGATCGTTGCTCAACCAACTATTTAATTCATGAACCATTTCGCATATTATGTTCTGACTTCAACAAGCTTTATTCTCTTGTCTCTCTGGAGACCTCGACTCCAGTTCTAAAACGATCTATCCTTTCTGCCTTATCTAATCGTAACCACTAATCACTTATCTACCACTGGTCTGATTGGGTTTTTCTGGGTTTTTCCCAATCCACGCAACAAATGTTGGGCCACTTATTTTCTTGTTGAATTTCCCAGAGCTTTAACGTTAACTTAATAATTATTTCAACCTTAATTTACTTTCAGAATTTCACATAATTTTAAATTTTACTTTAAACTTTATTATTTGTATTAGAATTATTTTAAATTAATTTTATTTTCGTGTCAGCTGCTCATAGCTGACAATAAATTAATAAATAAGAAAATAAATAAATATTTATATTAGCGCACTAGTCACATTTTTTGATCAACTTAATATCATATATCAAAGTCTATCCTATACTTAACACTTTAATAATATTTTTCTTTTCAGTTAAGTTATATTTCTAAGAGGTTTTTCATTTTAAATTTCAAATAAATATTTATGTTACCATCTTTGTTTTAAAATTATTTTTTTTATTAATTTAAGATTTCTAACTCAGATATTATTTTTGTTTTAACTATTCAAGTGCCCTTGCAATATAATACTAAACAGAGGTTCGCTTTTGCTCCTATTTAAATCTGATGGTAATTGATTCCAGAGTCGAACAGCAAAGAGATAAAAATGCTTTTTTGAGCAGGCCAGATTAGTTCAAAAACTAAGGTTATTAATTCTTTGTGATGAAGTAATTTTTAAGATGTTATACAAATAGGCAGGTTTTTTGGTAATGATTATTTTGTGAAGAAAGACTAGTATTTTATAATTTATTAAATTCTCGAGGTAAACTAGCTTCTTTATGTAATCCGATATGGTTAGTTCTTTGTAGCCCATATACGTAACGAGCAATATTATTACATGTGACTTTAAGTTTATCTAGGCTAGTTGAATCACAATAGCCAAAAATTTCTACTCCGTTAAATCGGATGGGTATCACTAAGGATTTTGCGATCATTAATCATGTCTTAACTGCTTAAAAATGCTGGGTCAGGTAAAGCTGTCTGAGAACTCCATACGTCTTTACAGCTTTATTTACTTGTCCATTTCACGCCAGAGTTCTATTGAATGTTATCCCTAGATTAACGACCTTGACAAAATATGTCTTTACATATATTGACTATTATACGTTTACTAAGGTTGTCAGTACTCAGGTACTATTAATATATAACTAAACACTTATATTTTGACGGATTTTTACACAGTGGATGACGTAATAGCAGTATCTATTAGGTGTGTCATATGGCCGATTATGTTTGGCAACATAAGTTTTCTAAATTTTGGGCTTATATTATCGAAGCTAATATAGTAAGATTTAATTTAAGGTACTGCAACTAGCACATGACATTGATTAACACTTACAAACTGAAAACACTTTCTAAAGTTGGTTAACGGCACACAATTAACGTTCGGATCACTTATAACAATTGGAAAATTTAAACATATATATTGTTAAGTGTATCTACATTTTTTCATCACATATGACAGGTTTTTCTTTTCCACCACCCATATTGCTTAATGTTTTCCAAATTTATTGCTTGATATTGCATTATTCAATTTATTTCTAAAGAAAAGTCCGCCCTGTATCGTTTCTTTTGGTCGTAAGCCTCATCCCTCCCTTTAATTGAACTGTTGAAATGTCATTATTAAACCAGGAGATGGTTTTGCATTATTAGTCTTCGATGGAAAAAACTCGTCGTTTATATAATCAGTCTTATTCTGAAGCAGGGTTATTTGATGTCAACAGAAGAGAGGTGGTAAATGTTATAACAGTCCCAACTGCAGAATGCTTTAAATAGTGAGTGTTGATCAGTAGTTTTGAAATCTCTTTAAATAATTAACTGTTTTGAATATATCTCTTTTTGGAGCCACCCACACATTCCACCCCCAGTCGCAGCTTTTGAGCTAAAGCCGCAAAATTTGATGCCAAGGTTGGTAATGAAGAATACCAAAACCCTAGCACCTCTTCCGACAAATTTTACTTACTTTGAGCTAGAGTCACCAAATTTGGTATGAGGAAAGCAACTGACATCCTACAAAGATCTGCAACAAAAGTTTGGATGCCACGCCCACATACCGCCACCAAAACGCCCCCATAAATAAAAACTTTGGCTGCCACGCCCCATACCGCCCGCAGCACCCCTTTCCCTACCTTTAACAAACTTCGAGCTAGAGTCACCAAAGTTTGAAGGAAGATATCTTTTTGGCATCCCCAACTGCATCAGACGATCTTTGTGGAAGCATACACCCCGGCCGTATCCGCACCACATTGCGATCAGGTCACTTGTTATCGGTTTTTATACTGGTATCAAGAATACCGCAGTCGGTTGCGTCTGACTGCAACGTTTTTACTTGTTTTTATTTAATGCATTCGAATTGTAAACAAATGAACTTCTCGCTTACATTTTGAAATATGAGCTTCAATTAAATGGTGTGGTTGTCGCTGTAGTATTTTATTTTCCAGTTGAACTCCGCCAGCCGTTCGTAGTTTGTTGGTTTGTTTTAGTAATTTTCTCAGCTCTTTTGGTTGGGGTTTTATTGATGTGTAAACATCTAATATAACAAAAAGTAAGACGTTTTTGATTGATTAAGAACGACTCTGTGTGGAAATGCGTGTTTATATTAATTTCTAACAAATGCTACGTTTTATATTGACACAGCTGATTGACATTTGCTCAATGGGTTTGTGACCGTACTACACTTGCACAGCTGATCGGGTTGTGTTCGTACTACACATGCATAACTGATCGGGCTGCATCCATACTACATTTGCACTGCTGATCGGGTTGATATGGTGAAACACTGCTGATCGGTGTTCTCTAAACTTTGCTATTCAATGTGGATTATTTTCAAGTGAATAATTACAAAAATTAATTTCCAATTTTCTCTAGGAAAAGTGGTATTAAATATACAATCTGTATAAACGATAAGGGAAACGATCTGGCGGAGTTGCGATATATCGAAATATAAAAAATAATCGAACAATTCATTCATACCCGATTATTACACTTACATTATCATTATCTCTTTCATGTGGTACCGAAACAATTGGAGACGTTTGCTGTACTGAACTTATATTATTATCCGGCCTTAAAATACTTTGTATTGCAGTATACACTTTACCAAAGTAAACAGCAATTAATATACGGAAGCTGGTGCACGAGAATTAGGCAACAATTTTCAGACCATGCCTATTATCTTGGATGGAGATTTTAATATTAATTTCGAGGATACAGAGCCACTACCACTCATTAAATTTTTATTCGATGTTTTGAAATTGACAATGAATAATTCAGCGGATATTTCAACCACGGACAAGTCCGCAGCTATTGATGCTGTTTTTGCCAGATACCTAACCAATATCGAATCAAAGGTGTACATTTCTTATTTTAGGTATCATAAGCCTATATTAACTATTGCAACATAAAACAAAGAGAAACGTTGCAGTCGGACGCACCCGACTGCAGTATACTCGATACCAGTAATAAAACAGAATAAAAGAGACCTGATTGCAATGTGGTGCGGATACGGCAGGGGTGTACGCTGCCTTAAAGACTGTCTGGTGCAGATAGGGGTGCCAGAAAGCTATTTTCCTTCCAAATTTGGTGACTCTAGCTCAAAGTTTGTTAAAGGTAGGGGCTGGGGGCGGCATGGGGGCGGCATGGGGGCGTGGCTTAAAAATTGCATGGGTCCAAAACTTTGGTGCAAATTTTTAGGGATCGCTAGCAGCTATCTTCTTACAAAAATTGGTGACTCTAGCTTTAACACTTTTGAAGATACACGCAATAGCGTTTTTAGCGAAGCGTTGTGGCGGTTGAGGGCGGCTAGAGCAGTGTAGATGGGCGTGGCATCCAAAGTTTATATGAATTTCGTTGGGGATCGTCAAAACCTATCTTGCCAACAAATTTGATGGCTCTAGCTCCAAAACTGTAGAAGATATGGGCATTTTTGGTGTTAAACTACAGGAGGGCTGGGTGCGGAATGGGTGGGCGTGGCTCCGAAATTTTTTGGAGGTTATAATTTATTTTCTCCCTCAATTTGGTAGTTCTAGTTGTAAGGGATTGCGAAATAGCTGGATCTATCGATTTTGCGTTATCGAATTTATCGATTTGCCAGCCCCCTATTTATTGTAAAACTCAAATCTTAGGGCCGATTTCTCAATGTCCGGTTAGCGTAACTATCCCAAGTTTAGTCAAAATTTAGTTTCTCAATGTTAGCGTGCGATAAACTTAACCGATGCCTGAGTGGCGGCTAACATTTATCGTTCGTTAAAAGGTCGATATAAATATCGCTAAAACCATCGTAAGGCAATTACATGATTCAAGCCGACACTATATTTATATATTTTTATATTGCACTGTTTTTGTTGTTACACCTAATTTATTGCTGTGTGTTTCTCACTGAATTTTTGTCGAGTACGTATGTTTTATTCACTGTTGATTTTGTTTTTATAACATTCACTTTATTGTTTAATATTGCGACTCTTAGCGTTACTGTTTTTGTTTGCTGCTGCTTAAGACACAAAATTGTTCTCGTTGAGTTCGTCTGTTTTTTTTCATTGTTGTTTTATGTTGTTCAATTTATTGTTCAATACCGCGACTCTTGGCGTTAGCTCAAAGAGTTATTTAGGTTGGATAATACGAAGACGATTGTATGATTATTATAGAATAGCTGGGTTATTTCCCGTTTGGCCGCTAATTAAAAGAAATCTCTTTAATATTTAGAAGAGGAGTGTTTTTATTATTATAATTCGTTTTTACTTCAAGTTCATTGGATCGAAGGGAGAACAAATTCCGGCGTCGGGCGCAACAGCGTTGTCAGCAAACTCAAGCTAGCGCGTGCTTACTTGGGCATGAGGATAAGAAAGCCTTCTGGGTTAGTTTGTCGAAAAAAAATCACAGATGGTTTTTTTTTTAAAGCTTTGAGGTATATAATATTACGGAGGTTTCAATGTCTTTTAATGTTTATTATTTCAATATTTAATCACGATTTTACTGATGCTCTCTTCAATGCTGTCGATCAATTAGGCTTGTTGAATATATATCGATATATCGAAATATCGATAATATATTTATTTGATAATATATTTTGAAGCGATATTTTTGCTCTTCGATATTATCAAAATCGATATTTTTCGGCGATATAATTAAGCAGTATATTTTACCGTTGCTTTTTATTCCCGCGTCAAAAGTTTTTATTTCATCATGGAGCCAAAAACCTATTTTAATAAATTAGACGAAATATTAACAGCACACGAACTAAATACAACAAGGGATATGACAAATTTGCTAATGCTATTTAAAGAGGCCACCGAAAATATTAGTGGCGAAACGTATGTCACGGTGAGCCTGACAATTCCGCTAGCATCTTTGATCAAAAAACGGCTGGACAGAATTGAGATCAACACAAAGCAGGGCGAGCTAGCTAAAGAAATCATTATTTCAAGTGCCAGAAATCGATTAGATCCGCTTGAGCAATCAAAGTATCTCGCAAAATCAACACTACTTGACCATCGATTCAAAAAAATTCATATTTGCTCACCAATGGTCGTTGCTGAGGCTGTGAATGACTTAACATTTGAGATGTTGAGCAATGAAAGCCAGGTAAGCAGTGGCAAAATCTGTTATACCAAATGTATTAATATATAAAAAACGTATTTTTGAAGCTCCAACAACCTACCACTGGATTGGTAGTTCCCACAAGTAATACAAAATCGCTTTGTAGCGAACATGAAGTGGTTTTAGCGCCGCATATCGAGCCGGAATCGCAATCCAATAAAGAAATGAAGCTATATTTAAGTACACAGCCAATAGAACGGGGAAAGGATCCTATTAAGTATTAGTTCAGCCAATGTGAAAATATGCCAAACTTGTCGAAGCTTGCAATAAAATATTTAATTGCTCCGGGAAGTTCTGTTGCTTTGGAACGGATGGCATCTGCCATTAAAGTTGTGGTGTGCGGCTCTCGCAGTAAAATGACTGACGACCATATAAAGCAGCGAGTGTTTTTAAAATCTTACAGCTCGGAGTTGTGGTAGTGTCATTTAATTTAAACATGTAAAATGTAACTTATTTTCTGAACATATATCAATAAAAATAATATTTTTTAGTATCGAAATAATATCGATATTGATATTTTTGAAAATATCAACACTCCTACGATCAATGGACTCGTAATACACTTTCATGATTATCGTAGATATCGGTATTTTACAAGGTTTCGAAGGTCGATCAGTGACGCGTTGTACAATAGTATCGATGAGCAAATGGTTATAAACTTTACAATAGTACCGATAGGTGATTATTTTATACAATGGTATTAACTATGCCATAACTATACAGTCAACAATAAGAATGATCATTGGGATAGAGTATAGTGAATTTGGCCAATTTAAAAAAAATTGCTCTACAGCAGTTCCAAAGTCTGTTCTTGCAATTGAAAGCTTGTTCAGTGATAACATTGAATTTGTCATTTTTATACCCTGAACCCATAAAATGGGTAAATCAGGGTATAATGGTTTTGTGCAAAAGTATGTAACAGGGAGAAGGAAGCATCTCCGACCCCATAAAGTATATATATTCTTGATCAGTATCAATAGCCGAGTCGATATGGCCATGTCCGTCTGTCCGTCCGTCTGTCCGTCTGTCTGTCTGTCCGTCTGTATGAACGCGTAGATCTCAGAGACTACAAGAGCTAGAGACTTCAGATTTTGAATATAAGTTCTCCTATACCATGAGCAGAACAAGTTTGCTTCAAATTATCGATAACTACTCTGGTTTTCGATATACACATGGAATCGATAACAAAAACTATCGAATTTGCAAAATGTAAAAATGGTGGTTGAAGTAATGGGTAACGATAGACCTTTTCTCAAAATTTCGTCCAAATCGGTTAAGAAACACCAGAGATATCGTAAAGTTAAGTCAGTTATGAGTTTTGTTTAAAGTGATCATTATTTGAAGCATACTTTTAGGACGCAAGGACTGCAACTGGGTTCAGGGTATCTTCTGGTCGGGCTATCCCGACTAGAGCCTTCTTACTTGTTGATTTTGCAGCCACTGAGTTTGCTGATAAGTTCTCTAGTTTGAGCAATGATTTCTTAGTGATTGATGTGGCATTTGCTCTTGACATTGAATGGGAGGGCACAGTTGTATAATTTATTGAAATTATAGGAGTTGGTTCTCTATGTTTCGATCGCTTCAGAAAGAGCGACTGGTATGAGAGTTAGCAAGGGCATTAACACATAGATAGTGTTTTCCTTTGCAATTTGTAGCCGTAGAGTTGGCAATCGTAACATTGTGCTAATACATTATAAATCCTTGTTTTTTTCCCTATCAAAAATTGGTTCGGTTTATGTGCGAATAGTCATATCGTTGTTATTTTATGGTTATGCTTTTTGGAGAGAAGTTCACTTCAAACAGTATGATTTAATAACCGTTCTTTTTGTTTATTTACGTAGAATACGGCTCAACTTTCAGTAATTTATTTATTTATTGTCAGCTATGAGCAGCTGACATCATAAAAGTAATTTAAAATAAGTATAGTAAAAATAATTAATTTTAAAGTAAAATTTAAAATTCTATGAAGATCTGATATTAAATAAGGATAAAAAGTGAAAGTTAACGTTAAACATCTGGGAAGTTTAACATGAAAATTAGTGGTCCAAAATTTGTTGCATGGATTGGGAAAAACCCAAAAAACCCCAATCAGACCAGTAGAAGGTTAGTGATTAGTCGTTATGATTTGATAAAGACAGGAGGATCGACTGTTTTAGTAATGTAGTAGAGTTCTCCAAAGAGAAAAGGTTATAAATCCTGTTATAGTCAAAACAAATAACTCGAAATGGTTCATGAATTAAATAGTTGCTTGAGCTACGATCGACGCTAAGAGGTACAAAGTTTCGCGTAGATCTAAAAGCTAGGTTTACTTTATTCGACTTAAAAGAACTGATGAGTCGATTCCTGCATTAAGTAGTGACATATACTACACCATGCAAAATTCTACGGTTCAAGAGGGAAGGAAGATTAATTAAAAGAAGTCTACTTGAATAACGGGGTAGGTCCATCCCAGGATCCCAGTTAAAACTTCTAAGCGCAAACAGAAGATATTTCCCCTGCACAGGTTCAATTCTATCCTGGTGAATCCCATATTGCGGAGACCACACACAAGATCCATACTCCAGGATGGGACGTACCAGGGATGTATATAGCGTTTTAGTGGTGTAGGGATCATTAAACTCTTTTGACCACCGCATGATGAAGCCAAGTACATTAATGGCTTTATTTAGCATCGACGATATGTGAGAATCAAATTTTAGTTTGCTATTAAGAATGATGCCTAAATCTTTAATTTCAGAAACGCGGACAAGTTGTAAAGCATCAAGCAAGTAGTGAGTAGTATAAGGGGTACCTCGACAGAATGACATGATTTTACATTTTGAACAATTTAAATTTTGTTAGTTATAACGGCACCAGGCCGACAGTGCACGCAAGTCCGACTGTAGTAAGTTACATAGAGAATCATCATTTTAGGTGAAACATAGCTTTACATCATCAGAAAACATATAAACACGAAAGTTAGTAATAACAGAAGGAAGATCGTTAATAAAGATATTAAATAGTAATGGTCCTAGGTGACTCCCCTGAGGAACACCAGAGGTAACAAAAATAGATTTGGATACAGAAGATTTAAAAACCACTTTTTGTGTTCGGCCACACAAGTACTTAAAAAGCCACGACAAGAGTTTCGCTGGAAATCCAATAATATTTAATTTTTTGAGCAACAAATAAAGACAAAGAATGCCTTACTAAAATCTGTATAAACGACGTCAGTTTGCATTTTAGCCTGAAACCCTTTGACCTTTAACACTCGAGGTGAACTCAAGAAGGTTGGTGGTAGTAGATCTTCGCCTAGCAAAACCGCGTTGATAACTGGATAAAATTGAACTACATAAGTGCTGCAATTGAGAGCATATTATTTTTTCAAAGACTTTCGGAATGGCAGACAACTTTGATATACCCCTATAGTTTTTAACGTTAGACTTAGTAGAATTTTTATGAAGTGGAATAATAAAGGATTCTTTCCATATACCAGGAAACACAGCTGAGTCAACTGTTAAGTTATAAAATTTATGTAAAGGTTTGCAAAGTGAATCCGCACAGTATCTAAGTATACAACTTGGCACTCCATCTGGACCAGGCAAGAAGCCGGGTTTGATAAAGTTATGGTCACTTAGCAGCGTACATTCAGTTATAACTTGGACATATATGCAATTTGACTTTTGAGCTTGAAAAGGATAGGAATTATTGCAACTATATAAACTCGATGAGTATACTGATTGAAAATACTCAGCAAATAGATTAGCCACTGCTTGATCGGAACTTGCTTTTGTATTATCAAGGTAAACCCAGGATGGCAAGCATGAAGATTTACGTTTGGAGTTAACGAATTTATAAAACTGTTTTGGATCACGGGAAAAATGTAATCTTCAACGATTGAGATAATTTTTATAACAAAAAGTGTTAACAGAAATAAAATTAGACTTTGCGATTATATACGAGGATGAATCTATAGTATTTCCAGATTTTTTAAATTTTTCATAGGATCTTGTTTTCGCGTTTTTTAATTTTGAAAGTTCCCTCGTAAACCAAGGTGGTTTATTTTCACTTGATGGAACAGTGAGGGGAACACAGTTATCCAAATGCGAATTCAAAATCCTGTAAAAAATGGCAATGGCAGTTTCTATATCACTACAAGAATAAAGTTGAGACCAATTAGTATGTTGAAGCAAATCATTCAATTTAGTAAAGTCAGTTTTACGGAAGCAACGTGTCTTTGAAGAATTGTTAGATGCTGGTCTAAGGTTAATAATTTCAAAGGAAAGTTCTAAGGTTGGATGGTAGGTATCTTCGGGAATCACTAGAGGGTGTACTCTACTAACGTTACAATATTCTGAATCAGAAACAAACATCAAATCTAACATTTTATTACAACTGTTACGCACTCCGTTAACTTGTGATAGGCCTAACTCTAAAAGGCCATCGATAAAATCATCAGCAGTGGCCGGTAATTGCGCTGAAGATGTGTCATTCAACGACCATACAACATGTGGCAAATTAAAATCACCAACCACTATAAGCTGATCCATATCCGTCAACAACGACGACACAAGCTGCAGGGCACCCAGATGTGATATATAAATGTTATTATCAGAATTTGGAGGGATATAAGAGCAAGTTATATATAGTGAGCGGCCTCTAAATAATATTTTAACACATATGAACTCAATATCTGGATGATCACTGGAGTGAATCTGTTCAGAGGAAAAAGAAAAATCAACGGCAATGAGCACCCCGCCCCCTTTTCGGGAGGTGCGATCGCATCTGTACAAGTTAAACTTATTAGGCAAAACGGAATAATCAGATATATCAGGTTTTAAACAGGTTTCTGTAAATGCAACTATCTGTGAATCAAAAGATAAGCTGTTTACATAGAGATTAGAAAGTTTAGAGTTAAGGCCTCGAACATTTTGATAGGCCAAGCTAACTACTTTTATTAGTTTTTTGCCGCCTTAGTTGCGGCAGCAGGATGGACAACCGGCGGTGCACTACTGATTCTTAGGCCATTATTAACAGTGTTTCGCCTGTTAACATATTCCTTTACAACGAGCTTTGGTGGCCAGAACTTTTCAGAACAAATTGTTGTGAATAATTCGGGTGGAACACCTAACTTGAAGGAAGATATGCTACGGGCTTGTTTAAATTTAAACTTTTCCACAGTAATACGTGGGGAATCAATTTTACTTTTAACGTAGGCATTAACATCCTCCAATGAAGTATCGGAGGCAAGCCTTGACACGAATATGAACTTATTTACGGGCACCACAACAAGTGGCTTGTGGACCCGTGCTGTACCTAAAGTAGAATCAGTCGGCACACCGGCTGTTGAAACTGAGAGATTGGGCGTTATGTTGTTAGATTGACCGTTGTTAGAGTCTAGATTTCTAATAGGCGTGTTAAACAACATAAGCGGGCTAGCTGAAATAGCCGCTGGGGGATTAACGATAGGCACTAGAAGGGATTTAGCGGGCGGAACATTTGGGACACCAAGTGGGTTATGACCCGAAGACTTTTTTCGCTTCGGAGATTCAGTTATCACCTTGCCATTTTTGAAGTTGGACTCAAGGTCTTTAAATGACATATGCAGGTTGTTGAATGCAACATGCATTGCCTTAAAGCCGGCATGAGTCTGCCTCATAAATTGGGAAGTTTCCTTCACCACCTCGTTGCATGGCTCACAGTACCATTTCAGGCCTGTGTCAGCCAGCAAGCAGTCCCTAATTTTGGCTGTGAAGCCAGCACATTTCATGTGTATCATGTTATCACACAATCTACACAAAATAAAATCTTGGTTGTTTGTTCCAACCAATTTGCAATTAGTACTGCAGCAAACCAGCATTATGAGTTTTTACAATAGAAAAATAAAATTACTTATTTAAAACAATTGATATGCAATATCAAAACGTAGGTAATGTGCAAATTTAAGAGTAAGACAGTTTCGAGGCAATGAGCGCGACAAAACGGTAAAAAGACAAGAGAGAGAGAGCGTGAGCGCGTTGGCAAATGCAACGGCAAGTACACCGGATAAGAGCGGACGAAAGCTGCAGCAGACTGAATGCTGGGGAGCGAGAGCAAGAAAAATAAGCAAGGTGATTGTTGTTGGTGGACGAATACACAGATTAGACAAGAGCAGAAAAACGAATGTATATATGTACGTATGTTTTCTTTATTTTAAAGCAATGCAGCGTCAGTTCAGCTGCAAATTGAAAAGACTATTCAGTTTGCAATATTATCTTATTCACACGTAAACATATACAAAGTATATCTGCGATCACTGATAGTATTAATTACCAAATAAAGCCGAAATACACACCGTAAACAACACAGGAAAATAATAAATTACTGAGAGCACTCAAGAACACAACCGTCACCAACGAAAGACAAACGATCTATAGCTAGAACTACCAAAATTGAGGAGAATATAGTTATTAACAACCCCCAAAATATTACATCGAAAATCTAGAGGAAAAAAAAGTCTATTAAATACAAAAGCAAATTTCAAAACACGCGGATCCGCGAAAGAACCATATGTGACACACATGAACCATATAAAACACATTTAATAGTGTTCAACTAATTAAAAACCACTACACACAAAACAATAAAGTGTCTGAAGACATTAAAAACAATCAACCTAAAATTAAAAACAATCAACCAGAAATTAAAAACAATCAACCAAAAATTAAAAACAACAAAATCACAGCAGTAGTGACGCAGAAGTTAATCAGGTCACAAATAAGTCAAGTGCCACAGTTCAATGGAAATCAGGACGAATTAAGCGCATTCATCAGGAGAATCGAATTTTTATTACAACTTTATCCAACTATTAATCCACGGCAACAAAGCATAATTTATGGAGCCATAGAAGTACAAGTCGTCGGAGAGACACAACGGATTTCACAATTGTCATTCGCCAATAACTAAACAGACCTGAAAAGGGCATTAACTGCGGAATATAAAACACAAACACCAATTTAGAAACTACTAAGACAACTATACAAAACACACTACAACGGAAATCTACGTAAGTTCATCGAAGAATAAGAACGAAAATCTAACATTATAACAACTAAGTTAACTTCTCTAACCAAGAAAATATGCAAGTTTATGTTAACGCAATGAATAATACTATAGAAGATGTAATTAAAAGAAAAATTCCGAATAGAATTTTTATTATACTAGCCAGATATGATATGACAACCAGCAACTTACTTAATGGGCAGCACAACGGGAGGGATTATACGAAAAAAGTGTGATTGATCAACAAAAATTAATGAATAACAAAATGCAAATAAAATAATCCAGGTCAAAAGTATCAATCAAATTTTAACTAAAGTACATCTAGTTATACCAATAATCAAGTTAATCACAACTTTCCAAATAATAATCATATATATACATGTGGGAGCAATCCACAAAATAACAGACAAACATTTAATGAATTTCAACAATAGCTACATCAGGGAAGACAACAAAATCCAATAAATCCAACAAGCATTTAATTATCAAAACCAACCCCAGAAGAGGCAAAGAGAAAGTAACAGCGGAGTGTCAAAAATGGTCAGCACTGAAAATTTTCAAGCAGTAGCCTCGGACCAATAAATAATAATAATCTATTCCATTAAAGGGTCTACTATAAAAATTATGAATAAAAATTATCTAAAGTTTCCAATTAATTCACACAATAAATGGTAATATAAAATTAACAGAATGCACTACAATAGAATAAGAATCAGCACCAGAGGGCCTAGATCCACCTTCAATTGAAGAATTCAATTTCGCAATAAACGAAGAATTAAAAGAATAAAATTAATTTCGACTAGATCACATACAATTTTTTTTTTTTTTTTTTTGAGATAAATTATTTATTTAGAATCTGTCTTGATAGACAATAACTAAATTTTACGAAAAAACATTGACGGTTAGGTAAAAAAGAAAAATTTAGGTAGCACAAATAGAATTAATTAAAGCGGAAGGGGAGGTCGAGTTGATGGAATCTTGAAAGCCTCCGGAGCTGATTGCTGTTGATTCTCCAATCTTTGTAAGTATCTCTGGCTGTACTGAGTGATGGTTTCTTTTACTGTAGCCAATTTTAGGTCATTATGGATGACAACATTTCTGTTGTAAAACGGAGCACTCACTAAGGTACGCAGAAGTTTACTTTGGAAAGTTTGAATAATTTGAATATTCGAGGCAGCTGCAGTGCCCCAGATCTGCATCCCATAGGTCCAGGCCTTGTAAACCAGCACTTTGTTACGTAGGCTGAGTCGTGATGCAGGTCTTAGAAGCCAGTAAAGGCGCTTGAAACGAATCTTATGCTGAGTCCTTTTGTTAGTGAGATGAGTTCTCCAATTCAATTTTCTGTCCAAAGTAAGGCCCAAGTACTTGGCAATTTCGGCTGTGGGGAGCCTCCGTCCAAAGAGGTGGACTTCAGGGCATGAGAGGGTTCGTAAAGTGAAAACAACTTGCACCGACTTCTCGGTGTTAATACTAATATTCCACTTATTTAGCCAAGGCTCAAGGGCTGACAGCTGCATCTGAATAATTCTTGAGGCAACAGAAGGGCTGGTACTAGAGGCCAGGAAAGCGGTGTCGTCAGCGTATTTAGCGATGAGGGACAGCTCTGGGTTGGGTACCGGTAAATCAGCAGTGAACAGGGTATATAAAATTGGAGCAAGCACGCTGCTTTGGGGTACCCCAGCCTGTATTAAGAATTAATCCGATTCAACGTACTTGCACCTTACAAAAAATCTGCGGTTGTAAAGATAAGACTTTAGTACCATGTAATATGGCATTGGAAGATTTTTTTGAGCTTGTACAGGAGTCCTGGGTGCCATACCCTGTCAAAAGCCTGTCTTACATCCAGAAACACTGCCGAGCAATACCTTTTATTCTCCAGAGCGTTAGAGATATATTGAGCGACTCTGTGGCACTGCTCAGGAGTACCATGGTGCCTTCTGAAACCGAATTGGTGGTCCGGAATGAGCTGATTCTCTTCCAGTATGGGAAGTAGTCTTCGTAGGAACAATCTCTCGAAGATTTTGGAGACAATCACCAATAGGCTTATGGGACGGTAAGAGCTGGCAATATGCACAGGCTTGCCGGGCTTTGGAATCATAATAATCGCAGCGCATTTCCATTGGGAGGGGAGTCTTAAAATCCCATTGAACAGATGTGTGATCATTTTGATCACGTTTGGTGGCAGGATCTTCAAAGCAAGTGCGTTAATTCCGTCATAGCCTGGTGATTTTTTGTTAGACAGAGAGTTGATCTCCTCTTGAACCTCGTCATCTACAAATTCAGCAATAGGGAGGTCCATTTGACATGGAATGTCCAAGAAGCTCCGTATTTCGTCTTTAGAAGAAGCATCGCTGAATTGGAACGGGGTAAATGTCCGTTCTAAGTGTGCAGCAAACACTTGCGCTTTTTGCTCGCTAGAGTGACACCAAGAGCCACTGGCGTTCTGAATCGGAGGGCAACTTAAAGTAGGCCTTCTTTTCTCTCTTGTTGCCAGCCAAAGGTTATTTTCGGGGTTGCCAGGCTCTGCAGCGGCTAGATAAGCTTCCAAAGAGTCACTTCTAAGCTTGCGCATCAGGTCTTTTATCCTCCTAGTAGCGCGATTTAGGGCGGTTTTGTCGACGAGGTTTCTGCTTAGTTGCCAGGTGTGTCGTAGACGCCTTTTTTCCTGGATTTCCAGCATTAGCTCTCCAGACCAGAGATGTCTGTACCTTTGGGGAATGCCATGCCTTTGACTCGAGGAAGCAGAGGCAATGCTTGCAGCGTTGTGCATATACCTAGTTAAGGCTTCAGCAGCATCATCAATGTCATTGCCAGAATGCAAGGTAATGTTGCAGTCAACATTCTGCTCAAGCCAGGCGCGATACTTAACAGCGTTGGTGCCCTTACCAAGTATGTAATGTGGTTTATTGACGGCCAGTACGTGCATGTTCACCTCCAAAAGAACAGCACTGTGGTCAGATTGTAGGTCCGCGCAAATGGACGTGCGGATTTGCCTGCGATGAATTCCTCTGGCAACAGCAAAGTCCAGAACGTCCGGCAATTTAGTAGGGTCAGTAGGCCAGTAAGTGGGTTCACCGGCTGAGTGACATGTGAGATCTCTGCTCCAGATGCAATTCAGGAGGGCAGCGCCTTTGGTGTTTGTGAGCCTGGATCCCCACCAGGTGTGCTTGGCATTGAAGTCGCCTCCAGCGATGAATTTGGAGCCCAAATGGTCTGCTACTTGCTCAAACATTCCTTGCGTTATGTTGTGACGTGAAGGAAAGTAAAGCTAGCTAGCTTCATATTACCCTGAGAACTGTGGATTTGTAAAATAGAAGCTTGCACCCAGGGGAGCTGGATAGGATCTAGTATGGAGTGGGAGATGCTTGATCTGATGAGTACAGCGGAGCCACCTCTCGCAGCGCCACTGGGGTGATTAGCGTTGAGCGTTCGTTGAAGTGAGATTCTGCGACAAGGAGCACATCAATGTTGTTAGTTTTAAGAAAGTGCTCGACCTCAAGCCTCCTTTGACAAAGGCCATTTGCACTCCATATGACAATTTTTAATATTACTTGCATTAGGACAGGAATGACATGAGGTTCCCAAGCAATTGCGTAAATTGAGCAGTTAACTGCACAACCATTTGTTGAATAAGGATTTAAACTTTTCTTATGATGGATTCCTCATTAATGACTGGTGTTGAGTTGAGGCTTGGATTGTTGAAACTGTTGTACTGAGTACTGTTGTCATTGCGGAAGTGGCTGGCAAAACTTACTCCAGCAGAGAGCTGTGCCATGTTGGTCAGGTGGACTAGTGGTTTGTTTTGTGACTATGCGTTGGAATTGGCGTTGGGCTGTTTGTTTGTATACAAGACAGCCTTTGTATAAAGCCGTGTGGTTCATGCCGCAGTGAGCACAACAGGCTTGGGCCTCTTTGACTTTGGTGCAGTCTGCTGTGTTTTGATTCTGCGCGCACTTAACACAGCTGAAGGGTTTGTTGCAGAATCTCTTTGTGTGTCCGAATGCTTGACATCTATGGCACTGGACAAGATCATCAAATTTTTTCGGTGGCTCAATCGTCACCACTGCGTTGCAAAGCCTTTTGATGTCGTACACCTTTTTGTTGTTTGTATTTGGCTCTAAGTCAATGAAAAACAATGACATTGGTGCCTTGGTAAATCTGTTCCTGGCTACAGCAATGTGACGCACCTTATGACCAAGCTTGTGGAGCTCGCTTTTGATGTGGTCCAACGATGAGGAGAAGTGCATCCCTTTTAGCACTAACTTTTAGGCTCTATCTTCCTTCATTTGATATGAATGGAAATCCACATTTTTAGCAGTGCACAGCTTGACCACTTTGCGATAATCATCACTTTTGTTAAGCATCAGTCTGACCTTGCCATCTCTATCTGACTTGTGAGTGAAGGAGCCCTTGCCAGTAGCTTTTTCAACCATACTCAGCATGCCCTGTATGTTGTTGACATTATCTACGAAAATAGGAGGTGGCTTATGGATAAGAGGAGAAGGAACTTTACCCTCATTTCCCATGACGTGAGCAGAATCATTGTCATCAGCAAGAAGAGCAAAGCGGTTCGAGGTGGTCACGTCATTTAAAACTTGCTTCCGGGGTACTGAAGCTTTGAGCGGTTTTGCGCCATCACCATTTACAGTAGAGTCAGAGTCAGAGTCCGAGGTGGATTCTAAAGAGAAGCTGACAGGAGTGCTTCCACTTCTTGGTGCCTTCTTCTTAACTGAATTAGAAGCGTTGGTTTTGCGCTTTGAAGGTGCAGTTAGCCACTTGGGAGTGGTCTGCCACGGGATGGCAAGCACAGAGGCCGAAGGCTTGTCAGAAGCTGATGCATTCACTAGTTGGGTCCTAGGGGCCTTTTGAGTTAAGCCAGCTACCGACAACATCGCATGCCTATAACGTCTTGAATCCGATTGAGAATGTGAATTGTCAACCAGAAGATGCCCAACCGGCAATGTAAGCCTTTTTAACACTCTATACTTAGAGATTGCGGTAGGATACTTTTAGCCGACACTGAACTAAACAGCGTCAAAAGAACTAGAAGAGTGCTGATATTGCACACTAAAAATACAGATTTTTCAATGTATTTATTTGTTGTTGAAAAAAACGAAAGAAAATTTGACTTTTTTTAAAAAAAGAATTTGAAGTTGCCGACACAAATTCCGAAGAATTCAAATTTGCAGTAAACGAAGAATTAAAAGAATAAAATTAATTTCGACTAGATCACTTAAATGATGAAGAAAAAATAGGTACTTCAAAGTTATTACATAAATTTCGAGATATTTCACCAGTACTATTAAGCACTCGATAGTAACCAAACATGAAGATTTCATTTATAAACTACCGTATAAGTATTCACAAATACAACTCGAAGAAATAGACAAACAAGTCAAGGATATGTTAGAGCAAGGGATAATAAGAAAATCTCAACCTCCTTATAATTCGCCAGTAATGGTAATTCCAAAAAAAAAATTATTACTTGCACTTTCAAGTACTTACTCTTCCATCTTTTCCTTTTCTTATGCCTATATATAATACTGCGACTCTTTCCGCGATCAAGTCTGCCAAACCTCGTGGTCCCTTCTCAACTAACTGCTGGTCTCGCGTTTCGGGTTAAGCGCACTTCTTCCTTCTGCTGCTCTCTTGTCGCCGGCTTTGCTACCTGGCTCTCTTGCTGCGCTATGCTGTGATTGTTCTTCTCTTTAGCTCGTGTTTATATTAATTACTTATAAATATTTTTCCAACAGCTCTATTTATGTTCGTTTAAATGATTAACAACTGTTTAACTACTAATTAGTAAGAAGATTCGTAATTAATAAGTAGTGAATAATAAGTAACAAATAAGTAATTAAGAAATAAGTATGCAAGTGACAATTCGAATGCCGTTCTCTGTGATAAGCGTTTTTAGTAAGCGTTTTTAGTAACTGTCAGAAAAGAGAAAATTCAAAAACAATACTTTTACGGCTTATTTTTTAAAACATTGCACTAAAAGTTAAAAAGAAGATACAGGAGTGCCAAAGAAAGCGCTTCACGCCCGAAATTCGCTGCAATTTAATTTCACTGTGCCACAGACCAAAACGCTCATTAGTTTTGAGCGGAAAGTAAACGTCGCCAAACCCTGAAATCTGATGCTACCAACTAGTCCGATTCAAATATTTTGATGTCTTGGTCAGCAATGCCACATTTCTTGCCTGGTCCAGATGGAGTGCCCGGTTGCATACTTAGACACTGTGCGGATTCACTTTGTAAACCTTTACATAAATTGTTTAACTTATCGGTTGACTCCGCTGTGTTTCCTGGAATATGGAAGGAATCTTTTATTATTCCACTTCATAAAAGTTGTTCTAAGAGTAACGTTAAAAACTATAGGGGTATATCAAAGTTGTCTGCCATTCCGAAAGTCTTTGAAAAAATTATTTGCTCCCAATTGCAGCACTTATGTAGTTCAATTTTATCCCGTTATCAACACGGTTTTGTTAGGCGAAGATCTACTACCACCAACCTTCTTGAGTTTACCTCACTAGTTATCAAAGGGTTTCAGGACAAAATGCAAACTGACGTCGTTTACACAGATTTTAGTAAGGCATTTGATTCTGTTAGTCATTCCTTGTTGCTTCAAAAATTAAATATTATTGGATTTCCAGCCGTGGCTTTCTGAGTACTTGTGTGGCCGAACACAAAAAGTAGTTTTTAAATCTTCTGTATCCAAATCTATTTTTGTTACCTCTGGTGTACCTCAGGGGAGTCACTTAGGACCATTGCTATTTAATCTCTTTATTAACGATCTTCCTGCTGTTATTACTCATTCTCGTGTTTTTATGTTTGCTGATGATGTAAAGCTATGTTTCACCTATAATGATGATTCTCTTAGTAACTTACTACAGTCGGACTTGGGAGCCATATCGGCTTTGTGCCGTTATAAACTACTTAATTTAAATTGTTCAAAATGTAAAATCATGACTTTTTGTAGAGATACCCCTCATACTGCTCACTACGTGCTTGATGCTTCACCACTTGTCCGCTTTTTTGAAATTAAAGATTTAGGCATCATTTTTGATAGCAAATTAAAATTTGATTCTCACATATCGTCGATGGTCAATATGGCCATAAACGTTCTTGGCTTCATCAAGCGTTGGTCAAAAGAGTTCGATGATCCCTACACCACCAAAACGCTATATACATCCCTAGTAAGTGCCATCCTGGAGTATGGTTCTTGTGTGTGGTCCCCGCAATACGGGATTCACCAGGATAGAATTGAATCTGTGCAGAGGACACTTCTTCGGTTTGCGCTCAGATGTTTTTACTGGGTTCCTGGAATAGACCTACCCCCCTATTCAAGTAGACTTCTTTTAATTAATCTTCCTTCCCTGTTGAACCGTAGAATTATGCATGGTGTAGTATTTATCACTAATCTAATTAAAAGTGAAATCGACTCATCAGTTCTTCTAAGTCGAATAAAATTAAATTTTCCCATTAGATCCACACGTAACTTTTTACCCCTCAGCCTCGATCGTTGCTCGAGCAACTATTTAATTCATGAACCATTTCGTGTATTATGTTCTGACTATAACAAGCTTCATTCTCTTGTCTCTCTAGAGACCTCGACTCCAGTACTAAAACGATCTATCCTTTTTGCCTTATCTAATCGTAACCACTAACCACTAACCTACCACTGGTCTGATTGGGTTTTTCTGGGTTTTTCCCAATCCACGCAACAAATGTTGGGCCACTTATGTTCTTGTTGAAGTTCCCAGAGCTTTACCGTTAACTTTATTATTTTTTCAACCTTAATTTACTTTCAGAACTACATATAATTTTAAATTTTATTTTAAACTTAATTGTTTTTATTATAATTATTTTAAATTAATTTTAATCTCATGTCAGCTGCTCATAGCTGACAATAAATAAATAATTCGGAGTATTGTATTTTAAAAATATATATACCACTTCGGTTTTCTTTTAATCAAGCATTAAAAAAAGCTCTTTGAAGTTAAAAGGAGTTCAACTGCAAAAATCTTTTACTTATTGTGCAATTTGTGAGAACATTTGTGGGCAGATGTTATTATCCCAGGCAGTATGGATAAGCGTGGCATCTAAAGTTTTTATGAATTTGGTTGATTTTCGTCAACACCTATCTTGGCAACAAATTTGTTGGCTCTAGCTCAAAAACTGTAGATGATATAGGCATTTTTGGTGTTAAACTACGGTGGGGTTGTGGGCGGAATGGGTGGGGGTGGCTCCAAAATTTAAGATGCATGTTATTGGGCTTGCTAGTAGCTGTCTTCTCCCTAAATTTGGTAGTTCTAGCTGTAAGGGCTTGGGAAATAGCTTGATCTATAGATTTTGCGTTATCGAGTTTATCGATTTGCCAGCCCCTTAGTTATCGTAGAACTCCAATCTTGACACTTTAATTTACTATGCCATAGATAAAGACATTTGTAAAGTTTCAAGTCTCTAGCTTGAAGGGTGTGGAAAAAAGTTGCGTTCATACAGACGGACAGACACCATGACGGACATTGCACAAACCCAATATACTCTTTACCTTCGGTATGGAGTATAACAACGTTTAGTTGAATAGATCAGCTGTTGTCTAAGTTCAAGTTCAATTCAAGTTAGGCTCAGGTAACTGACCCTTAAGAGGGCGAGTATTTGAGCCTTAAATGAAAGTGCATTTTAAATTTTTTGAATGTAAAGGATGTGGTTTTCTGCATTTGTGTTGGTGATTTCTTTGTCATAATGAGAAAAATTGAATGTCAAGCCTAAACCCTGTATATTGATTTCCCTTTATGTCTTTATTTTGCAGACGACGTGATTTTCTCACGCCGCGGCCGCATTGGACGCATTGTAAGTCCGCGTCACACGCTTCCGCCGAATACGACATGTACATACCACTTTCACGGATATCCTAGTGACCTTATTTGGTTATCGTTCACCAGCTTTAATCTGCAGATTCTGCAGCAGGCAATACATGACAACAATACGCTGGGCCGGGTAAGTGGAAAAGTCATAAGCAGCGCCATGATTTCAATCGCGTTTTGCAAAAAAAAAACGAGAAGCAGAAAATGTGGAGTTGGCAAGCAAGCAGAGCTGCAGGAACTTAATTATCAGATTTTTATACTCGATGCCTTGGTTGTCTATCATCGTGACTATCCGACTGTCCTTCGGTATGAACGCATCTTTTTTCCACACCCTTCGAGTCAATGTCTTGGATTTTTCCAATTATCTTTGTCTATGGCAGAAACAGATAAATTATTCAATATTGAGGCTCCTTGGTTTTCTGGCTAATCGCTATATTCGAGAACTCCTCATCATGACCGTTATAGATTACAAACGCCCATGAGAAGGGTTACCGAGCTTGGTCTGAAGAAAGCTACTGGCAAAGCCCAAAGAACTGCATCAAATTATCTTGATTGCTATGTACATTGGCGATTTTACGGCTTAAACCAGCTATTAACGCCGTTTGGGGCTTTTGTAAAGCTTACTTTCACTAATTGTATCAACCTTGCATCTGCCCGTAAAATATTGCTCTATGCTTGAACTAAGCAAGTAAAACATTATTTTGTAAATCAATTACTTTGCTACTTATTGATTACCGGCCAGTTGGCCGTGTGCGTTGAGTCACACAAATAGGGCTCAGCTTGTCACGATCAATGTTGTGGTTCGAATTCGCTGTGGGCAGAATTTTCAGGTATTTTCAATCAGTGTATATTGGTTTTGCACAAAGGTATGTAACAGGCAGAAGGAAGCATCTCCGACTCCATAAAGTAAATATATTATAGATCAGCATCAATAGCCGAGTCGTCATAGCCATGCCCCCTGTCCGTCTGTGCGTCCGTTTGTCCGTCTGTATAAGAGAGCTGCATGAATGGCAAAAAAGGCACATTTGAATTAAAAATGCTCAAAATGAGTTGAATTGAATGCGAAACGGCATGAATTTGAGTGAATGAATGAGCTCGCGTAAGACAACATTCACAACATTCAAATGAAAAAAGACAAATAGAATGAGTGGGAATGCGAGAGAATGATAGAATGCCGTTTGAATTCATTCGAATGCCAAACAGTTTATTTTTTTTGTCGTGCTGAAAGAAAACGTGAAGGGTGTTCAGGCATAACATAAATAGTAATAAAAATAAAATAAATAAAATAAAAACATGCCTTGTGCGCACTCAAGGTCAAGCAGGTAGACGAACTGACAGTGCGAGGGACACATGTGTGTAACAATTGTCTCTAACGAAATGAGCGAAACCACTAAGCAGAATATAATATAGAGCATTCATTCAGTACGGCGAAGTTTATCATTCAGTACCAGTGAGATTAAGGTATACTTAACAAGGTAGCCGCACTTACCGCTCACAACTTCTTATTTAAGTGTCAGAATGACAGAAGAGAGCGAGAGAGAGAGGCGCCATTGCAACAACACGTAAAGTCTGTAGCACAAGAAGTTTTACACGAAAAAATCGTCCGCGGAGATGCGTCGCTCACAACTGCTGCTAACAGACTGACAATTTAAGAAGTGAAAAGAGGGCGAGAGAGAGAGTTACGCCACGTTCTTAAGTATGCCTTGAGTGAGATCAGATCCAGGCCATGATACAATTATTATGGTAGTGTCATGCGAGCAACGCTCTCTTTTTTCTGGTACCAATCGACAGTCGCAAAGTGCTTGTCGTTGTGGTAAGACGTCCGTGTGGACGAATTTTGTTCTGTTTGTTATGTTTGTTCGTGTGTTTTTTTTAGTTTAGATTTTTACTTGTGCCGTTTACATTGCCCAACGAAGTAAAACATTTTATTTTAAGATAAGAATACATTTTCGTATCAAAAACCTTAATACTAAATTAAAAATACAAAAACAAAAACAAAAAATAATATAAAATAAAAAACTATTAAAAATACTACTTTAAAATAATAATAATAAATGTTTTTTATTTGAATATGAATATTTATTTTAATTTAAATGTCACAACAAAGCAACCAAAATGTATCGGCCGTATACATACAACCAAAACACTTTTTATACCTAACTCTGTCGCACTAACAAAACAACCCCTTAAAAGAGTCAAGAGAGTAAAATAAAGAGAGCAACTTGACTGTCTCCCTCGCTCTCACATGTTCAAATCAGTTGGTACTTGGTTGCTCGCATGACACTACCATATTAATTGTATCATGATCCAGGCAGAAAAAAGAGCGAAATGCGCGGTCTCTCGCCGCAAATTTTTGCCGACAAAGTGTGCAGCGCAAAAACTGCAAGTCATTCCTTTGCCTGCTTTGCTTGCGAACGTTGGGCAACGGCAGACTCGAGCCGCTGGATCCAATCGTTGTGCATATGTATGCGTTCATATGTGAGCGAGCTCGCAGCCAGTGTGAGCTGTTTGTAGATAGAGAGGGCGCGCGGGGGGTAGGCAACCAACCAACCAACCAACGGGCATAATGCATTAGTATGTGAATACATGTGAGTTTGGTTTGGTTGGGCTACCTGCTTTGTGCTTTGCCTAGATTTTTTATATTTTTCTCTATGCCTTGCATTTGCATGTGTGTGTTCATGTATGTATATCCAGCTCATTTGTATGAGTAGTTATTGCTATGGCATTAACTGACCTGCCGCACTTTTAGGATTTTGGCAATTTATAAACAGGTTGAGGAACATAAAGAAGTGTTAAATGTTAACAATATGTGTATATGTATTATTAATTGCTATATTTGTTACTATTTATTACAGGTTACTTATAACTATTGAAATAACTTAGAACTAATAAAACATATACAAACATAATTACATTTAATCCGCAAATATATTAAAAATACAATGACACATTATAACCGATGTGATGATTGCATATAAATGTTATAAATTTATAATCGAATCATATCAAAGCAATCCATGCAAGATAAAGTATTTCTCACAAGCAGCAACAACAATGTCTCGCCACCCAAAATTCTATCAACGCATATTTCTTTGCCCACAAACAGCAAGTTTATACATATGTGAATACGCCGTGCATGGCTGCCAAAATGCAACAAAAAGTACAACAACCAAAAGTAGTTTTTACTAGTTTTTGTTGCTTTTCGGCAACGCTGTAGGCGCGGTCTGTATTCTTGTTATTTTCACAAAATTGTAAATCGGCAGTTCTTGAGTTTTGCTTCAATATGCTTATTAAAGTCAAAGTTGGAAGGGTAGTATAAACTTAATATTAACCTTGTGCAATTTAATAGCAAAACTTGAAATTCGTTAATATTATTTAAATTCTACATGTATATTCTAGCATTGTTTATTGTTTATATTCTAGCATAAACAATATAGATATTTAAATCAAATATTTGATTTTTCGTTGACAATTATTGAAAATTGGTTCAAGGGGTATTTTTTATTTGTACAGCTTGTGCGTCTCAGCAACGACAAGCCAGCGCGTTGTTGGTTTGTTCAGTTTCCCTTTGCGTTCAGCGGCCCGTCGATTAAAGGAGAGGCGGCGGGTCAGCGGACAGCAAAAACGGTAAAAAGTTGTTGGTACATATTGTATGCAAGTGCGATTGATACATATATTTCTTGCTGGGCCGGCCTGCCGAGGTTTTTGCTATTTTTGATATTTTCCCTTTTACATATGTACCAATGCACTACTGAATACACTTTCGTAATTTGTTCGCAACTTTGTATGGCAAGGGTTGTTGGAAAGTGTCATAGGGTAAATATTGGGAAGAGTATGAATGAGCAGCAATAGCAAAACTGATATTTGACTGCCTTGGAGTGAAGCCATGCAGCTCTCTAGTCTGTATGAACCTGTACATCTCAGAGACTACAAAAGCTAGAGACTTCAGGTTTGAAATATAAGTTTTCCTATACTATGAGCAGCACAAGTTTGATTCAAATCATCGATTACTATTCTGGTTTCTGATATACACATGGAATCGATTACAAAAAAATATCGAATTTGAAAAATGTTAAAATAGGGGTTGAAATAATGGGTACGATAGAACTTTTCTCAAAACTCAGAAAGCATGAACCTGCACGTTGCAGAATTTTAAATTAAGTCTTAAGTTGAACAGTTCCAAATAATGTCAAACAGCTGCTCAAAAAGAGTGTTGCAAAACTACATAAACAGTTTGATATAGATACTGCGCCACATAAACATGTTCTTGAAAAAGCATGTAAGCAACGTTTGGTTCTTCCTTTACTGCCCGGCATAAAAGTGAAACTTTATTATATCAAATTGTTTTTGATTTTAATTTAATTCACTGTATATTTAATGCAGAAGTGCGCAACGCTGTACATTTCACACAGTAATCGATCTAACATATCGATACATTACTACATACACTACATTGCCAAGTTTTTTGTTTGTCAACACTAACAGCTGACATGGAGGGCTTTTTCGTTGCACTGCCCGGCAGTTATAACTTATAACTTCAAAAAACTATATGAAAAAGTGAAAACAAACAAATTTTGAAATAAAAACAATACAATAAATACATATAAATACTACAAGTAATAAAACCGATAAAAAGAGACTGGGGTGCGGATTCGGCAGGGGTGTACGCTGCCTCAAAGATTGTCTGATGCAGATGGGGATGCCCAAAAGCTATCTTACTTCCAAATTTGGTGACTCTAGCTCAAAGTTTGTAAAATATTGGGGAAGGGGGGCTGGGAGCAGTTTGGGTGGCGGGCGTGGCATCCAAATTTTTGCTGCTGATCTATCTATGATGTCAATTGCTATCCTCATACCAAATTTGGTAGCTCTAGCTCAAAGTAAAATATGGTGGAAGGGTGGCTGGTGGCGGTATGGGTGGGGGTGGCATCCATTTGTTTGCTGCAGATCTGTGTATTATGTCAATTGCTATCCTATTATTAAATTTGGTGACTCTACCTCAAAATTAGTAAAATATTGTGGAAAGGGGGCTATGGGCGGTTTGGAAGGGGGTGGCATCCGAATTTTTGCTGCAGATTTGAATATGGTGTCCATTGCTATCTCCCTACCAAGTTTTGTGTCTCTTGCTCAAAGTTAGTAAGATATGGTTTGATTAGAATAGAATTTTTAAAAGATTCTTACAATGAATTGAACTAAATAATTTTTTTTGAATAATAATAAGAATAATAAACATTCCCCAAGTAAACTATAAGTAAGAATTGGGCTTTACAAGCAAAAAAATGAACAGTGCCTGAAGGCACTATTGGCGTTTGCATTGTGAATTTATCCCCAATACTAATTCAAAGTTTTTACATGCTTTTATATAGCTTGATTTTATCTGTTTGTTGTGAAATGATATTTTGGTTGTGGTAAATTTTTTTTTGGCTTAAAATTCACAACATGTTTTAGAATTCTGAGCATTGATACTTGGGCTTCCCATGGATTATGGCAAGAAATCTATTATATCTATTATATATTATAACGTATGTATGCAAGATCATGTCTTCAAAATTTAATCCAAATAAGCCAATCAGGTTGTCAGCTTTGAGTGATGAACAGCTGGAAGATTCTGTTGACGAAGAACTAGATTTCAGCAGTGATGATTCGGACTTAGATCCCACTTACCAGTCTGATGAAATCAGTCCAGAAGATGATCAATGCATTTCAGAATGCATTCAAAATACGGATAAATCAATATTTATGTCCCAGGCAATTAACTTGTCGCTCAATGTTATTGAGTTTGAGGCTCTACCAGGATCTTCACCATTAGTTAGACCCGTAGTAAGCAATGATGCTGATAATGATAAGCCAGTTGAAGAAACTGCATTAGAACCTACTTCGGTATCAAGCTATTCAGCTGCAATCATATCACGCAAAAAACCATCTAAAAGACCTCGATCTCCTTTACTACTGATGGAAGATACTGGTCCGTCAAATGTTCCTTCTGCTGGAGGCTTCAGCGGTGCTGATATTGCATCATTAAAGAAAGATATAAAAGAATTTTCCGGTATAATATGGCGTAAAAAATCATTGAGATTCCATGTAAATGATGTAGCATTAAGGGGAGATTCATCGTTGCCATCAGAAATTAAAGATTTACAAACACCGATGCAAATTTGTATATTTTTTTACAAGCGATGTAGTAGGCACAATAGTCGCCGAAACAAATGAAGTAGCATCTACAGAAAATATAAATAATCCACTACAATTAACTAACGATGAATTGTATAATTATATTGGAGTTTTTTTATATGTCACTTTACCGGTACCCGAGCGGATGTGCAGTACTAAAATGCAACATCACCTTAGACAGTACGTGCCCAATAAACCTCATAAGTGCGGAATAAAATTATTCGTGCTATGCGATTCATTTGGTTTTGCTTACAAGTTTGAAATATATAATGGTGTGGTGATAACATAATTTTTCCTTTCACACCGGATCTTGGTGCAACAGAAAACGTTGTTGTGCGTTTAACACAAACAGTTTATAACTTTTTACACCACACAGTCTCTTTCGATCATTTTTATACGTCAATTCCATTATTAGTTTATCTGCGTGCAAGAGGAATTTACAGTTTAGGCACTGTTCGAGCAAACAGAATACCAAATTGTAAGCTTCCTTTGGATAATGCGATCAAACACCAAGAACGAGGCTTTTCAGCAGAGTTCCAGGTATCTGCTTTTGGCATTGATATAAGCAACGTCTTGTGGATGGATACTAAGTGTGTGCGGTTTGTTCATCATACGTTGGCGTTAAAACATTTGCAAGATCATTTTCTCTTGATTTACCCAAAGCAAAGGCGCCACGTTATGACCGAAGACCAAACAATATTTCAAGGGATCCACAACCGAGTGTTTCCAAAGTGGGTCAAAGAGCGAAACATCCAGTTGATGACTTTCGATATGACAATATTGGCCACTTTCCAACGTGGCTTTCAAAACAAGGTGGTAAAAAATGGTGCAAATCATGCAAAAAGTCTCAAAAGAAATGTGTTTGCTCAAAATGCAATATCCATTTGTGCTGCTCTTACGCCAAGAATTGTATTTAACTTATTTAAGTAAAAATAATAATAAGAGCAAGAAACACATTTTTTACAGTTTGGGGGGTTAGAGGGTTAATTGACTACTAATCGTAATCGTAACTTAACAGCTCTGGATATGAGTACATCTGGCGTTACGAGTACTGTTATTCACGATCGTTTCTTTTATCCTCAAAGTGACACCGCCAAAACGGAAAATGAATGAAACTGGCAAAAAATCTAATTTATTTCTGGCATGTAGTCTGCCAACTTGGAAAAGACTTCCATAAAAAAAGTCCATCAGAATAGAGCCAACCATCATTTTAAATACCGAACGGTCTTCTAACTGTTTGGTACATCTGCTATGCGCTTATCGAGTAGAATAGCCAGCAATTCAAACACTTTTCTCTCTTACCTAGAACTTTGTTTGAAAATATTCTTCCGAGCGCTGCGGCACCTCACGCTCCAAAAAACTTCCAAACCAATTTTATATTACAAAATAGCATTTCATAGCATTTAATGCTTTTTTTCGCAGTAAGAGATACATACATATTTCCACACGCTACGAAAGCTTCAGTGTATAAAATAATGTAGAGCTCGACGACCCTAATAAGTCTAACATTAATTGCTTCCTATCTTAGCTTCCTATTGAAAATAAAATCAAGTTTATATTCGCTTTCACAATTGCTAGCTGAACAAATTGCCCAGATTTCTACCAAATAATCCCATAGATCTGGATGGAAACGAAATTCCATGGGATAAAAAGGTGCCGTAGCTCGGTGTTAAGTTAGAATCAAAACTTAATTTTCATAAAGCGTATACAATAGATAAAATTAATTACCTTACCAAAACCCTATATCCCTTCATTAATAGAAGCTCCCGTTTATCTAATGAAAACAAGCTATTCCTATTTCTGTCGATTTTTCAGGCTGTAATGTTCTATGGCGCGCCTGTGTGGTCGGATGTTGCAAAATGTCAATTCAAAAGGCTAAAAATAGCCCAAAACAATCTATTTAAAAATGATTTACAGCCTTCCTTGGCATTATCCGATCATCGACCTTTACCACAAAGCCAATATCGAAATGGTACCAGACAGACTGAGCAGACTGAACAATAATAATAATGATAGATGTAGATATTTAACCCATAACCACAAAAACCAGATTATTATGTAAATATAGTTATAAGTAGTTCCAGATTTATTCTTTAGCTGGATTGGGGTTTTCCAAATTTTTTCCCTTATATACAATGTTAATAATCTAAAATAATAATATACCCCGCATATAGAGCAAAGCAAGAAAGGTCAAAAGATCTGAACTCTAAAGTAATTGTATAAAAGTAGCAAATAATACTTTTTTACAAACAGATGCAATAAAAAAATAAATAAATTTTAAGTTTTGTTTAAATTGAACATTATTTGAAGCATACTTTTAGGGCGCTGGGAGTAAAATATTTATTGAAACGTTGCCGTTTATTAATTTACACTGGGCTAAACAAAATAAAGCATTTGTTACGAATTTGGCAGTCACAAAACATAAAGAAATACCATACCAAAAAGCTGATTTCCTCGTAAGGTTTGCTGCACCATTAATGCGATGGTATCTGAACGAATAAAGTAAACTTTACATTGAGAAAACCAAACTGATTTAACAAGAGCATTAATGTTATGCCGAGATTAACTAACTGGCACTTTAACTGGACATTGAGAAACCGGCCCTAAGTTTGATTGCATCAATCAGAACAAGTAGAAACGATGCAGTCGGACGCAACCGACTGCGGTATACTCGATACCAGTAATCAAACCAAAAAAAGAGACCTGTTTGCAATGGGGTGCGGATACGGCAGGGGTGTACGCTGCCTCAAAGGTTGTCTGGTGCAGATGGGGATGCCAAAAAGCTATCTTCCTTCCAAATTTGGTGACTCTAGCTCAGAGATTGTTAAAGGTAGGAAATGGGGGGCTGGGGGCGATATGGGGCGTGGTATCCAAATTTTTTGCTGCAGTTCTATGTATGGTGTCAATTGCTATCCTGTTATTAAATTTGGTGACTCTAGCTCAAAGTTAGTCAGAGGTGATGGTAGGGGGGCTGGGGGTGGTATGGGGAAGCATGGCATCCAAAATTTGTATGCAGTTTTTTGGGGGTTGTTATTAGCTATCTTCTCCCTAAATTTGGTAGTTCTAACCATGATACAACTACACAAGGTAGTCCACTCGGCAAAATCGTAGTCCCTTGATATAAGTGCGAGTGAAAGAGCGTTAACTAGTGAGTGTGAGTGAAACGGCTACAAAGTGCGTCATTTAACCCGCACATGGGGCAAAAAGTTTCCTTAGTTATGTCAAGAAATGAAGTGTTTATAATTTTATTTTTGTTAGTTTTGAATTGGACATTATTCTTTATTTTTGTTGTTGAACGGCCATTCTTTTGTTCAAGCTCTTAATTCTAAAAAATATGCGTATTTTAAAATAAATAAATAAATAAAATAAATTTTTGAGCTCTCAATAAGGCTACAGCCCAGAGACTGCTCCCACAAAGTTCTCTTCGCAATGCATTTTGGAACATGCAAAAGCTTTACGCCTAGCACGTGCCTGCGACAAAAACTGCAATAAGACATTTTTTAACTGGGCACTTAAGGGTTAAAGCTGTGACAAAAAAACGTCCGCACACAACCTTTCAGTTCGACAAGCGGGCACGCACTGAAAATAGGGGACCAAAAACCGACCGACTTCGGCAGCCGAGTGGACTACCTTGTGTAATTGTATCATGGTTCTAGCTGTAAGGGCTTGCGAAATAGCTGGATTTATCGATTTTGCGCTATCGAGTTTATCGATTTGCCAGCCCCCTAGTTATCGTAGAACTCCAATCTTGACACTTTAATTTACTTTGCCATAGATAAAGACATTTGCAAAGTTTCAAGTCTCTAGCTTGTGGGGTGTGGAAAGAAGTTGCGTTCATACAGTCGGACAGACGGACAGACGGACGGACAGACACCAGGACGGACATTGCACAAACCCAATATACTCTTTACCTTCGGTATCGAGTATAAAAACTTGCTAGCTGAACACACAATTTGTAAGCGTAAACTGTAAACAAAATGGAGATGTAGAGCATGAGGACAGGTTTCTGTTAAATGCTAGTGAGGAAACGCTTTTATCCTCGATATCACAAAATTTATGAAAAGTTTATAATATCTGTTTTTAAGATACTCAAGAATCACAATCAAAATGTTAGTCGGAAATCCTCGAAGGTTTAGTGTCTGCATAAGAAACAAAATTTTTTAACTAAAACATTTTCTCCGCTCTACAGAGCGACCTTCCACCTTGGATAACACGTCTGCGCATGTGGGACAGCTATGGCACTTATGTGCCTATTAAATCAACAAGCATAACAACCGGGCAGCCGCCACCTTCACCACCAGTTGCATCGTCGGCGGATGGTAGCAAAACTACGCTCTTGAATCAAAGCAGCTATAGCAGCTACTATTACAGTGCCAGCAATCCGAAATTAAATCGAAATTTGCGCGTCAACGTTGACAATGCCTGGAATCCGGTGGATACATACATATATGGCCCCACTCAGTCAAGTGTGTTTAATCAGGAAAATAAGTACAGTGGATACCAGAGCACTGTTGCTGCAGGTGCAGCACTTGCTAGCGGAGTAGCAGCCTCAGGAGCACCTGGAAAGCACCTGAGTGGTTTTAAGGATAGTCTTAACTTTAATTCAGTTGGTAAGTCGGTCAGCGATGGAGGAGGAGCCTCAGCTGCTGCAGTTTTAAGCTCAGATAAGAACAGCCAATTCGCTGTATCCCCTTCAAGCAACAAGGGCAAAAGGCGTCTCATGCTCGAAATCTACGACTATGAGACGCCAAAATTGTGCGATCATACGGCCATTGGCAGTGGAGTCAGCGGCAGCAGCGCTTTACTAGGTGGAAACAAACACCGACCATGTAGTCCTCTTGAGAGCTATGTGAGCACCGGCAGAGATCTGGTAAGCTTCTTTAAGATTTTGACTCATTTAATCTATTTATATATATGGATTTGCTTTTATGGTTTCCGAATTATAGATGCATCAGAATATAACAATAATCCATTAAATTTATTCATTAAACGACTTAAAAATTTAGTGACGGGAGCGTGATATCAATTTCTGATGAATAGTGTTAAATATATCGAGCATTATATAAAATTCTAAACTGATATTTAATAGTTTGTTTGTTAAGATGTAACCAATTGTGTTTTTCTCATCATAATATATATTATACTCAATACTGAAGGTAAAAAGTTTATTGGTTTTGTTTGTATGATTACAAATTACTTAGGTTACCAAGTTTGGAACTACTGGGGTCTCTCACAAAATTGCACCGAAAGTTAAATGTCATGCTCACCTATTCTGCCCTTAGCCTATTTGTATTCTGATATCGGAAATGCCTATACCTATTTGAGCCAAAGCCACCAAAATTGCTTGCCAAGAAAGGTGATGGTCTTCCATAAGACCGCACCAATAAATTGTAAGTCACTCCTACTTCTTCCATCTCAAAACGAGAATGCATATATCTTTCTTGGGTTTTGAGATAGAGGCTCCAATTGGTAGGAATATAGCAAGTGGTGGACCCGAAGAGCATCAATGATACCGTCAAAAGAAGATGGAGTGCCTCTTGCTCCGTAAGGGTACCTTGTAGAGGATCCTGTAGCACGGACCTTGGCTCGATTGACTATATTCGACTGAAGAAAATTGATCAGATTTCTCCGGACGAGGACAGCACAGCCCCCAGCAGCTGTACAATTTTCAACCCAATGTATTGGGTACGCCTCAAAGCCAAAAATCCTTGGGAATGTAAGGCCATTTGGCCTGGTTTCAGTCAGAAGGATGACCTTGATATCAAGTGTTGGTACAAGAGCTTCAAGCTCTTGTACTTTTCCTGAAATGCCGTCGGCGTTGCAGATAAGAACATTTAGTAAATTCAGTTTGAATACAATTTGCTGTTGCATCCCCAAAAACCTGTTGTTGCATACCAGCCTTTCTCACAATGGCTCCACTCATATCCTCGATGGCTGAAGAAAGCCCATCTCCGTTGCCTATCGTCTGCAGGTTATGTTGTTGCCCAGCTTGCCTTTCTTCCAGTGGCTGCTACCCCAGTTGTTGCTTTAGCCTGTCATGCGCTGGCCCATTCTGAATCCTTATGTTATTGACACTGATGTTGCTTGGAAATGACGTCTCTAGTCCTCTTCTAGCCAAAGCAGCATATGGCTGCCCTTCGATTTGATCTTTAATGGAAAGAATAAGAAAGTTGTCAGCCACTGATCCTTGCGTTCTGGATCTCTGGCTCTGGTTTGGCAAATTTTGTTCGAAGTTGTTTTTAACAACCCCAGCTTTCCTTAAGTAAACCCCTTATAATTTTCTGGGTGGCTGCCACCGCAGTATACATGTAGCTGAGACTGATGGTTTTCACCACATTTTACGCACTTAAGCTACTTGAAGCAGTACTCCTGACACCTATGGCATAACAAAATATCATAATTTCTTCGCGCTGTCTCATCTTTCTCCACCTGATTGCACCTTTTATCCCCTTGTTAATGGTTTGTTTAATAATAAAAAAGTGAAAGTTCATAGGCTGCTTAGACTCCTTCCAAGTTGGGTTATGGATGTAAAGAACTGCGTGGTCTTTACTTTTTAGGTCTTCGACAATCTCACTATCATGTGTAGATTGGTGCAATCCCTAAATGACGATGCGGTATGGCTTCTCTTCATGAAGCGGGTATGATTGATACACAGTTTTGTGCTCAACAAGCTTACTCACTATTGCTCTATAGGTGGGCACATCACTAGCAAGGAGTCGCATGGTTTTACCCATATCCGATTTAATTGTCAAGCTTTTTTCGTCCACTACGTTCTTCGGTCGTTGCCACATGTCATTGATATTCTCAATGTTATTGACAACAATGGGGGGTGGTTTCTTCTTACCAAAAGTGGGAGACTTGGTTGTGGCGTTAAGCTGGTTGATGGAAGAAGCTAAGGCAGAGGTTGAAGCGCAAAAATCCAAAGGGATCTCATCGCTTGGCGACTCTTTGTCTGGTATTTCATAGGTCTCAGTAGCAACTTCAACATCCATACCGTCGTCGTCCTGTTTGGCCAAAAGTGATAATTTGTTGGTCGTATTAAGTTTAGTTCCATCTTCGTTTTGATTGCGTCGTGTTGCTGGTGATTCCTTTTCCGCTTTCTAGTCCTTTTCGCTTGCGAGACAAACATGACAACTTGCAGATAAAATCAGTACTGGCTTTCGTATCAGTTGTTGACATCGTCAGTTGCTTGACTGATGGGTGCGCACTATTCGCAATCTCACTTAGATCATTGATATCTGAGCTGGTCGTCTTGCCATTGGATTCTCTCTTTAAAAACTAAGCTCTAATTTCTTTTTGAGATAAGCCTGCTACCGACATCGTCGCTTGTGTAGATTGACTTGATCTTGAGCGTTTGAGCGTTGAGTAGTTTTTCAACTATTTACTCCTAGTGTTTGCAGTTGAATAGCTATTCCCGACACTGCAGGAAACAGCGTCCAAAATACAAAACTCTGCATATTTTCCACTGGTAAAACATCTGCCTTGATGAGCATTTATTCTGGTCGGAGTTCTAAGTAAAGAAATACTTACATGATTTAGTTGCAACTATCAATATCTAATTTTAAAATATGAATTAAATAAACTTATTTAGTGAAAGCACCAATTTGCACTATTACATATTTCTTTCCACTAAGTCTTCCTGTAATATTGATAAGCACTGTATGCAACAGAATAATCGACTTTAAGAAAGGGTGTAACTCAACTGGCATTTTACCAGGTTAACTCTTCACTGTGTTGCATGTGATGCAACTATCGACAAATTTTCTTAAATATTTTTTCATCTTAGCAATCCAATAATAATCGTAGGTATTTTCAAGCGTCTTCTTCCATCCCAAGTGCATGATCGATTCGGGAACTTGATTTATCACGGACTATCGAAATGGATGCGGCACCATGGGCAAACACGTGTCTTTCCATTTCTTTGAATTTTGCGGAAAAAAACGCCGTTTCTCAATTCATAAGTTTGTGCAACATCTTCAGTCAATTTATTACTGATAAGTTTAATTATAATGTCGGTAATTTCGGAATCCTGTCGCTGGTCAGCAGCAAGCCAATCGCCAGAGATATCAGCCAAATTTACTCGGTTTTTGGGCATTTTACGCTCTTGATATGTAGACGTCTCCTGTACATGACTTCTGGAAGTCTACGTGCGATACACGCTTTCCTTCTCTATGTTCTTTATTGAAATCAAGAGACTGTAAATATGTCTACCAGCGGTGTATCCTTGGCGTAAGATCCATTTTTGATGGCGGTGCTTTGAGAGAATTCCAATCTGTATACACAATTAACTCACGACTAAGCAAATAATGCCGAAAATGCTTAACAGGCTCGGTTTCATAATCTAAGAGAATCGAGGCACAAATTTACGCAAATAAGACTCTAATTCAATAGAATATCGCACATTTTAAATTGTTGGTGGCGGTCCAAAGAACTTAGTGCAAGAATTTTTCGCGGATTTGGTCTCAACTCTCCAGCTCGCACCTCATACCCCAGATACTCTACAGTCGTTTTTAGAAACCCACATTTAGTGATATTGAATGAGAATCCAGCCGCAGTCAGCACATCTAGCACAACCTTTAATCTCTCAAATCTTAATTCTATGGTTTGTGATATTACCATTATATCGTCCATATACACTATCACGTTGGAATGTGCTAGGTTTCCCAAAGCGTTTAGACCGGTTTGCTGGAAAACGGACTGAGCGTTCTTTAGGCCAAATGGCATTGCCAAATACTCGTAATGCCATTCAATTGACACAAACGCAGAACATTCAATAGAATCAGGGTGAGTAAGATCAGGTAGCAGGTTACAATCCACAAGTCTTGCTGCGGTTTATTTTCAGGCCCTGAACGTTTCATTAGTGGCCCACAAATTTTGCTCGCTTGTAGTCGCCACTTGCGTCATCAGAACTTTCAGCACTGCGCTTTTTACACATGAAAACGTTTTCATTTCGATTTGAAGTTGACTTCTCATTTGCACATTGGAAGAAATCACCATGCGCTGCAAACGAATGTCGAAATTTGCCAGTCGATACAGCTATCTCCTCTGCACTCATGCTTCGCCATTTTGAGGATATTAACGTAACTATTTGGCTTGCAAATCGTGCGAGGCACTCGTTGGTCTGAAATGAATAAAACTGCTAAAGTTTCCCTTATTCCAAAACGCTGCACAAATACTTCTTTGAACTGTTTCCAATTGATGCCGGGATAACAGATCTGTGCGAGCCAAGATAAAGCACTGCCCTGTATACAACTGTTCAACAATATGACAAGCGCGCTTCCATCGACCCGCTGCTAATCCATAATTATACACCAATGAGTTTAATAAATTTTTAGTAAAACCACATGATTTTGCGGAAGCGCAGATGCTTGCATAGCTTTGCACATTTCCACGAAATTCCGAATCTGTATGCACTGCAGACAATGCAGGAGTTGGTAGCGGTCCCACTTCTGATGTTGGGTTGAGAGATGAGTTTTCTATTTGGAAGTCACTCATTGATTTTTAACCGGAACACCACTGAGACCCTAATCTGCGTCAACTGAAGTTCCGTGCTACAAATTGGCCAAACATGTAGGTGAAATTATTAAGAACATACAATCAACACAGTAGAACATAAGGAACCCAACAGAATTGAAGAAAGATTTAAAGGACTTAGAATTTGGAAATGACGATATACTACAGACATATCAATACACACATCCATTCTAAACCAGAAATTCAAGGAACTCCTAGATTTTTTTCTTATTGATAATAATTATTTCAACTACAATTACACAACATACAGTCAAGTATTTGGAATGCCAATGGGGAGCCAGCTGTCACCGACAATCGCAAATATAGTTCTAGACAAAATCTTAGACGACGCGATTGATGAGCTGAAGCAACACAATATAACAATTAAACATATCTCTAAATACGTTGATGACATTTTTTTGATTATAAATAAGACCGAAGCACAAGTCATATTAGAAACATTCAACAAACAGCACAAAAGAAAACAATTTACAATGGAATCAGAAACACACCACAAAATTGCTTACCTTGATATGGAAATAGAACGAAAGGAAAATAGACTCACATTTCACTGGTACACCAAAGGAACAGCGTCGGGACGAATAATGAACTTCCACTCAAACCAGCCGATGACACAAAAAATAAACACAATCAGGAATTTTATTAGAAATACCCACACACTATTCGATATACAACACCGACCAAAAAACTATACAAAACTCAAAACGATGCTAACTAAAAACAGCTATCCGATATATTTGATAAACAATCTAATAAATGACGTCTCAGCGAAAGGTGATAACCCAAGGAACGATAGGTCAATAATACATCAGCATCCCGTACATTGAAAATATAACGAACCGAGAAACGCTAATGAAGTTGATACCAAAAGACAGCATCGAGCGCATCACTAATGCTTACAAAGCTCACAAAACAACAAGAAATTTGTTTAGGAACTGCAGTGCAATGGAAAAGAAGTAGAAGAGTGCAATGGAGTTTACATTGGAACAACACAAAGATCGCTCGCTATACAAATAACAGAACATAAAGGAGACGCAAAGAACGGAAAGACTACGGCAGCACTAGCTCAACATTTGAGTGAAAACTACCACTCAGCTGATTTTGATGCGGTCAAAGTACTTGACACAAAGAGAAGAGAGCGATCGAGACTAACGCTGAAGAGCTTGCGCATACAGCAAAGAGGGGACGACGCGCTTAATCACTAAGACGACACTGACCAAACAAATTACATTGCCGCGGCTGCAATAAACATACCAAACGGCAGCAAACATAAAAAACAGCTGGACATAAATTAGAATTGGGACTGACGACACTAAAATTATATGAAAACAACTAAAATATATGTATTAAATAGGAAGTATTATATGTATTAATGTATTTATATGTGAATGTAATATCAGGCTCCCTGATGAAGACGACAAAGTCGTCGAAACGCGTAGGATGATAATTAAATTTAAATGAATTTGTTTTAAATTACAATGAAACCATTGGCCGCAATAGCCCAAATTTGTACATCATAGATGTCTTTTTAGATTTGCAGCCTTTAATGCTTATACAAAGCTTGACAAATTACACGTAATTAAATTTATTAATTTTTCCTTAACGCTTCATTCACCAATAACAATGTTTCTTTTATCGACCTGCTCATGTCAGCAAGGGTTTTTTCATTCATCTGTGCATACTTGTATTGTAGATTCCTCTTTTAGCGTGATGCTTGCTGTTCTTCGCCGCTTTGCCAGTTGTTTACCAAACGCCGGCGCTGAGCGCTCTGAACAAGACCTCTTCACTGGGAGGAACGCTTTAATACAGCAGCACTCTCATCAGACGTTAACGAAATCTCGTCCAAAATTTCAACCGGTGCAGGCTCTAACGAATAATACTGAATATAAGTAGAATTTTATAATAATATTTAATTACACTACCTGTTGTTTGGTCAGTGTAGCCTTTAACTATTGATTTGACATGTTGCAATATGCGATGCAGCCTATCAAATAGGTGCCTCTTCGATGTTGCACCACCAGACTTCTAAAATACGAAGTATATTAATTATTTTAAAAATATTATTCAAATTCGCGCATACCTTTTCAACCTTCAATCAGCAGCTTAGTGGCTTTTTCGATGAAACATCGCAATGTTTTATCGAAGAAGTGTTCAAATGAACTGGTGTCTCTTCAGTTATTCTTCAGTTAATATTTACGGTCAGATATACTTCAGTTAATTCCTTATGGGAGAATACATGCAAACTGAACCTCAGTCACTGCACTATGGGGAAAAAGTCGAAAATTTTCGCATTAATTGTAAATGTAAAGCTAGAGTCTTGAAACTTTGCACGTGTAATACTTATAATTATCTAAAATTTGGGATTTTTTTTTTTTATCGGACCACGCCTTCTTCCACGCCTCTTATATACATACTTATAACTATTTATACACCCAGTTCATAAAGTTGATATAAAACTCATATTAATTAAATTTAATAATTCCTTAATGTAAATAATTAACAATTAAATGTAAATGTAAATCTCAAAATATGTGATATCATCTGGATTTCTGTAAATGTACGAGAATATGTTTTTATGTAATAATTGACTTCTTCCTGCATCTTCATTATACGGCCAGCCGTATGGTTTCATAAATTTTGCAGTGACACTTCTGCCTTCGTGTGAGAGTACTCAATTTCGCATGGCCTGCATTTCAATTTAGCTTTGCATAGCTCTGTGTAAGGCTGATGAATGTCATATCCATGTTGCTTGGATTGATCTTTGATATTAATATATTGCTGCTTTCTTAATTTGTTTTCAATTAAAAATGCCAGTTCCTTACCAACACTAATTTGCAATACATCACGCTTTACAAGTACTTTTCTTAAGCCTGTCATTTCTACTTTGCTCATTAATTTTTTCAGCCAAAAGGCTGCTTCTCCATTTCTTGTTTTTTTCGCTGAAACATAAGCAGCATGCAACAAAAGTGACACTTCATTTTGTTCTTTTTAGCTAACTGAGTTGCTAATTTTAGTTTTAATCTTGGGCCTGCTTTCATATAGCTTAAATGCCTGCGACCTGCTTTCTTCGGTGGTATTTTACTACTATTAAATGCCAAACGAAGACTGGATGCAAGCCAAAGCGAATGTTTCCTTTTGAGATAATCCAGATTTCTATTGCATTTTGACAATTTGTATTTTACAAACTTGGTGAACTTCTGTACTTTTTCATTAATTATAAGAAGCGGATCTTCTGTTATCTTTGATCTGTCTATTTTTTGCAAAATAAATTCAATTAACGGGAATCTCGCCGATTGTTGTCGCACCAAGCTGTAAGCAACGTCGAATGGCAAAACTCATACACAACTGCAATAAGTGTATTTTACGCATAGTTGTAGCAATAAGTAGCAAATGAAAATATTAATATTTGGTTCACAATAGTTTTATTAGTAACGTACAACCTTTACTTTGCGATGCCTTTCGACGCCTTGAAAGTTACATTCCACAGAAACACAAAACAAATTTATTAGTTGGAGCCTACAAAAACACCAACAACACATTGGACAATTGGACAATAAATCACATTTACTACAAAATCACTTATTACCGTTTATTGTACATACCTTGACTCATTGTTTCCATATCACAAAATTTTAAGCTTTGTTTACACAGTCAAGTTTACGCCAATGTGAAATGAAGAGAATTTTACATGTGCATTTACGAAAAATGATCACGCCAAACATATCGATACTTTTCGATACTCTAAATCACTTACCGCTGCCCGCAAAAATTTAAAAAAATACTTTTTACGCCTTTTGGAGTATTATTAATAATAAAATGATGTCAATTTTATAAAATCGAACACAAAAAAAATTGCATTTATGCGAAAATTTTTGGTTTTTTCCCCATAGTGCACTGTTAACTGCCTGATAACAGAATAACTGAGCAGTAGAAATAAGCTATAAGTCTCTCTTATGACTTTCAGTTTGAGGTGTGTTATCTTACCTTCAATGAGTCGGCGCCATGTTAGTCTTCTATCAAGATGTACGCCCAGATACGTAACTTCGTTTGCTTTTGGTGAGGTGCGGTGTTGTTTAAGGAGAGTGGTGGGACTGTTAAAGCTGAAAGTTACTTGTTTACATATTTGTTCGTTTACCGTGATTCGCAAGTCGGATAACCATTTAACACGTTGACCAGATGGTGGGGTAGTTTCTCTGTTGCTTGTACTGGGCATCCGGAGCGGCTGAGAATGGCTGTATCATTAGCAAAGGTAGTTGTCAATCTGGTTTTTATAGGGATGTCTGCTGTGAACAGTACGTATAGTGTTATCCGAGTACGCTGCCTTGTGGAACTCCAGCTTTAAATCTGTAATCATCAGACATAGCAGTGTTACTTCTTACTGTAAACTTCCTGTCGTAGAGGTATCATTTATGCAGCTTGTGTGATGTTTGGAAGCATTCTCTTGATCTTATACGTTAGAATTTCCAACCAAACTTTGTCGAATGCTTGAAAAAAATCCAGAAATATCGCAGAGCAGTATTCCCGATTTTCGAACGAACCTCGTATCTCGGATGTTATTTAATTGACTTGCTTAATTGTTCCGTGCTCTTCACGAAAGCCAAATTGGTGTGCTGGTATAAGTTGGATTCAGAAATTGGTAAATCAGGGAAAGCAAGCATTTTCATAAAATTTGATAGTGACGATAATAAGCTTATAAATCTGTACGACGAAGGAACTGTGTGATATTTTTCCGGCTTTGGTGATGTTATTGAAGAGCTGTGCAACGATGCAGACCGCACAGTGAGGAAGCTCAATGATCATCTTTGGGGCTATTACGTCACAACCTGCACATTTTTTTTTGGGTTCAATTGCTCGTTAATTATTCTTGCCATTTCATTCGGGCAAAACTTGATTGGCTCCTGATGAATCTGATTTTCATTTGATGCAATCGGAAGTACAAATGAATTTGTCGCAGGATTAGGTTGAAACACTTTTTGAAGGTGAGTAGCAAATATGCCAGCTCTTTCTACATCACTGCGAGCCCAGATGCCTGCGAGTTTTCTTATAGCCATAACTGTTTCAATCAGCTAGCTAACAGTTGTGTGAGCTCTCCATACTGAATTTTTTTGTACCGGTGGTTGATAGTTAGTTAGTTTTTGCTTTGCCGACGGCGATCGCCGCTTTTTAAGAACGAACTTTTCAATTTGTAGGTTTGTTTTTTTTTTGGTTGTATGTTGTGTTTTCGGTTTGAGGCGTTGAGGTGCAAACTGCGGCGACGAAGACGGGCTTCAGAGTGTGAACAAAACTTTCAATTTCATCTTCATCTTCGAGACGTGGCTTAAGTTCAATGTATGAGCTTATATATTTGATATATCTGAACCAGTTATGTTTCTGTGAGGACCCTTTGTTCCAAACTTTAACTAAGGACACTGCAGCTTAAATGTACATTAACAACAGCATTTCTGAGTTAGCAGAGTGGAAAGCCCGAACCAAAGCTTTCAAAAAAACAAAAAGGAAACATTTTGTGTATAATTAAATATCGGGCATTCGAACTTTTGATAATTGCAGAAACTGGAATTTCACACGCACACAGGCACCGCTCTTTTTCCCGCACAATTTGCACTGAACTACGAATTTGTTGACACGGAACAGGGAGGAGAATCATGGCTGGGTAGGCGAGGTGAAGATCCAGTGCCTCAACTCTGTTCGCGTGTTTTTCGCAAACGCATGGGCAAAGTTCGGGTGCCAAGGAATGTGTTCCTCTACGGGAGAGGCGGCGCCAAGAACATTAGCTGCCTTTATCGCTTCGAAGCGGGCACCTCGGAGCGGGTCCAGTTGGTGTTGCACAATGTTTCATTTGGCGTAGGAACCTCCTGCACCACCGATTCAGATTTGCACACCGGCCGACCACGATGTAATCAACTGGACACAGAAGGACGCATTAGCGAACTACGCATATACGATGTTCCCTTCCGAGATGTCAAGATACAACTTGGCTGCCTTTGTGACAACTCAAGCGCCCTTTACAGTAATGCACCGCTGGCTTTTGTCTCGCATTCAAGAATTATGGAGCTAAGTTTTACTGTTAGCAGACTTAACATTTCGGAGGACTTTGCCGATTTATTCTTCTCGGCCTCGTATGAGTTCAAGTGGCAGGCGGACTGCCGCAAGCAGCTGAAGCTTAAGGGCGCCGGTGGTGAGGATGAGCTTAAGTATCCACTTAATAAACCGGACGCTGGCTGTGAGGGGCTTGCCTGGTACATCGAAGCACAATCGCCGGATCGTTCACTGTTTGTGCAAACATGGGGTGCTTATCTCCCCGTCGATCCAACCTCCGAGGATGCCATGCGCTGTCACACAAAAAATCGATTGATAATTTACTCAGGCAGGCCACTGGAGCCCATGCGTGTTGTTTGCCCAGCTCAGAGTGGTCCTCAGCCAACATCCCTGCACATATTCTCTGAGGACTGGACAAATGGACAGCCGATATTTATTAACAAGTATGTATAACACATTCAGTATATTAAAAAGCCCGTATATGCATTAACCTAAAGATGAGAAATCAAAATTATCTATGTTAAGGTTCTGTTAGCATTTCCAAACAACAACAAAAGAGTAAAGGCTAGCTTCCCCTTAACAACGAAAAGTATTTCTTGTTTAGACTGTTGCTTCACTTTCGACACTCCGTGCCATATTATTGCATTGCATTATATACATATATAAAAATACATAATACTAGCAAGCCCAGAGAACTTAGTTCCGCCTTCGAGCAGACTTTTTTTTCTAATTATTTAATGTTAATTAAATGTGTAAGTATTTGAATGATTTTTTATTGTCCATGTATTTTAGTGCATAGGTTCCACTCTTTAGTGAATAACCTTGTGATACAAAAAATTTTCGTCTTTTTTTATAAGGTGCATGAACAACGGACTACCCATGTTCGTCACTGGCAGTATAGTTAATTTCCCAATATTAGATGCATTTCCTTTCGTAATAATTGCATCACGTAAATCGATATGCTCCTCAGAACGCAGTTAAGCTTGGTTCAACCGAATGAAAGTTAAGCGCTCCGTTTCTATTTTAACGTTTATGTCCACACACTACTGCTGAAGCAATCGACGAAACTGCAGCAAACAGTTATCAGCATTTTGTCGAATCATCAAACGATATGCATAATAATTCATCGAGCTAACGTTCTTGGTAGTTTCTTCATCAGTTAATTGATTTTTCATTTTGATATTGAAATAATCACCATCTTCTCTTTGCCAAAACATCCGCTGGTACTGCATTGTGTCATATGAACGATGTGTTTCCGATATTCGTTGTAGTTGACCAGTATCGCGACGTGAGAGCACAATATCGCGTGTTGCTCAGTTTTTACCAACAATCAGGATTGCATATTCATCTATTGTTGGAGCGTAAAATGTGCGTTCGTGTGTCGTCCAGATGGTCGTTTATCCGCTCCGATCACGACATCTTCTGGCATGCGTACCAAAGCACTCATAAACAGCCTGACCAACGCATGGTGTGAACATCATGAAGTGGTAGCTGTAGATCTTGTAGAATTCATTTTTTCATTTCTGCATTTATATCTTCTTTCTCCGTGTTGCCCATGAAGTATATTTGTAAAAATGTATGGTGTCCATCTTCATGAGGTTGTAATGATCCAATTCGATGGTGAATCTGTCCTTGCATCTTGAATGTTACTCGCCATATTTTGGTCAATTCAGACAATATCCTTAATAATTGTACAGAATTTGATTCTCTCGGGTCTAAGCTACCTCACCACTTATTTTCAGCCAAATCAGCTTAGCCGTTTTTGTGTTATAAACTTTAGAACTAAGACGACTTTCTTTTATATTTACAGATAATTCATTTTAAATAGAAATATATCTAAATCTGAAAGTTAATTGAAAATCAGGGAACAAATGTTTTACATCTAACGACAATGCTCCGTGAAATTCAACAGAAAATAAGGGGTCCACAGTTGTTGCTTGGATTAGGAAAAATCCAGGAAAACCCAATCAGACCAGCGTTAGATAAGTTATAAGTGGTTTCGATTAGGTATGAAAAAAAATAATCAATCAAGTAGTGAATCAAACTCAAATCTGACTGTAGTAAATTACTCACAAAAATCATAATTTTGAAGAAACAGAGAATAAATCACAGATTCAAATGCAACCCTTTGAAAACAAATGATGTGAATTCAAGAAGGTTAGTGGTAATAGATCTACGCCTTACAAGGCGAATTAGTTAAACTATATATATTTGTGTTGCACTTGAGAGTATATATATATACAGTCGAGTCTGGATATAGTGAACACCCGAAATAGTGAACACCTCGAAATAGTGAACACCCAAAAATTTACATGGAGTACTCTAAATAGTAAACAAACGAAAAACTCGAAATAGTGAACAAAATTTTTAATAAACTTTAAGTAGAAAAAGAAAGAAATAACACAGAAAAGGGCTCACACTTACACACTTACACACACTTACACACAGCTCACACTTACAATAATAAACATTCTGTGCTTTGCTTCACTGCGACACCCCGAAACCACGGAATTTAAAAGTAACGGAGTTTAAAAAATGACTTAAACGTGTGGCAGTGAGACACGGATATAAATTTCACATTGTTTTTTAATAGTTAAAGTTCATGAATTATCTCAAAGAAGTCATAGATATTGTTATTAATTTCAACCAATACCTAAATAAAACATTCCATTTCCTTATTCAATAACAAATTATTTACACTTTTCTTTGTGTCTTTGGCTGGCCGCTCACTTTGCACTGTGTGTTATTTAATCGAAAACAACGAACCAGTTCATATTGAGAATGATGAATTTGAAGATTCGGATAATGAAGACTATTAAAGCTTCCGAAGCTATAGACTGTTTTGACAAGGCTATCGCATGGGCTGAGGCCCATGACTTTACTACGATTTTAAACATGCGCAGTCTTCTTGAAAAAGCTGTCCAATAATTAATTTCCAGAAGCAAAAAGCAAAATTTAATCGCGGCTTTTTTCAATAAAGATACATATTTACTTTGACTTGTTTACAAGTTTATTTAATTGATTATAAATCTAGTATTTCCATACACAAATGTGTATTTTGAGCAAAAAATTTGAGTCTCGAAATAGTGAACAACCTCGGAATAGTGAACAGGCCTTGCAACAATTAGTTCACTATATCCAGACTCGACTGTATATATAACTGTTTCAAAGACTTTTGTAATTTAAGACATCTCTATTGTTTTCAACGTTATACTTAGATGGATTTTCATGGAGTGGAGTAAGACCAAAATCCTTCCATATACTAGAAAACACAGCTGATGATTGTAATCGATTCCATGTGTATATCGGAAACCAGAATAGCTATCGACAAACTTGATCTGCTCAAGGTATAGGAGAACTTATATTCAAAATCTGAAGTCTCTAGCTCTTGCAGTCTCTGAGAACTACGCTTTCATACTGACGGACAGAAGGACAGACAGACAGACAGAAAGACGGACGGACAGACGGACATGGCCATATCGACTCGGCTATTGATGCTGATCTAAAATATATTTACTTTACGGGGTCGGAGATGCTTCCTTCTGCCTGTTACATACTTTTGCACAAAACCATTATACCCTGTTTTACCCATTTTTCAGATTCAGGGTTCAGGGTATAAAAACGTGAAAACAAGATCCTATTAAAAAATTTAAAAAATCGGCAAATAGAATTGATCACAATAATTATTTTAATGATTGCAATTTAAGCTTTTATCGTGATCCCAAACAGTTTTATAAATTTGTTAGCTCAATACGTAAATCTACATGCTTGCCATCCTCTGTTTACCTCGATTATACAAAAGCAAATTCCGATCAAGCAGTGGCTGATTTATTTGCTGAGTATTTACAATCAGTATACTCATTGAGTTTATATAGTTGCAGTAATTCCTATCCTTTTCAAGCTCAAACGTCAAACTGCATATTTGTCCCAGTTATTACTGAGTGTACGGTGTGAGCTCTTCCCTTGTCCAGATGGAGTGGCAGGATGAATACTTAGATATTGTGAGGATTCACGTTGTAAACCCTTACACAAATTATTTAACTTGTCGGTTGAATCAGCTGTTTCCTGTTATATGGAATAATCTTTTATTATTCCACTCCATAAAATATATTCTAAGTCAAACTTTATAAACTATAGGGGTATATCCAAGTTGTCTGCCATTCCTTCTTGAACTCACCTCGCTTGTTATAAAAGGGCTTCCGGCCAAAATGTAAACTGACGTCGTTTATACAGATTTTAGTAAGGCATTTGATTTTGTTAGTCATTCTTTGTTGCTTCAAAAATTAAAAATTATTGGATTTCCTGCAAAACTCTTGCCGTGGCTTTCTGAGTACTTGTGTGGCCGAACAAAGAAGTACTTTTTTAATCGTCTGTATCCAAATCTATTTTTGTTACCTCTGATGTTCCCCACCTAAGACCATTACTTCTTAATTTTTTTATTAACGATCTTCATGCAGTCATTATTTACTCTCGTTAAAATAACATATGTTAATATGTTTGCTGATGATGTAAAGCTATGTTTTACCTATAATGATGCTTCTGTATGTAACTTATAACAGTCGGACAGGTCCCGTTATAACTTACTCAATTTAAATTGTTCAAAATGTTAAGTCATGTCTTTTTGTTGAGCTACCCCTCATACTTTTCACGTCTTGCCTGATGCTCCACCACTTGTCCGCACTTTTTCAATTTATGTTTTAAGTATCACTCTTGATAGCAAATTAAAATTTGATTCTCACATATCGTCGATGGTTAATAGAGTAAAACGCTATATACATCCCTAGTACGTCCCATCCTGGAGTATCGATCTTGTGTATGGTCCCTGCAATACGGGATTCACCAGGATAGAATTGACTCTGTGCAGAGACAATTTTTTCTGTTTGCTCATTGATGTTTCAACTGGGTCCTGGAATAGACCTACCCCGTTTTCTAGTAGACTTCTTTTAATTAATCTTTCTTCTCTGTTGAACCATATAACTATGCACGGTGTAGATTTATAAATTATCTACTTCAATCTATCTATCTACAACCCAGCCGTACTGTGTGTGTGAGCGTGATCGCTGCGCGCAGTAGCTTCTGAAATCGGCAGCGATCGCGCTACTATCTACTTCAATCTATCTATCTACAACCCAGCCGTACTGTGTGTGTGAGCGTGATCGCTGCGCGCAGTAGCTTCTGAAATCGGCAGCGATCGCGCCCACACACACAGTACGGCTGGGTTGGCTGTGCTACGGCAGCTCATGTCGTAGCGCAGCCAGCAAGCCGAATGACATCGAATTCGCCCACAATTCACGAAGCAACAAACGGCAGTCTCCCGAGAGAGTAAAATAGCCAGATTCCACAGCTGGTAAGTTAGTTGGGAAATCGCTGTTTGAACCCTCTATAAGTATAAAATCTTGTTGATTGGATCCATGCAGACAACAGAACGGTTTCCAGAATTCTCTCGCCTTAAATTTTTGTAGAATATTATGCCGCAATTTTTGAGCGAGCACGCAGTCAGCGTAAGCTCAAATGTATGGATGTGTGCGTGTGCGGCCGTACTATGATGAGAGAGAAAGCGCGCCGGCGGTAAGCAACAAACGGGCAACATGCATTAGTACAAGGTATACTTAACCAGGAAATCGCACTCTTTCTATCGCCCTATTACTTTCGCCTTATATTTGAGTCTCTAGTCGAACGTATTGAGCAAGGCATCTCCGCGGACTAATATTTTGCGTTCTGCTTTGTAATTTTGTGCGAGACTTTTTGATATGCCTATATTTATATATAGAATACACATCTTTTCTACATACATGTATAAATATGCAGGCTCGCAAAAATTCCAGAATTTCCTTACTCTCTCGCTCTCGCTCTCTTTCGATCTTAATAGAGTCGAAACGAGAGAGCGAGTGCGGCTACCTTGTTAAAAATATCTTGGACGTGAACATTAACATAAAATTCAAAGCAATTACCCACCACATGAACTAATGGAACTGGAACTGGAATGGAAGCTGTTTGTCATTGTTTTTTACAATATCACAATGAAATGCAAATTTCCGTCGAAGTGTTTTGCAAGAGTTTTAAAAACAAATAACAACAATTGCGTTAATTGCGAAATGGATGATATGGTGACATATTATCCAAGTGAAGCTAATAATAAGCTATTCAAAATGAAAAAGGGACATTTAGGCTGTTGTTACGGAAGAAATATATGCTGATCATTTTATTACGGACGTAAAATGTTAGCAACTGAAATAATATCAGAACTAATTCAAATTAAAATCTAGTTAAAACAAGCAACCAAGAACTTGGCTCTGCCTTCGAGCAGACAGTTTTTACCAACAATCAGGATTGCATATTTATCTATTGTTGGAGCGTAAAATGTGCGTTCGTGTGTCGTCCAGATAGTCGTTTATCCGCTCCGATCACGACATCTTCTGGCATGCGTACCAAAGCACTCATAAACAGCCTGACCAACGCATGGTGTGAACATCATGAAGTGGTAGCTGTAGATCTTGAAGAATTCATTTTTTCACGCTGCATTTATATCTTCTTTCTTCGTGTTGCCCATGAAGTATATTTGTAAAAATGTATGGTGTCCATGAGGTTGTAATGATCCAATTCGATGGTGAATCTGTCCTTGTATCTTGAATGTTACTCGCCATATTTTGGTCAATTCAGACAATATCCTTAATAATTGTACAGAATTTGATTCTCTCGGTTCTAAGCTACCTCACCACTTATTTTCAGCCAAATCAGCTTAGCCGTTTTTGTGTTATAAACTTTAGAACTAAGACGACTTTCTTTTATATTTACAGATAATTCATTTTAAATAGAAATATATCTAAATCTGAAAGTTAATTGAAAATCAGGGAACAAATGTTTTACATCTAACGACAATGCTCCGTGAAATTCAACAGAAAATAAGGGGTCCACAGTTGTTGCTTGGATTAGGAAAAATCCAGGAAAACCCAATCAGACCAGCGTTAGATAAGTTATAAGTGGTTTCGATTAGGTATGGAAAAAATAATCAATCAAGTAGTGAATCAAACTCAAATCTGACTGTAGTAAGTTACTCACAAAAATCATAATTTTGAAGAAACAGAGAATATATCACAGATTCAAATGCAACCCTTTGAAAACAAATGATGTGAATTCAAGAAGGTTAGTGGTCATAGATCTACGCCTTATCATCCGAAATAGTTAAAAAATATATATTTGTGTTGCACTTGAGAGTATATATACATAACTGTTTCAAAGAGTTTTGAAATTTAAGACATCTCTATTGTTTTTAACGTCATACTTTTAGATTTTTCTATGCAAAAATCATAACTTTTGAACCAAATGAGATAATCGATCAATAAGATAGATAAATAGTTAACCTATGATAAAAATGTTAGAAAAAATTTGATATTTCTGGAAAATCTATTTTATGAGAAGGGAAAAATATTTATATGTTAATGTTGATTCATTATGTTTTGTTTGAAAGGCTTTTATAATTTAAAATTAATGATATGAATGTTTTAACTTTTTTTGGTTTGTATTAATTTAATTTTACGAAAATATTGCCCATTATTATTGGTCGGGTATCCATCTTGATGTATGAGGCCCCTCTGATTGATCAAATAATTCTTGTACCCCTCGCCGTTACGCTGCCGGCGGGCCCTGATCTCATTCTCTCACCTTACAAAATACTGCGGGGGTAAAATAAATTCCAAAAACTCATTCTCATAGGAAAAACTCATTCTCGTTGTGAACCAACGTGCCGCTATGTCGGTCAATTTCTCGCTCATTGCGCTCGGTATGCGGTGCAGATTCACTTCGTAGGAAACTGCCCGCTTCTCAATCGCTTTCAGAAATGCGAGTGGATCAGTGCAGCCGATGAATCTAATTTCCCACTTCCGCACTTGTTCGGGGACGATCATGTCCTGCCTGTGGCTGCCGCCCGACGAGAAGTCAGCATCCACACATGGTCTGTAGTCAACCTGCCCTGGGCTGGGCGGCCGGAACAACCCTCTGGGTGACCCCGACAGTGTCAACAGGTCAGATTCCGATCTCTGCCGTGGTCGTGAACGTCCAGTCGAAATGCTCGGAGGGGCGGGTGGTTCCTGGATCTTGGTAAATCTTGACTCCCACTCCCCTTCTTTAATAAATTTATCCACTCATCTACATTTTAGAGTTTATCCACGCCGAGTCCGTGCGCGAAATTCTCCAGATCATCCTAATGACAAAAGGAAACCCATCCTACGCTAATGCTTGGGCTCGATCATCGTTATGTTTTGATGCAGTTTTTTGGGGGTCGTCATCACCTATTCATGTCGTTATCACCTATGCTCCAGCTGCAAACTATGGAAGATATGGGTGTTTCTGATTTCAAATTGTGGGGCTGGTTGCGGTATATAGCGGCGTTGCTCCACAATTTGTATTGCAGTTTTTTTTTTTGAAGTTCTATTAGCTATCTACTCACCAAATTTTGTAGTTTTATCTGTAAGGATGTGCGAAATAGGTGTATTTATAGATATTGATTTATCGAATTTATGGATTTGGCAGCCCCCCAGTTATCTTAGATCCCTAATCTTGATTTTTTATCTGTCCCGACCATAGATAAATATATATGTAGGGTGTGCATTCAGAGAAACCCTCGGACACCATGACGCACATTGCACAATCGCATGCCCCATCATACTAGCATGTTTTGGTGAAGTGATGGTATCGCTGAGACTACGTGTGTTTGCCTGAGGGCGAGAAGGTGCTATCAGCGAGCAGCTCTGAGAGACACGAAAGTAACACGCTCATTGCTTTTGGAGTATAAGTCATCAAGGACAGCTCTCAGGAACACAATCAGGGTCAGCAAAAAGGAGTTTTTCTTCAATATTTGGAACTCTGCGGACAGGGATCCCTAGAGCAGAGCCTATAGGATGCGCATTGGCAGAGGCAGGAGTGAAGCGCATATTGAGTTTGCTGGATTGGGGGATATAGTGGAAACTCTTTTTCCTCAGGGAGCTAGTCCCATACCACCCTTATATGGAACGCCCACGAATGAGGGCTTCGTTCCGATCACTAGTGAGAAGGTACTTTCCCGGAGAGGTGGAAGTTACAGAAACTTGTGCTCTTACCAAAGCCCGACAAGCCTCCAATGACTCCTTGGCATACAGGCCCATATGCCTCGTCTATAACAGTGGCAAGACTCTTGAGATGCTGATATGTGCTAGGCTGGACGAAGCCGTACGGAACGCTGGTAGTTTACTGCCATTCCCATATGAACTCAGGAAGGCAAGATCTACTACTGATGACATTGAATCGGTGGTCAGTATAGTGGCAGAAGCTATTGCCGGCACCCGGAGGCGTTTGGTAGCAAGCATTACTGTCTTGTCGTGACTATTGTCGTGAAGCATGCGATCAACTTTGCCCACTGAAGCTGCATCCTGGATGCCCTGGTGCTACTGCAGGTAGTCTGATTATTTAGTTGCGTATGTGAGGAGCTACTTCAATAACCGAATCCTTTGGTATCAAACGGACGAGTGCGAAAATGAAAATGCTGTCCTGCAGGAGTTCATCAAGAATCTGTCTTTGGTCCTCTTTCTTAGAATTCAGCTACCAGAATGGGCTACGCTGACGACGTCGCCTTGGTGCTTGTGGCTTAAGTCTTACTGCTCTGCAATTGGTAAATGGACGCTGTGACTCAATGGTTGCCATCCGAGGGTCTACAGAAGGCTGTTCATAAGACGGAGGTGGTGCTCATCAGTGACAAAAATGGTTGAGTACGTGAATTATACAGTGGATGGCGTCACGTGGACGTCAAAGGATTGGTTCCACTACCTCGGCGTGGTCATTGACATGCGCCTCATCTCCGGAAAGCATCCCGCGTTTGTCAATAGGGAGGCGGCGGTTACCGGGAGCACATTAGCAAGGATGATGCCAACTGCTAATGCATGTAATGAAGTCCGTCATCTTGTACGCAGCACCAACCTGGGTAAGCGCTATATCGGTGGTGAGCTTCATGAGGAGCATATAGTCAATTTATCGGCTCTCGGCCCTGCGTGTTTGCTGTGCCTTCTGCATTATGTTCTCCGAAGCAGCGCTTGTGGTTGCTGGTTGACCACAATCCGTATCTCTGCCGTGGAGGCCCTGGCATTTATGGAAGCTCTTCTGTTGGAAAGAAAAGCCATTCAAGCGGCTGCCCGCGAGTGGAACCTTTAGGCCTGGCAGCAGCAGTGGGACTCATCTAAAAAGGGCGATGGACGTATCTCTTTATTTCAAATACAGGTCGCTGGGTGGACAGAAAGCGCGGGATGTTAACCTTCTACCGCACCAGGGTTCCTTACGTGCCATGTATGCTTCCGAAATGGACTGAAACGGTTTTGGCACGACTCCTGTGTAGAGTGTCGCTGGTGTGGAGATGGCAGGAAGGAGGACTTTCAGCAAGTCTTTTTTTGCAGTGGGAGATTCGTCCAGGAACGACTAGTGAAGGAAAACCTGACGGGTCAGCATCTATCTCCAACAACCTGGTGGCCCAACTGATAGAGGGACAAGAAGTCCAACATGCAGTTTGCGCTTTTGCAGGATCTACGATGATAGAGCTACGACAGTTGAAAAAATAATTGCCGAGCTCATCGTAGTAAAGGCCAGAGCTTCTGCGAAGCATCGTTTTACGGCGGTCCCGCAAAAGCTGGCAATGACTTCTTATATTATATTTTGTATAACTTATCTTAGGGTTAGGTAGTTATTTTTCTGAATAAAAAAAAAAAAAAACCGGGCACCCACATGCACACCGGCAACACAAACGTGCAAACCAAGGCACACATACACATCCTGCATACACAGAAACACTGGAAACACACCCATAACACAGAAATCGGGTTAAGCCGTGCTGATGGCCGTCCACGATGGGCCAAATGGTTACTCAGACAGGCTCACAAAGATTTGGTGCGTTCTAGGTTAACGTTTGACAACAATAAAAACTTCTCTCTCTTTTTGTCTTCCAAGGCAGTCAAATATCACTTTTGCTGCTGCTCATCATACATACTCTTCCCAGTTTTTCCTTTATGACACTTTCTAACAGCCCTTTTTATTTATTTATTGTCAGCTATGAGCAGCTAACATGAAATGAAAATTAATTTAAAATAATTATAATAAAAATAATTTAGTTTAAAGTAAAATTTAAAACTATATGTAGTTCTGAAAGTAAATTAAGGTTGAAATAACTATAAAGTTAACGTTAAAGCTCTGGGGAATTCAACAAGAAAATAAGTTGCCCAACATTTAGTGCGTGGATTGGGAAAAACCCAGAAAAACCCAATCACACCAGTAGTAGATTAGTGATTAGTTGTTAATTAGATAAGGCAGAAAGGATAGATCGTTTTAGTACTGGAGTCGAGGTCTCCAGAGAGACAAGAGAATAAAGCTTGTTATAGTCAAGTTTCTTGAACGAACAATTCGTTTGTTGTGTACATAACACTAATTATACCTAATTATATATACCCATTATTTATACCTAGCTTTTTTCTTTTTATAGAGTAGAATATCTAAAGAGCTAAAAATGAAAAATTTTGGACGTCAAAGGGCATATTCTCAGCGTCAGACAGTTTTAAAAAAAAAATTAAAAAAAAAAACAGTTTCAAATGTCTAAATATTGCAGAAAAATGGTATGTGGATAAGTAATTTGATTTAATAATCAAATTTAACTTTACGATTTAATTATTTTTTTCACAGGATTGACAACTTTTCTTTCGGTGAAATTGAACTTGCAAATGAATAATGATCCAAAAGAATCAACAACAAAATATGGGACCACCATTGAGTACACAGTATTTTCGAGATATTTAGAGGATATCAAGTCTCAAACTTAAGTTTCCTATTTTAGTTACCATAAACCAATAGTTTCAACGATACAAATTCTTGAATAGCCTACATTGTATAGTATTGTATTGAAAAACTAAAATTAAAATAATAAAAATAAAAGAAAACATATTTAACAATATTAACTTCTCATTAAAATTTTGATGCAGTTTCTGGGGGTTGTTCGAAGCTATCTTCTCCCCAAATTTGGTAGTTCTGTAAGGGCGCACGAAATAGATGGGCTTATCGATTTTGAGTTATAGATTTGCTAGCCCTCCAGTAACACTTTAATTTACTCGGCTATAGATAAAAATATTTGCAAAGTTTCAAGTCTCTAACTTGAAGGGTGTGCAAAAAAGATGCGTCCATACTGACGGACAGTTACCATGACGGACATTAAACATACCCAATGTACTCTTGTGCATGTGGGACTACAAACACTTTAATAATCGTATTTTGTTTGTAAATATTTAAAAAATAAGAATCATTTATTAGAGAATTTATTGATTTGAAATAAATATGAGGAAAAATAGAATTTATACCTTGTGCAGCTACAACAGCAAGCACTTTGTTGTTTTTTTCCAGTTTCCATTTGTGTTCAGATAGGCGGCGGATCAGTGGAAAGCAAGAACGATACAAATATGTTAGTATTTGAATGCAAGTGCGTTTGTTTCAGTTCTTGCTGTGCCTGCTGCAATAACGGTAATTTGATCACCAAATAAGAATATCTTGATTGGTCATTGAGTTATAAAGTAATGCCAAAAAATTGCATGTGTGTATACCATGTATGCATATGAATCTCGATCAAATGTAAGCATGGATATTGTATGTTCTTTTATTAATCTGCCTTAAATATTAAAGTTTGATAATTAGGGATGTAGTTAAAATGGTAAGACTGCATTTCAAACAAGCGATAGTAAAAATATTTAAAGTCGCCATCTAATTGTCTGCTGAATTAATTGAATAAAGTTTAGAATGCATTTAAATAGGCATGATTAGTACTTACCATTTAACTTATCTAAGTAAAAATTTGAATTTGAGTTTAATTTAAATTAAAAATTTGTATTAGATAACCATTAGTTTTATTTTCAAATAATTGATATTTTAAAAATATTTAAAATACTTTACGTTTAAAGTTAAGCATTTACACAACAGGTATTTTAATATTATGTTTTCATTTACTTACGTTAATAAAATAAATAATATTAACTTAACATATATCTAACAAACTGAGCAATAACAGCCTCAATAAATAATAAAACAGCGTCTGTCCAAAATCAAAACATATCATTTTAAATATGGCGGCATACCCGGAAAAATAAACAAAACATATACGTATACATATAAATAAACAACATGACGACTTTATTTCAGTTTATATAAAAAAATTCAAGTAGTGTTTGAACTGATGGGCGATGTGTAAACAGCTTTTGTAACACGGTACCTGTTCAATTTCTTTGAACTCATTAGTTTAAATAGTTATATCTTTGAATCTAGATGAAGATGATATGTAATTAAACTATTTTCAATTATGCTACTCTAAATATGCAATTCTTCCAAATATATTATTGAACTACATATCCACAAAAGCCTTTTTAATTATTTGGGTATCCCACATTCATCATTCTTCAGTTCATTCTCTTATTAAAGAAGTCCGCTATGTTAGTCTTTAAGGCTGTGTGTGCATTCACACTCACATAAACAGCTGCGTTCCTCGACCGACGATCTCCTAGTCGTGATTTCTCGACCAGAGCCTTTTTACTTGCTAGTTATTTGAATGAGAATAAAAAGCAGCATTTTGAGTTTTCGGGAAAACAAATACCCATTAAGTGGAAAGTAGGAGGTTTATTCATTTCATTTAGTGAAAATACAGCTGTTTGAAATTAATTGCCACACAGTTAGGTGAAACATAACAACCAGCTGCATGACGGCTGAGCAAGTTTGCAACTTAACTTTACTAACCGTTTGTTCTTGTGTTCAGGCCCATTACCTTGGTGTTGGAGCCCATACTTAAGGAGCCCGGTGACATAGGATTTACATGGCTAGAGATACATCGAACAAAGGACTCACTGCTGCAGCAACTGGACCTGCATGTGAACGCAAGCGTTACCACCGGGATAGGCGCACCAGCTAGTGGGGCTCCTGGCTCTAGTAATGCTCCTGCTGCTGAAGTGGCCAGATCTGGTAGCGCTGGTGTCGTTGGCGCTGGAGGCATAACACTTACTACAGCAGCTAACGGATCGCTAAACGAATTTGGATTTTATCCCAATGAGGCGGACTGCGAGTACAAATGTCCTGAAATTGATGCATGCATAACGGCTAGTCTATGGTGCGACGGTAAGTTCAAATTATCTGATAGCAGACAAATCAAACGGAATGAAGTACATTTTTCCTAGTTTTTCCAATTGACGCGATAACATTTGTACATTTGCGCGATCGAATTTAACAGCCCGAAAGCTTTAAATATCTCGATTAATTTTTAGTTACAAAACAATTACGTAACCATTTTATATGATTTAAGGTCAAAGTGAATCTGAAATTTAAATTAATTCTTTGTTTTTTTTTTAGTTTTTCAGTTAAAAATTAAAAGAAGGGAACAAGTGCTCATTTTGGTTATTTTACTGCTGAATGAAAATCAAGTTCAGAATGGGATTACAGTCGAGTTTTCTTACAGCGAAGTCGAAGGGACAAGCAAGGAAAATGTTGATGCCAATTCTTTAAAAATGTCATCAGCTATCATAACTAAGCAGAAAATAATATAGAGCATTTATTCAGTTCGGCGAAGTTTATCATTCAGTACTAGTGAGATCAGATCCAGGCAGACAAAAGAGCGAAAAGAGCGCTTTGCAGAACTCTCTCGCCTAAAATTTTGCAGACAAAGTTTGCAGCGCAGAAACTGTCATTCTTTTGCATGCTTTGCTTGCGAGCGGTGAGCAACAGCAGACTCGAGGCGCTGGATCCAATCGTTGTGTATATGTATGCGTTCATATGTGAGCGAGCTCGCAGCTAGTGTGAGCTGTTTGTTTATATGAAGGACGCGCGGGGGATAGGCAACCAACGGGCAAAATGCATCAGTATGTGAATACATGTGAATTTGGTTTGGTTGGGCTACCTGCTTTGTGCTTTGCCTAAATTTTTTATATTTTTCTCTATGCCTTGCATTTGCATGTGCTCATGTATGTACAGTGGCGGACTAAAGTCTACATACGACCCCTTTTTTTTTAAATTTACCCGTCCTAAGGCTTTTTCAGAAAAAGTAATAATGCAGTTTTGTTTTAAATATAATTATAAAACAAAAACAAGAAATTTTATTCATTTTTAATTTTTACTTTCAAAGTTGTTAACTAAAAACTTTAACAAGGCACTTACAAAAGTCAACATACGGTTTGCTTAATAGCACTTCAATTAGTTAATATTATTATTGATATAACCACCATGCTTTACGGTTGGTATCAGGTGTTTGGGATCCATGGCAGTATTTGGTTTCCTCCAAACTTTTGCTCTCCCGTCGCATCCAAATATGTTGCATTTGGACTCATCCGTAAATAACACCTTTTTTGTTCTGGACCCATGATTCTTGTTAAGATGGTTTTTCGCGAACTCCAAACGAAGAACACGGTTTTTTTTCGATTATAATGGGCATGGTTGTGGCAGTGTTATGGTTTGGGGAGCAGTTGCAGCGGCTGGAGTGGGTAATTTGGTCTTTATTGAGGGCAATATGAATCGCTTCCAATATAAGACCATTGTAGGACAAAATTTGAAGCCATCGTTTGACAAATTATGCCTTGGCGAGCGCTGGATCTTCCAGCAGGACAATGATCCTAAACATACGGCCCAAATAGTAAAGGATTGGTTGCTGTATCATGCTCCACGCCAATTGTATTCCCCTTCGCAAAGCCCGGATTTGAACATTATTGAGCATGTGAGGGAATTTTTGGAGCGAAAAATACGAAAACACTCCATACGTAGTACTCCAATGTTCAAAGAGAAGCTGCAGGAAGAGTGGCTGAAAATAACAGGAGAGGAGGTGGAAAATTTGGTTCCTTCAATGCCCAGACGCTTGCAAGCAGTCATCGATGCTCGTGGTGGCCCAACAAAATATTAACATTCATATTAATAATAATATTAACTAATTGAAGTGCTATTAAGCAAACCGCATGTTGACTTTTGTCAGTGCCTTTTTTAAGTTTTTAGTTAATAACTTTGAAAGTAATTATAGCGGACATCAACACAAGGGGTGAGTGTCTTACCAACTTTATATTCAAGTATAATTTAGAAATTGGTAATTTCGGATCAACACCGACATTTGTAACTAGAGTTAGAGAAGAGGTATTAGACATTACTCTGATTAGTCGGTCTCTCAGGCCACATTTCAGAGAATGGCATGTCTCTCCAGAAGAATCCATGTCCGATCACAGGATCATCCTATTTAAACTTCAGGTTAATACGGATAGTAGTATACCAACTCGCAACCCCAGAAAAACGAACTGGGATAAATTTAGGTCTACCCTAGAACTTAACCTAGTCAATGAGAGCTCTGGAATACCCAGATACACGAGTGAGCTAGAAAGAGTTGTAAGAAATCTGAACAGTAGCATTAAAAATGCGTATGAAGAAAGCTGCCCACTAGGGAGAACGCGTAAAGAAAAAGATGCCCCATGGTGGAATGACGGTCTTGAAAGACTGCGGCTCACCACCCGTCACCTCTTCAATAAAGCCAAGAGAGACGGGTCATGGGATACATACCGCGAAATCCTCACCTCCTACAGCAAGGAGATCAGGAAGGCCAAGCGTAGGAACTATAGGGACTTCTGTGAAGGCATAGCAAGTACAAGCGAAGGTGCCCGGCTCCATAGAGCATTATCAAAGCGGGCACCGGAGGGTAATTTAGCCCTAAAACGTGTAGACAATTCATATACGAGCACCAACATGCAAAGATTAGAGCTTCTGTTTGAGACGCACTTCCCAGGAAGTATCCCCTGGCAACTGTGCGAACCTCTAGATACAGAGATTCAGTACAGACCAACGGCCACTGACTGGGCATGCGCCAAGTCAGTGGTAACAGCGGAGAAACTAAAATGGGCAATTGGAACCTTCCAGCCTTACAAATCTCTCAGTCTGGATTGTATATCACCGGTATTCCTGCAGCAGGGACGGGGAATACTCCTACCCACTCTAAGGAAAATCCTGGTCAGTAGCCTAGCACTTGGTCATATACCAAGCACTTGGAGTAGAGCTAGGGTGGTCTTCATCCCCAAGGCAGGGAAGACAGATACCACCAGAAGTCCTTCAGACCCATTAGCTTAACATCGTTTTTGCTGAAAACGTTGGAAAAGCTGGTGGATTATAACATCAGGAGCACTCTGCTTACACAGAGTCCACTGCAAGCAACGCAGCATGCATACAGAACAGGCAGATCTACGGACACTGCCCTGAATGAGCTGCACCGCACTTTGCGGGCGGCAGTAGTAAACAAAGAAGTAGCAGTCTGTGCATTTTTAGACATTGAAGGCGCTTTCGACAACACATCACATGATGCTGTCAAGGCTACGTTGAATAGAAGAGGGCTGGACAGTACAACTAGTAGATGGATATCATCCTTACTAGGGTCCAGACAGGCTACGGCATCTATACAAGATAGTACCGTAACAGTAACAACCACAAGGGGCTGTCCACAAGGGGGGGTTTTATCACCCCTCTTATGGAGTATACTAGTAGACGAATTATTAAGTAGACTCGCCAACAGTGGTATCCAATGTCAGGGCTATGCAGACGACATTGTGATAATAGCTCGGGGCAAGTATAAAGAAACTCTTTGTGATAATGTTCAACTGGGACTTAGGATCACGCATGATTGGTGTAGGGAGGTTGGTCTCAACCTAAACCCTGCGAAAACAATCATCGTTCCGTTCACCAGAAGATACAAGCTACAAAGGATGAGGGAGATTAGGCTCGCGGGGAGCCCAATAGAAACAAGCAAGGAAGTCAAATACCTTGGGGTCACTTTCGACAGCAAATAAAACTTTGGTAAACATGTTCAAAATACGATTGCAAAGTGCTGCAGAGCGCTGTATGCGTGTCGTAACCTAGCCGGGAAGTCATGGGGAACATCACCAAATATAATAAGATGGCTATACCTCATGGTAGTAAGACCCATGCTCACGTACGGAGCGATTGCATGGGTGGATAAGGCACAACAAATCACTGTGCAGAAGCAGCTTCAGAAGCTACAAAGAATGGCGTGTGTAGGAATCACAGGAGCGATAAGGACCTGTCCCACATCCGCGCTTGAGGTTCTATTGGAGTTAACACCACTCCATCACACAATTAGGCTGCAACAAAAAGCAACGCTTTTAAGAATGTCCGTTGAAGGAGTTGGGAGAGGACACATTCTTAGTCGAGTAGAGGCAGACATGCTGTCGGGTGAACTTCCCCTACTGGCACAGCCAAGGGACGAAATGAAAGCCGAACATATGTTCGAGCAAAAGTTTCAAGTTCACCTCTGTAACAAAAAGGAGTGGACATCTTAAGAAGAGGTCCACAACATGAAGCCGCACACCATAAAATGGTACACCGATGGATCCCTAACGCATCAAGGCTCCGGTCTTGGTGTGGTGGGCCCTCGGCTAACTTACCACGAGCCCCTAGGTATGCACACCAACATATTCCAAGCTGAGGTATGTGCAATAGGGAGGTGTGTGGACGTTAATTTAAAGCGTAACTATCGGAATAGAGACATAGCCATCTTATCCGATAGCCAAGCAGCAATAATGGCACTTAGTAAGACCAAAATTAGGTCAAAGATAGTTCATGAGGTACGAACCAAGCTAGACACTCTGGGATCACAAAATAGGCTTGCCCTAAGATGGGTCCCGGGCGAAGAGAGATTTTTGCGAAGAACGAGCTGGGCAAGGACACCAGGACTCGGACAATCAAATCTTCTCTTGGGTGGCTATAACCTCAAACGGTTTAAGCAAGTAATATCGATGGGCAAAAGCAGACTCAGGATACTCACCGGTGTTTTGACAGGACACTGTAGTCTAAGAGGTCACCTGGCAAAGCTAGGTATAGTCAGCAGCGAGACTTGCAGATTCTGTGAAATGGAAGGAGAATCCTCCTTGCACATCATAGCAGAATGCGTAGCCTTAGTGAGGAAAAGAAGTAGTTTTCTAGGAAAACATATTGTGGAATTCAGCGATTTAGAAACCATCGACCCAACAAAGGTACTTGCTTTTGTACAACACTTGGGCTTGATGGAAGAGCTATAAGCCAAGAAGGGGGCACAATAGATCAGCTTGGTCGCAGTGTAGTCATCCCCAATATAATAATTTATAATTATATTTAAAACAAAACTGCATTATTACTTTTCCCGAAAAAGCCTTAGGACGGGTAAATTTAAAAAAAAAGGGGTCGTATGTAGACTTTAGTTCGCCACTGTATATCCAGCTCGTTTGTATGAGTGGTTATTGTTATGGCATTAACTAACCTGTCGCACTTTTAGGATTTTGGCATTTTATAAACGGGTTGAGGAACATAAAGAAGTGCAATGTTAACAATATATGTATATTTATTATTAATTGCTATAGTTATAACTATTTATTGCAGGTTTCCTATAACTATTGAAATAACTTAGAACTAATAAAACATATACAAACATAATTACATTTAATCCGCAAATATATTAAAAATACGATGACACATTAGGTCGTTTCGTTAGCTGCACTAGGTTGCGCTAGTGTACACTAGTTCTCAAAAAAGTGTTCGATAGCTGCACTTTTTTACACTAAGCTGTTCTGTCCTGTGTTTTTTAGTGTGCCCTGACTTACACTTTGCTGCACTTTTCTACACCACTAAAAATCAAGAGCAGAAAAGTGTAGAACAACAAAACAACTATTTTGTGTCAGTTATTCACTGTATGCGGCCAAACAGCTGTTTTCAGTCAGTTGCGGCTTTGAGTATTTTAAAGCAGATTAACATTGCAAGTTTGAAAAAAAATACAGAATGGCAACTGAAGAATATATGAAAGAGGAGTATTTGCAGTTATCATTTGAAGGTTTTATTAAATAAATTCTTTATTTTTATAACTTTTTATACAATATGCAGAGCCTGAAATATAATCAGAGCAGGAAGCAGCAGCTGCCTCACCAAATGACATTAAAGAAAAGGCTTTTTGGGTTAATTCAAGCACAAAGTTATTCATCGAACTGTACAGAAAGTACAAGCCAAAGTTAGGCCACAGTATTCTTATTAAAAATAAAAAAAAATGTGGCTGCAAATTGCCGAAGAGTTGAAGGAGCAAGGCTATAACTTTAGCACAAGCCAAATTGAAAATAATTGGAAGACGCTCGACCGAAGTTTTAAAGCAAATTTAAAAAATAAGCAAACTGGCAGAGCTCGCTCGGCTACATCCCGAAATGAGCAATCCTCAAACCACAAAAACAGCATAAAATGCATATCTGATGAATACGCTCTAGTTGTGTCAAGATTTGCATACTCAGAGCATTTTTCAAACTTCTTCGACAGATACTGGAAAAATTCCTCTTGTAACTCGGAAATGTGTTTGAAATTCTTTATCCGTGTAGGTTGGAATAGTTTTTGTCAAATAGTCCAACACACAATTTCTTTTTCCCATCGGGAAATCTAACAATTGCACCATTAAAAGTTCCTCTTCTTCATCGCCTCTTGGATCAGTGGAGCTTTCAATAATTTCATCATCACTGTCGTCATCAATTAACTTAAAGTGAAATTTTCATTGTTATATAAACTCATGTTAAAATTTGAATTAAATAAATACGCTAAACAACTGCCAAATTTCTAAAGACCTGTTATCGGCTGTCACAGTCAGCTGTTGTTTGCTTCATTTGCTCTAAATTACACCTTTTTTGTTCGATAGTAATTCTACACTTTTTTGTACTTCAAATTTTCAGGGTTGTATTTTTCGTGTTCTGTTCTGCACTGCACTTCCCTACACTTTCTACTACAGAACAGACCTATTATAACTGATGTGATGATTACATATAAATGTTATAAATTTATAATCGAATCATATCAAAGCAATCCATGCAAGATAAAGTAAATGTCTCGGCACCCAAAAATCTATCAACGCATATTTCTTTGCCCACAAACAGCAAGTTTATATGTGTGTTCGCCAGTGTATACGCCGCGCATCGCTGCCAAAATGCAACAAAAAGTACAACAACCAAATGTACTTTTTAAGCCCCCCAGTAATCGTAGACGAAGACATTTGCAAAGTGTCAAGTCTCTGTACGATCCCCTCCTAGCTGTATATATTCACACAGATAGCAAAATCTGCAGATGTTGCAACATATTCAAAACAAGTAAGTACGTTGAAGTCGGAATACTCTGATACATGTACAGATGTAGCTTAAGTCACATGTATTCTCGTCTTCAATGTAGAGCTGGGTGTTTTGGGCATTTTGTATGCAGATCTTTGGGGGTCGTCAATTGCTATCTTCCTACCAAAGTTGGTGACTCTAGCTCAAACACTATGGAAGATACACGCATTCCCGTTCTTAACGAAACTTTGTGGGCGGCTTGGGTATATAGATGGGAAAGGGATCCAAAGTTTTTATGCATTTTTTTGAGGTCGTCGTTACCTATCTTGGCAGCAAATTTTGTGGCTCAAGTTCAACAACTGTGGAAGATATAGGCGTTTCTGATTTCATGTTTTGGGGGGTCTGCGGGCAAAAAGGATGGGCGTGGCTCGTAAAATTTTGTATACAGTTTTTTGGGGGTTGTTACAAGCTATCTTCGCCTTAAATTTGGTTGTTCTAGCTGGAAGGACGTGCGAAATAGGTTGATTTATCAATTTTGAGTTATCGAAGTTATCGGTTTGCCAACCGCCCAGTTATCGTAAACATAGACATACAGTATAAAGTGTCAAGTCTTTAGGTGTAAAGTCTTTAAATTCCTCTCTTAAGTATATATATTCACACAGATAATTAACTCTGCAGAAGTTGCAACATATCAAAAACAAAGGGTTTGCTGCAATAATTATATCTAATGTACAATAAACTGTGCATTGCTCAACCATTCAAATTTGTTACCTTAAAGTAAGATTTTTATACACAAAACCGAAGGTAAAGGGCTGTGAGGTGAACAGGCCTCCCACATATTAATTTAATTACATACAACTTAAATAAAGATATCAGATAGAAACATTATTACCTTTTAAAAATATGAATAGAAAGGTGAAGGGCATAAGATTAAATAAACTCACATAAGCAGCCAGGTGGAGAAGAGTGGAGGTCATGCGCGCTCGCGACACGCAACCCAAATGTTACGATCGACAAAGACGGTCCGCTGAGGCTAATCGCGAGACCGGCAAGGCAGTCGGTGTACGAAGTTATACGTGTGAAGGCGTGGCGAAATCAGCAGCTCGCCCAGTTTTAGGCGAAGGAGTATTAAGAACAGAATACTCGAGGAACGGATAGGTTTATCGGTTTAGCACATCCGCGATATCCAGTTAAAATCGCGTTGATACATATATATATAAAGACAGTAAGAATATTTTGAAAGTTTAGTAGCTGATCGAATATAAATATCTTGTGACGTGAGCCTTAGCCAGACTGAGATCTGTTCCTCGGCGAAAATAACTACTTAACAAGTGGCGCCCGAGTATGGACCTAAAAGTGAAAATGCGTAATGCAATTTGGTAGCAAAAACCTCAAACAAATTCAAACTAGTGAAATTCGTGCAAATCGTGTATACGAGCTTTGTAAAGAAAAACAATGGAACTGGTCATCAAAAACAAGTAGAAACGTTGCAGTCGGGCGCAACCGACTGTAGTATACTCGATACCAGTAATAGAGCCGATAAAAAGAGACCTGATTACAATGGGGTGTGGATTCGGCAGGGGTGTATGATGCCTCAAAGATTGTCTGATGTAGGTAGGGAAGCCAAAAAGCTATCTTCCTACCAAATTTGGTGAATAGCTCAAAGTTTGGAATGGAGGGGGAAGGTGGCCTGGGGGTGGAATGAGGGACGCGGCATCTGAATTTTTGATGAAGATCTTTGGGGGTCGTCGATTGCTACCCTCATACCAAATGCGGTGACTCTAGCTCAAAGTAGTTTAAATATGGTGGAAGGTGGGCTGGGTTGGTAATGGGGGTGTGTAGCGTCAAAATATTTGCTGCAGATCTAATATCCTCCTACCAAATTTGTAACTAGCTCTAAGTTAGTATAATATGGTGAAAGGGAAGATCGTGGAGGTATGGGGGGCGTTGCATCAAAAGATTTGCTGCAGATCTATGTATGATGTCTATTGCTATCCTCCTTTCAAATTGGGGACTCTATCTCAAACACTATGAAAGATACACGCATGACAGTTTTTAGCGAAGCTTTGGGTTGGTTGGGGGTGGCTAAAGCAGTATGGATAGGCGTGGCTTCAAAAGATTCTATGAATTTGTTTGAAAGTCGTCATCACATCTCTTGGCACCAAATTTGGTGGCTCAAGCTCAAAAACTGAAGAAGATATAGGCGTTACTAATTTGAAACTGCGGGCAGGATGGGGGCGGCATGAGTGGCTGATAGAGTATTTTGGGACGAGTTAACGAACGGACAGACGTACATTGGACAAAGCTTGAAGGAGAACAATTTAATGAAGACGTACACATTGAAATCAACGTAATGTCAAAAGCAATTAAAAGAGACAAATTTTTCAAAACCGACCCTAATACGAAACTACGAACCGAACATCTTAATTCAGAAAAACAAGTCGCACTTAGTGGCTTGTTTTAAAAGTTTCATGAAACATAAAAATACAGAAAAACCTACATTAACTAATATTGTAAAACAAAAAATAAGAAGAAGAAATTAGTAAAGTAGAAAAATCTTTTTAAAACAGAACGTTTCTATTAAAAAAAAACGAGCATCTGTATAATCTGCTTGAAATAACCACTTCGGTCAACGAAACCAATATATTCAGGGGTGGCACAGAAAACGCTTCCACTTGAATTTCACTGCAATTTAATTTCACCCTACCACAGATAGGAACGCTCACTTATTTTGAGCTGAAATCTGAAGCTGCCACCTAGTCCGATTTATATTTTTTAATGTCAGTGTCTGCAATGCCACATTTCTTCAACAGCATTCGGAGTTATGTATTTAAAAAACATATATATCGAACCACTCCTGTTCTCTTTTAATTAAGCACTAAAAAAAAGCTCATTGAAGTTAAAACATATTTAACTGCAAAATTTAGTTTACTTGCTGTGCATTTTGTGAAAACATTTGTGGGAAGTTGTAGTTCTGCCAGGTGGCAGCAGCATCTGTAACAGAGCCATCACAAACCACTTCCGTAACGGATCAGATGCACATCTGACAGGCCTTCGCTACATGGTCCCTTTCCTCTTTTCTGCTCCGAAGCTCTTCGATATCAAATAGCCTCTCCAATGGCATGTCTGTGCAACTTCAATTAAAATCAACTTGGTGATGACTTTTGAACAGCTGCTTGCTGTTAGTCACAAATAGTTGCCAATCAGTTGGCAGTTAGCTCCTAGAGTTGCCGAAGAACTTAACTTATTATTCCGCCGAAATTTTATTGTTTTGTTTGTACTTAATTACTAATTGAATAAATAAAAATATGTAAATAAAACATAAAACAAAATATAAACCAATTAATCTGCAATGTAAAATTAAAAAAAAAAAAATAACAAACTCTTTGCTTATTTAGTCTGGGAAGGTGTCAAAAATTAGCAGCCAAGTCCATGAGGTTGGTACACACACTAAGGGCCAGTTTCTCAATATCCGCTTAGAGTAATTATCCCAAGTTTAGTCAAAATTGAGTTTCTCAATTTTCGTTTAGGGCTTAGCGAGAGATTTATTTAACTGAGGCCTCAGTGCCGGCTAACATTTATGCTTCGTTAAAAGACCGATATAAAAATCGCTTAAGCCATCGTTAGGCAAACAGCTGACTCAAGCCGACACTTGCATTGTATTTATATTATTATTATCCAAAATATTTTGATTTGACTCCACAAGAACATCAATTACATGCTCCTCAGCAACCGAAACGTTTTTCCCACGTTGCCAGTAATTTTTTAACTGGGCTCAATAAATTTAATGTTTTAAGCATTTTGTACGAAGTTGGCAATCACAAAACAAAAGTAATACCATACCAAACAGCTGATTTCCTCGTAAGGTTGGCAGCACCATTAATGCGATAGTACCCGAACAAATAAGGTAAACTTTGCATTGAGAAAAGCAAACTGATTTAACAAGAACAGTAATGTTATGCCGAGATTAACAAACTGGAAAAACCGGCCCTATGTTTGATTGCATCAATCAGAACAAGTAGAAACTTCGGACGCAATCGGTATATTCGATACAATAAGTAAAACCGATAAAAAGAAACCTTATTGCAATGGGATGCGGATACGGCAGGGGTGTACGCTGCCTCAAAGATTGTCTGATGCAGGTGGGGATGCCAAAAAGCTATCTTCCTTCGAAACTTTGGAACTCTTGGTCAAAGCTTATTAAAGGTGGGTAAAGGGATGCTGGGGGCGTAGCATCCAAAGTTTTTATGCAGATCTTTTTAAGATGGCAATTGCTATCATTCTACCAATCTTAAGGCCTGTTGTCACATACACCGTAAACCGAAACCGAATTCAGTACATTTGCGACTGAAACCAAAACACGTACTTTTGACTTTATTCTGTTGCTGTTAACAGACGATCACCTGTTTTCTACAAACGCAGCTAACTTGACGCTGGTCAATTCTTTCTGCAATCGATATTTTTGTTTCGGTTTCGGTTTCGGTTTACGGTGTATGTGACAACAGGCCTTTAGTGACTCTATCTTAAAGTTAGTATAATATGGTGAAGGGGGCTGGGGGTGGGATGGGAAGCGTGTCATCTAAAGTTTTTATGCAGATCTTTGTGTGATGTCAATTGCTATCTTCCTACCAAATTTGGTCGCTCTAGGTTTGCTTGTAGCTTTGTAGTTTGTTTAAGGTAGGAAGGGTGGGCTGAGGCGGTATGGAATGGGGAGGCATCCAAATTTTTTGGGATTCTTCATCACACATCTTGGCACCGAATTTGGAGACTCAAGCTCAAACACTTTGGAAGATACACGCATTACCGTTTTAAAAGGAGCGCTGGGGCGGCTAGGGCAGTATGGATGGGCGTGGCATCCTAAGTTAATATCAATTTGTTTGAGGGTCGTCATCACCTATCTTGGCACCAAATTTGGTGGCACATAAATCGTGAGTTCTAATACTCATAAGCTTTTTTTTAATGACTAATCGTGCACCATTACAGTTAGTTGCACCTTTCCTGACGCGCAACACATCCCTGCTGTCTCATTTTTATACCCTGAACCCATAAAATGAGTAAAACAGGGTATTTTCTTTCATCCACTAACAACAAACAGCTTGTCTAATTTTCTTGCTCTTGCACTCCAGCATCAGTCCTCTCACGCTAACGTCCGCTCTTATCCGAAGTACTTGTATACAACTATAGTTGTATCTGCCAACGCACTCAAGCTCTCTCGCTCTCTTGGTTTTTACCGTTTGATCGTGCTCATTGCATCAACTCCTTCACACTTACTTTCGTCAACCCTACATCTTTTTGATAAAGCATATTACTTTTTTTCATTTTATTAATATTTTTATTTATTCAACTTAAAATCAATATGCTAGTTATTTGCAGCAACAACTGCAAATTGGTTGGATCATCCAACCAAGACTTTATTCTGTGCAGATTGTGTGACAATGTGATACACATGAAGTTTGTTGGCTTTACGGCCAAAATACGGGACTGCTTAATTGCAGACATAGGCCTTAAATGGTTTTGTCAGTCCTGTAATGAGGTAGAAAAGGAGTCTACTCAATTTATGAGACAGACATATGTAGGTTTTAATACAATGCATACTGCATTTAATAACCTTTAATAACCTTCAGTTTTGGTCACCACTCCCCTTTTGGTACCTATCACTAATCCCCCAACGGGTTCAATTGCTAGCCCGTTAATGCATTTTAACTCGCCGGCCAGAATTCCAAACAATAATCTTTCCTCGATTTTAACATCCGAGCTTTCTGTTCCAACAGCTTGTGTGCTTATTAAGCCTACTGAAGTTACACCGGGGGCTCACAAGCCTCTTGTTGTTGTGCCCTTCAACAAATTTATTTTCGTGTCTAGGCTAGCATCCGACACTTCGTTGGGTGATGTTAGTGCCTACATTAAAAGTAAAATAGACTCACCACTTATAACTGTTGAAAAGTTTAAGTTTAAACAAGCCGGAACCATATCTTCTTCAAATTGAGTGTTCCGCCCGAACTTTTCTCAACAATTTGTTCTGGAAAGTTTTGGCCACCGCAGCTCATTGTAAAGGAGTATGTTAACAGGCGAAACAATGTTAATAATGGCGTAAGAATCAGTAGTGCACCGCCGGTTGTCCATCCTGCTGCCGCAACTACGGCGGCAAAAAACTAATAAAAGTAGTTAGCTTGGCCTATCAAAATGTTCGAGGCCTTAACACTAAACTTTCTAATCTCTATGTAAACAGCTTATCATTTGATTCTCAGATAGTTGCACTGACAGAAACCTGGTTAAAACCTGATATATCTGATTATTCCGTTTTGCCTAATAAGTATAACCTGTACAGATGCGATCGCACCTCCCGCAAGGGGGGCGGTGTTCTCATTGCTGTTGATTCTTGTATTTCCTCTGAACAGATTCAATCTCACGATCATCCGGATATTGAGTTCATATGTGTTAAAATATTATTTAGAGGCCGCTCACTGTATATTACTTGTTCATGTATTCCTCCCAAATCTGATATTAACATTTACATATCCCATCTGAATGCCCTGCAGCTTGTGTCGTCGTTGTTGACGGATATGGATCAACTTATAGTGGTTGGTGATTTTAATTTGCCACATGTGTCTGTGAATGACACATCTTCGGCGCAATTACAGGCCACTTCTGATGATTTCATCGATGGTCTTTTAGAGTTAGGCCTATCACAAGTTAACAGGGTGTATAACAGTAGTAATAAAATGTTAGATTTGATATTCGTTTCTGATTCGGATTGTAGTAATGTGAGTAGAGTTTCCCCTCTAGTGCTTCCTGAAGATACCTACCATCCAACTTTAGAACTTTCATTTGAACTTTTTAACCTAAGATCAACATCTAACAATTGTTTAAAGACCCGATGTTTTCGTAAAACTAACTTTACTAAATTGAATGACCTTCTTCAGCATACTAATTGGTCTCAACTTTATTCTTGTACTGATATAGAAACTGCCATTGCCATTTTTTACGGGACTTTGAATTCGTATTTGGATATATGTGTTCCCCTCACTGTTCCTTTAAGTGAAAATAAACCACCTTGGTTTACGAGGGAACTATCAAAATTAAAAAACGTGAAAACAAGATCCTATAAAAAATTTAAAAGATCTGGAAATACTTTAGATTTATCCTCGTATATAATTGCAAAGTCAAATTTTATTTCTGTAAACACTATTTGTTATAACAATTATCTCAATCGTTGCAGATCAATCTTTTCCCGCGATCCGAAACAGTTTTTTAAATTTGTTAACTCTAAACGTAAATCTTCTTGCTTGCCATCCTCGGTTTACCTTGATAATACAAAAGCAAATTCAGAACAGGCTGTGGTCGATCTCTTTGCTGAGTATTTTCAATCTGTATACTCATCGAGTTCATATAGTTGCAATAATTCTTATCCTTTTCAAGTTCAAGCGTCAAACTGCATTTATGTCCCAGTTATAACTGAGTGTACGCTGCTAGGCGACCTTAACTCTATCAAACCCGGCTTCTTGCCTGGTCCTGATGGAGTGCCAGGTTGTATACTTAGATCTTACACAAATTATTTAACTTGTCAGTTGACTCAGCTGTTTCCTGGTATATGGAAGGAATCTTTTATTATTCCACTCGATAAAAATTCTTCTATGTCCAACGTTAAAAACTATAGGGGAATATCTAAGCTGTCTGCCATTCCGAAAGTCTTTGAAAAAATTATATGCTCCCAATTGCAGCACATATGTAGTTCAATTTTATCCCCATATCAACACGGTTTTGTTAGGCGAAGATCTACTACCACCAACCTTCTTGAGTTTACCTCACTTGTTATCAAAGGGTTTCAGGACAAAATGCAAACTGACGTCGTTTACACAGATTTTAGTAAGGCATTTGATTCTGTTAGTCATTCTTTGTTGCTTCAAAAATTAAATATTATTGGATTTCCAGCAAAACTCCTGTCGTGGCTTTCTGAGTACTTGTGTGGCCGAACACAAAAAGTAGTAAAGTAAAAGTAAATCTTCTGTATCCAAATCTATTTTTGTTACCTCTGGTGTTCCACAGGGGAGTCACATGGGACCATTGCTATTCAATCTATTTATTAACGATCTTCCTGCTGTTATTACTAACTCTCGTGTTTATATGTTTGCTGATGATGTAAAGCTATGTTTCACCTATAATGATGATTCTCTAAGTAACTTACTACAGTCGGACTTGGGTGCACTGTCGGCTTGGTGCCGTTATAACTTACTTAATTTAAACTGTTCAAAATGTAAAATCATGACTTTTTGTAGAGGTACCCCTCATACTGCTCACTACGTGATTGATGCTTCACCACTTGTCCGCGTTTTTGGAATTAAAGATTTAGGCATCATTCTTAAAAGCAAATTAAAATTTGATTCTCACATATCGTCGATGGTCAATAAGGCCATAAATGTACTTAGCTTCATCAAGCGGTGGTCAAAAGAGTTTGATGATCCCTACACCACTAAAACGCTATATACATCATTGGTACGTTCCATCCTGGAGTATGGATCTTGTGTGTTGTCCCCGCAATACGGGATTCACCAGGATAGAATTGAATCTGTGCAGAGGAAATTTTTTCTGTTTGCGGTTAGAAGTTTTAACTGGGGTCCTGGGATAGACCTACCCCCGTATTCAAGTAGACTTCTTTTAATTAATCTTCCTTCCCTCTTGAACCGTAGAATTATGCATGGTGTAGTATTCATCTAATCTAATTTACTTAATGGAGAAATCGACTCTTCAGTTCTTTTGAGTCACATAAATTTAACTGTTCCAATTAGATCCACCCGTTACTTCACACCACTTAGCCTCGATCGGTGCTCGAGCAACTATTTAACTCATGAACCATTTCGTGTTATTTGTTCAGACTTTAACCGGCTTTATTCCCGTAACTCTTTGGAGACCTCAATTCCAGTACTAAAACGATCTATCCGTTCTGTCTTATCTTATCATAACCACTTATCAATAATCTTCCACTGGTCTGATTGGGTTTTTCTGGGTTTTTCCCAATCCACGCAACAAATGTTGGACCAGTTATATTTATTTGGAATTTCCCAGAGCTTTAACGTTAACTTTTTAAATTTTTTATCTTAATTTTGAACTTTATTTCAGATATTATATTTATTTATTTTATATTATATTATTTTAATATTATAATTATAGTTAATTTTGATTTGTCAGCTGCCCTTAGCTGACATTAAATAAATAAATAAGTAAATAAATAATGGTTTTGTGCCAAACTATGTAACAGGAAGAAGGAAGCTTTTCCGACCACATTAAGCATAAAAACCCTTGATCAGCATCAATAGCCGAGTCCATATGACCATGTCCGTCAGTCCAACTGTATGAACGCGTAGTTCTCAAAGACAACATGATATCGTAAAGTTAAGTCAATTTTAAGTTTTGTTTAAATTGAACATTATTTGAAGCATACTTTTAGGGCGCTGGGAGTAAAATATTTATTGAAACGTTGCCGTTTATATTTTTCACTGGGCTAAACAAAATAAAGCATTTGTTACGAATTTGGCAGTCACAAAACATAAAGAAATACCATACCAAAAAGCTGATTTCCTCGTAAGGTTTGCTGCACCATTAATGCGATGGTATCTGAACGAATAAAGTAAACTTTACATTGAGAAAACCAAACTGATTTAACAAGAGCATTAATGTTATGCCGAGATTAACTAACTGGCACTTTAACTGGACATTGAGAAACCGGCCCTAAGTTTGATTGCATCAATCAGAACAAGTAGAAACGTTGCAGTCGGTTGCAATCGACTGCGGTATATTCGATACAATTAGTCAAACCGATAAATGAGACCTTATTGCAATGGGTTACGGATACGGCAGGGGTGTACGCTGACTCAAAAATTGTCTGATGCAGATGGGGATGCCAAAATGCTATCTTCCTTCCAAATTTTGGAATTCTAGATCAAAGTTTGTCAAAAATGGGGAAAAGTTTTTATGCAGATCTTTGTAAGATGTCAATTGCTATCCTCCTACCGAGTTTAGTGACTTTATCTTAAAGTGTGTAATAGGTTTGGGAAGGGGGCTGGGGGTGGTATGGGAGGCGTGATATTAAAAGTTCTTATGCAGATCTTTGTGTGATGTCAATTGCAATCTTCCTACCAAATTTTGTGACTCTAGGTCTGTTTGTAGCTTTGTAGTTTGGTAGGAAGGTAGGAAAGGTGGGCTGGGGTTTTTTGTGTTTCTTCATCACACATCTTGGTACCAAATTTGGAGACCCAAGCTCAAACACTTTATGACCTATACGCATGACCGTTTTTAGAGAAGCGTTGGGGCGGCTAGGGCAGTATGGATGGGCGTGGCATCAAAAGTTTATATCAATTTGTTTGGGAGTTGTCATAACCTATCTTGGCACCAAATTTGGTGGCTTTAGCTCAAATACTGGTGAAATATAGTCGTTTTTGACTTTAAACTGCGGGAAGGCTGAGGGCGGTATGGAGGGCATGGTTTTTTGGGGGGTCGTTACCAGTTATCTTCCTACCAAATTTGGTGACTCTAGCTCAAACACTATGGGAGATACACGAATTACCATTTTTAGCGAAGCGTTGGGGCGGGTAAGGCAATGTGAATGGGCGTGCTATAATTTTGTTTGGGGTCGTCAACACCTATCTTGGCACTAAATTTGGTGCTCTAGCTCAAAATTGTAGAAGATATAAGCGTTTCTAATTTTAAACTGAAGAGTTTGTAAAAAATTCGGAACATAGGGACGGACAGTTCTGTTAGTTACGGGCTGTACGGTAGTTTTGAACAATGAAATGAACATGATTCCAATCGCACTGTTACTAGATGATAAGATTCACCGTACGCCGTGACTCCTCTGTGGTCTTACAGCATTTCTGGATGATGCCTCGATTTCAATCTACAATTTCTACAGCGTTTCTCAACCGATTTCGATGAACATTTTCGGGATTTTAATTGATGTCTATAGTTTCCAAATTTTCTAAAAGAGATTTTATTGTTATCGATAAAATGTGTATTTTCAAAAGGGATAAAATTATTCCATCATTGTATACAAACCAACAAAATTCGAAGGCAGTAAGACAGACATAGCTAAATGGAATAGACTCCTGATGCTGACCATGAATATTTTGTATATCCTTAATGGGGTGGGAGACGCATCTTTTTGCCTGTAACATACATTTGCACAAATCCACCCTTACCCGTTTCATGGACTGAGGCTTTAATTATACGAGTCTTTCTCAGATGTTTATTATAAATTTGGGTTTGATTTCTCCAAAAATCAGTAGCGCACTTGCGTGTATTTGATTTAATATAATACCAAAACAAGTGGAAAGGTTGCAGTCGGTTGCAATGGACTGCGGCATTCTTGATACCAGTAGTAAAACCGGTAAGAAGAGGCCTGATGGCATAGGGGTGTGGTTTCGGCAGGGGTGTTCGCTGCCTAAAAGATTATCTGACGCAGATGGTTAGACGTGGGTACAAAACTTTGATGCAGATATTTTACCAGTTATCTTCATAGCAAAATTTTGAGACTCCAGCTCTTACACTATGGAAGATACACGCATATCATATCTAACTTTGTTAGATATAGGCGTTTCTAATTTAAAACTGCGTGTAGACTGAGAGCGGAATAGGTGGGTGAGGCTTTAACTGAAATGATGCAGTTTTTGGGGGCTGTTTCTTCTCACAAAATTTGGTAGCTCTAGCTAAAAGGATGTGCGAAATATGTTGATTTATCGATTTTGAGTAATCAAATTTATCGATTTGCCAACCCCCAGTTATTGTTAAACCCCAATCAAGACACTTTAATTTACTCGGCCACGGATTAAGATATGCGAACATACGGACGGACAGGTGGATAGACACCACAGCGCACATTGCACAAGCCCAATTTACTCGAGTATAAAAATTTAAAGACACTCGAATACAAAACAACAGTTACGAATTTTTTCTTCTCCTTTTGAGGTGCGTTATATGGATGATCGACTGTTGGTACGTTGATACATTTTTTGTTATGATAAGCTTTTTTAGCTTATATAGCTATATACAAAACAAATTAAAAAATTTAAAATTTTATGATATAAATAATAAATAAGAAATTAAAGCAAAACGATACTCAGGAACATGGGCAAAAAAAAAAACAAGCTCAAAATATTGATAATATAAGTTTTATTTTTTTGCTCAACAATAAGGATAGCAGTTTAAGATTTATATAACATAAAATTTATCCTTATCATGGAAGAAAACCGAAAAAACGTGGAAAATAATTTCTCTTAATGAAATGCTCTGAAATTAAACAGCCATCTGCCATTTAAATCATGATTGCATTTATCTACAGCTGCTACTATCTTCTACTGTTAACATTTTGTAACTGTAATGCAAGCTCTCTCACTAAGTGACTTTCACTGACGTGTGATCGGCCAGATCATGATACAATTAAGTAGGTACCCAGCGGCGAACACAATATCCGATACGTCCACAATATGCATTTCGTGGAGACTCCACTGAATGTATTACGTGTAGCCTTTTTGTAAACAAGGCTCTAATGGAAAGATTTGTACAGAATTGTTGTTGTTTCGCAAGTTTACTACTTCGGCTACGGAGTTCATTCTATTGCTCGTAATTTGTTTTGATTTTGTGTGCCGTTACGCACACATGTTTAAAAATGAATGCATACATGAAAGTCTAACGTGGCTTTTTCAGTTTATGCCTTTGCACTACTTGTTCGACTTTGCTTTTGGCACGCGTCGTCAGTTTGATTTGTCTGCCGTGCTGTGTGCATCAATTTTCAACGTTGACGAGAAAAATAAGTTTTGTGAGACAAATCAAATATACGGTAAGTAATCGTGCACCATTACAGTTAGTTGCACCTTTCCTGACGCGCAACACATCCCTGCTGTCTCATTTTTATACCCTGAACCCATAAAATGAGTAAAACAGGGTATAAAGGTTTTGTGTCAAACTATGTAACAGGAAGAAGGAAGCTTTTCCGACCACATTAAGCATAAAAACCCTTGATCAGCATCAATAGCCGAGTCCATACGATCATGTCCGTCTGTCCATCTGTATGAACGCGTAGTTCTCCATGATATCGTAAAGTTAACACAATTTTAAGTATTGTTTAAATTGAACATTATTTGGAGCATACTTTTAGGGCGCAGGGAGTTTTTATTTTTTTTTTTAATTTTTATTAGATTAAGCGTTAAATCCGTACAATGCAGAAATAGTATCATAACAACACATTTATAAGATAAATAAATAAAGAACCAAACCTCATGCTTCGCGCATGAGGACTTACAAATATTCTCATATAGCAAGGTGGTTTTTAAGTTTGTCCAAAAGTTTTGGCAAAACCTTTTCTTGATAATCGCCTTAGAGGCCTGGCAGGTAATAAGAATCTTGCTAGCGCACTTTGGTTTCTTCTTAGCCTATCACTATATCTGTGCCTTCCAATCTGCTCCTCCACTGTTTGCAGGTTCAGGTCACGAAGTATGGTGGTACCGCGTACATAAAAAGGACAGTTGGTAATGGCACGCATGGCACGATTTTGCAATACCTTTATGTATTTAAAGTTTGACTTTGCAGCTATTCCCCAAATCTGCACTCCGTATAGCCAGATTGGCTCTGAGTGACATGGTGCTTCTTCTGTTGATCAGCCACCGCAGTTGTTGCATTCTTTGACCACATCTCCGAGCCGTAGCTTTTAAATGAGGGCCAAAAGTCAAACGCTTGTCAAGGGTGATCCCGAGGTACTTAGCCTGCGAGGACTGTTCTAAAGTTACGCCTTCCAGTTGTATGGGTAGGGTGTGGTCAATAAGGATCTTCAAAGTGAAGCAGGGATTGGTGGTCTTTAGTGAGTTGACTTTTAAATTCCATTTTTTGCACCATGCAGCCAATGTAATAAGGTACTCTTGGATTCCATCTGCTGCTTCAATGCGACTTTCAGAGCTGTAGAGCAGTGCAATGTCATCGGCGTAGGTAGCAAGAAGAGCCTTCCTGGGAACTTCCATATGATACTCATTTGGGCAGGGCAAATCTGCAGTATATATTGAGTAGAGCAGCGGTCCAAGGACGCTGCCTTGTGGGACTCCAGCTCTCATATGGCCGGAAGTCGAGTAGGTGCTCCTAACCCTGACCATAAACTTCCGTTCTTCCAAGTAAGAACGTAGTACTCCGTAGTATGGTGCTGGGAACAGCTTTCTAATTTTGCTTAGTAGGCCGACATGCCAAACTCTGTCGAATGCTTAATGCATAACAATGAATACAGCATTATAGTATTCAAGATCGTCAAAGGCCTGTAGAATGTGTTTTGCCAATCTGTGAACCTGCTCCACAGTGCTGTGTCCCTCTCGAAATCCAAACTGGTGATCCGGCAGGATACGGTGCTCTTTTATAATGTCCTTTAATCGATTGGCAATAAGCCCTTCCCACACCTTAAATATCGAAGACAGGAGACTTATGGGCCGATACGATTCTGGGTCCTCTTTAGGTTTCCCGGGCTTATGGATCATCAGAATTGCTGCCATCTTCCACTGCTTTGGGAAGAACTGCACCCTGAACATGGCGTTAAATATAAGAGCCATGAAGAGAATCGCTCTAATAGGTAATGCCTTTAGTGTGGCATTACAAACATTGTCGAAACCAGGAGCCTTCTTTAATGGTAATGATTTAATGACTTCGGCAATCTCCTCAGCCCTGGCAGGTTAAATGGGTAAGGACATTTGCAGAGGTGTCTGTAGGCTATCAAGTGTCTGTCTTTCCTGTTCCATTGTAGCGAGTTGGTAATGGGTGAACCTAATTTCCAAATGATGTGCAAATGAATTGGTCTGCTCCTCTTCATTTCTAGCAAGTACGCCTCCCGGACACCTAATGGGAACCTGTCTAAACGGTTGTCTTTTAAGGGACTTGGTGCACTTCCAAAGCGAGTATCCAGCATCCACAGTATAGTCCATAACAGCAAGCTTCTGCTCAAAAAAGTTGCTTCGAAGTTCTCTTAAGACATTTCATAGTTGCTTCGCAGTTCGATTTCATAAAATTCTGTCCCAAAATTCTGTGTCAAAAGCTCTCTAGCCTCTCTTGTTAGGACTATTCCATAGGTGGTGCCTGTCCGAGGAACAGTAGGCGTTGAGGCAGCCGCAGCCCTGCAAATACTTTCTGTGAAGTTATCAACAGCCATTTCAATGTCTTCACCGGAATTTAGCGTAGTATTCAGCTGAATCGAGTTCTCCAATTGTTGGCTAAAGACAAGCAGGTCAGTGTGTTTGGTGACTAGCCGAGGGCTTGGATTGACATAAGCACCATCTGTCTCAATGTTGATGATTAGAGGCAAGTGATCTGAGTCCAAATCCCAGCTTTGAGTTATAGTAGCTCGAGAGTCAGGTATTCATTCCATGGTACACTGCAAAGTCAATGCACGAAGGCGTATGACCGAGCACGTATGGGTACCTGGTTGGCGATCCAGTTGCAAGGATCTTGGCTCCAACGACAGAGATGGCTTCTGCTAGTTCTCGCCCCCGAGGTGAATTGTAAGTGTCGCCCCAAAGCCAATGTCGGGCATTCCAGTCGCCACCAATCAGAAGCACGTAGTGTGTTGATAAAGTATCTTTCATCGATCCTGATGCTGGGAGGGCAGTAAATGGCACTGAACTCCACGTCACCCAATCCTGTAGCTACTTGTACTGATGACATTTGTATGCTGCATGTCTCAATAACCTTTAGTGGAAAATGGCGAAGAGTAGTCCTGACGAACAACGCAGCTCCGCCAACGCTATTATTATTACGCGATGGCCTGAATTCGGGATAGATAGTATATCCATATATCTTTACAGCATCACCTCTTTTAATTCTAAGCTCCGTCACAAGAAGAATCTCTACGCTGTTGTTGTGCGCGAAGAGCTCAACTTCTTTAGCTTTTCTTGAAATGCCGGTAGCATTCCAAATAAGGATCTTTAGTGGATTCATTGTGGAGGTAAAACGTTGTTTTGAAACTGAGTATAAGGTTTAAACCCAGCCCATTGTTTGATAGTGTTGGCCATTTCAAATACCATTTTTTCCAGTTTTTCAAGGCGTTGATTTGCTTGGATGTTATGCTGTTGCTGTTCTTGCTGCTGCTGCTGCAACCACATAAAAAACTGCTGTTGCTGTTGTTGTTGGATCTGTTGTTGCCAATCCTGAAACTTGTGAAGTAGGTCCAGCGTGAACCTCCCTCACATACTTATAAAATCAATAGATATAAGACAAAGAAAGATTTATGAAGATAACAAATTAATAGACATAAGGCAAAGAATATAACTTAAGAAGGAAAAAAACATACGAAATGAACGAAATACTTAAAACAAGCCAACGAGTTGTACAATTAGTAATTAAGTGATTAAGTAATAATCAACACTAGATAAACACAAATGAATTACAATTTACTCTTGGAATAAGGAAAGAGAAGAAGAATAGGCTAAGCAATGCAGCCAGCGCAGCAAGAGGGCCGGGCAGTGAAACCAGGCGACAAACGATGTGAGGGCGCGCTCGCGACACGCGACCCAATTATCGCGAGCGAGGGCAGCGAAGAAGCGCGCTGACCTGAAGTGCGAGACCGGCAGAGTAGTGAGTGTGAGAACGCGTAACCGACCAGACGCAGCCGCGGAGTAAAAGATCACACTAGAGGAGCGATAAGTAGATATAGAAGTCAAGCCACAAGAAGTGCGAAAAGAGTTATAAAATAAAAGGAAAGTATGATTTAAAAGAAAGACACACGCGTTTTGCTTTGAGGTTGCTAATGCTAAGAAAAGGGTTAATGCGCCAAAGAAATCGGTGGTCGTCGTTTAATAAAGCGACAGCGCAGCTTGCATGACCGAAAACCGGCAAAATAACTACTTTACAAGTGGCGCCCGAGCAGGGAACCAAGTGAAAGAGGAGTAATATAATTTGGAAGGAAAAACCCCAAACATATTACTAATAAGTATAAATCGTGATAGTCGGCCATACCCGGTCATACCCCGTAGATCGCGCGCGCGTTTCAAAAAAAAAAACTTAAAGTGACGGCAAGGGCAATAAAAGGTGCCAGATGGTCAGTTGGCGCTAGAAAAAAAATTTGCCAAACGTACAGTCGTCGCGAAAAAATTATTTTGTATGTTTTAAGCAGCAAATCGGTCGAAGCTTAGAGTGCACGTGCAGCGAAGTTGACGGTGAAAGAAGACGCACCAACTAAGCGAACGGAAATAGCGAAAAGACAGGCGTGAGCGTTCGCCTAGAAAACGGCTACAATCGCGGGAAACAGTGTCGGTGGTGAAAAGTGATCACAGGGAAGAAGCGCGAACGCTGACTGTGAAAGTGCAGCATATGCCAACACCCGAAGGCTGGAATTGGGTTTTGCGCGGTAGTTGATTGCGATACAGTGGGTCGAGAGTGGAAAAAAATTTAAATAAATTAAATAAAATTTAAATAAAAAAAAAGGAAATAAATTAAATAAAAATTTAATTAAATTAAATAAAAAAAATTATAATAAACAAAATTTAAATAAATTAAAAAAAAATTAAAATAAATTAAATAAAAATTTAATTAAATTAAATAAAAAAATTAATTAAATACAACTAAAACAAAAAAAACATACAAATCGAAAAAAAAAGCACTAACAACGACCATGGAGCATAACAAAAGCGTAGAAGAAAAAGGATGCGACAACCCGGGCGTGAGTCTAGGATGGGTATACCACTGCCGGAAGGAGGATCTGGAACGAATCGCTCAGGAACTAAACATAGAAAGCGCCGGTAAGGTAGAAGATTTACGGAAACGGGTATGTGATTTGATAAAATTGGGGGGCCATAGTTCAGCAATCTGGAACCGGTTGGGCGAATGGGAGGGTCACCCGTCCCGCCATCTGTCATTAGTAAAGGGGCGCGACCCAGACAAAAATCGGAATCCGATTTGTTGGCGTTATCAGGGTCATCAGGAGAATTGCCACCATCAACCAGCCACGTGCGGTTTGCACCGGCCGTTGGCTGATACATAGCTGGATTGACCCCGAATGTACATGTAGTGCCGCCCGTAGGACCGCCCATGACTACTACCCTGGAGGGCCAGGCGGATTACAGGCCAATGTACGAGCTCGCCAACAGTCACCGGCATTACATGGTCGTCCCTGATCAGGTTGGGAAATGGGGTGTTAAGTTTGACGGTTATTCTGACCCACTTGCGTTCATAGACACATTGGAAGAACGCGCCCAAACGTACGATGTAGATCTGAATCGCATACCGAGAGCGATGAGCGAGGCTTTGACAGGCATGGCGGTTAGTTGGTTCTCAACGAGCGGATTAAAGGACGTGACGTGGGAAACGTTCAAAAGAGAATTTTTAGGATTCTTTCTGCCTCCCCAATACTTTGACAGGCTAGAGGACGAAATCAGGGCTCGCCGACAACGCGTAGGGGAAGGGTATAAAGAATACTTAGTCAACCTGAAGAGGTTAATGCGGCACGCCAGTTATACTCCTGAGCAGGAGCTGAAAAGAGTGTATGAGAATCTTTCTCGGGAGTACCGCCTTTATATTCGACGTAGTGACTTTACAGACTTGTCTCAGCTAACACAGATAGCCTCAGAGTTTGAAAACATCCCGGGTCAGGTCCAAGGGGAGACGGGGTACAACCAGGCAAGGGGTCGTGGGTATCAGGGTAGGTCCGGTGGCATGGACACACCCGCCAAGCCGACCGATCCATTTAGGAGCCCGCCAGCACAGGTACCGTTGGCGCGGAATGAGATTGGTAGCCATCCCATCGCCAGGCGCGATGAAATTTCGAACAACATGATGGGGCACGAACAGGTTAGGTCGGCAGTCGTGAGTCGCGTGTGCTACAACTGCTCACAAGGAGGACACTTTGCCAGAGAATGCCCAAACCCCAAGGTGGTATTCTGTAGACAGTGTGGTGCTCAAGGCGTGAGCGATTTGGCATGTTGCGGTAGGAGAGCGGGAAACGGGCAGCCGCGTCATCCGGATCGGGATCGGATGGGCGCCGGCGCGAGTCAGTCCCGGAATTAGAATGTCCTCTCAGAGTTGAGAACAGTCGCATAGTCGCCATGGTGAAGGTCGGGGACCGAGTGGCGAAGGCGACGGTTGACACAGGGGCATCACGAAGCTTCGTGAGCCAAAAATTTTTTGAGGAGATAAAGGCAAAAGGGGAAGTATTTGCGGCGACCGCGAATACTCACTTAGCAGACGGATCGTAGGTGGCGATAAGTAAGTTGATAATAATCAAAGTCAAGCTGATTAGTAAAGAGGTGACAATGGACATGCTCGTAATGCCATCCATGTTAGACAGTCTTATCCTGGGGATGGATTTTCTATGCAAGATGGGGACGACTATGCAGTGCAGTGAGGCGATGCTAATTCTGAAGTGCGCCCATGCGCCAGCTGAGTCGATCGAAAGAGCCGAGTCAAGGCCAGAGGGGGAGAAGGAGAAGGAGCAAGAGGGACGCGGCACCAGAGGCAAGAAGCGAGAGACTGTCCTGGGGACGCATCGCAGCAAGGATACCACGCTAGCCAGGCAAGGGGCCGGCCGAGACGCAGTTACAGTCGTCAAGGAGCCATCGCTAGGCCAGGTGGAAAGTGCAGGAGCCGAGGCGCCGCAAGGAGGAGACCCCAAAGTAGGATCATCATCGGAAGAAGACGCTGCGCAGGAATCGGCCAGCGGACTTGGAACCAGCCACGCAGGAGTTTTTAAGGATGGAGTTACAACTCTTCGAGGGATTGAAGGGCGTATCCAACATAGCCGAGCATCGGATCATCATGAGGGATGATAAGCCGATCAAGCAGAGGTACTACCCCAAAAATCCGGTGATTCAACGCATGATCGACCAGCAGGTAAATGAACTGATAGAGGCGGGGGCGATCGAGCCGTCACGCAGCCCACACAGCGCGCCCATAGTGCTCGTCCGTAAGAAGACGAACGAGTGGAGGATGTGCGTGGACTACAGGCAGCTCAACGCACACTCTATACCGGACGCATACCCCGTACCCAGGATAAATCACATACTGGAAAAGTTTAGGCACGCAAGCTACATTTCGACGCTGGACTTGAAGCACGGTTAATGGCAAATTCCGATGGCGGCAAGCAGCAGGGAGTACACCGCGTTCACAGTGCCCGGTCGAGGACTATTTCAATGGCGGGTCATGCCATTTGGGTTGCATTCGGCCGGTGCGACTTGTCAGAGAGCATTGGATACGGTAATAGGCCCGGAGATGGAGCCCCATGCGTTCGCCTACTTAGACGACATCATAGTGATAAGCGCAACGAAAGAGCAACACATAGCGGATTTGGAAGAAGTATTCCGACGGTTGAGAGAGGCCAATCTCAAACTTAATCAAAAATAATGTTCGTTCTTTCCAGAAGAAGCTAGTATACCTAGGGCATCTGGTGAGCGAGAAAGGAATCCAGACGGACCCCTCAAAGGTGGAAGCCATGGAAAATCTTAAGGCACCCACAAAATTGAAAGAGCTTAGACGATGCCTAGGGATGGCGTCGTGGTACCACCGATTCGTGCCCAATTTCACAACAGTGGTACTACCGATGACAGAGCTGTTGAAGAAGTCCCGGAAGTGGTTGTGGAAGGAGGCGCAACAAGCCGCATTAGACAGCCTCAAGAAGTGTCTAACGTCCGCGCCTGTCCTAGCATGTCCGGAGTTCGGAGAAAAGTTCACGTTGCAGACGGACGCGAGCGACTACGGCCTCGGAGCGGTCCTCACGCAAACCATTGATCAGCAGGAGCAGGTCATAGCGTACGCCAGCCGGAAACTGTCAAAGGCCGAATCAAACTATTCGGCTACAGAAAAGGAGTGCTTGGCGATCGAGTGGGCGATCAGAAAACTCAAATGCTACCTGGAAGGATACCGATTTGAGGTGATCACAGACCACATGGCATTAAAATGGTTGGATTCAATTGAGAATCCCACAGGATAGCGCGCTGGGCTTTAGAGCTACAGCAATATCAGTTTGACGTCAAATACAGGAAAGGCAAGCTCAACGTGGTGGCAGACGCTTTGTCGCGAGACCCGTTGGAGCAGCTCCAGCAAGCCGTAGTTCAACAGTTCCCCGGAGGGTGGATTCCAAAGATGCTGGAAAAGATAGCCAAGGAACCATCGAGGTATACAGACTACGTGGAAGAAAACGGGAAGCTATACCGACACCTGGGTCACCGCGCGGATGACGAAGACTACATCCCGTGGAAACTCTGCGTAAGCGAGGAACAAAGGAAGAGAGTACTACTGGACTGCCACGACGTGCCGACGGCCAGGCATCATGGAGTCCGCAAGACGATTATGAGGCTGTCCCAACGCTACTACTGGCCTGGGATGCTCAGAGATGCAGCCAGGTATGTCAAATGTTGCGAAAAATGCCAACTGTTCAAGACCGAACAAAAGAAGCCAGCCGGACACATGCTAACCCGCCAATGGCAATTCTGTGCGCGGATTTCGTGGGCCCCTTACCGCGATCAAAACAAGGTAGCACGATGTTATTGGTATTTCACGACGCATTCACAAAGTGGGTGGAATTGGTTCCCCTGAGACGAGCAACAGCGGCCACGTTGCAGAAGGCTTTTCGCGAACGCATCTTATGCCGGTTCGGAGTGCCAAAGAGGTTTGTTTGCGACAACGGAGTGCAGTTCACAAGTCGGATTTTCAAAGCGTATTTGAACTCCCTTGGCGTAGAGATGGAACACACCGCCCCATACTGCCCTCAGGAAAACCCGACCGAGAGAACCAACAGGACGGTAAAGACGATGATCGCGCAATATATTACCGGAAATCAAAGTTCGCGGGACCAGCTGATACCCGAAATATCGCTAGCCGTCAACTCGAGCATCGCGGACTCAACAGGATTCTCCCCAGTATTCTTGATGCAAGGAAGGGAACCTCGTTTGCCAGCAACGTTGTACGAGGAGAAAACGCCAGGTACAGGAAGCACACCGCAAACGCCGGAACAAAGGGCGAATAGGCTAAAGGAGATGTTCGACATAGCGCGAAGCAGCCAGCAGCGAGCTTCAACGGATCAAGGGAGAAATTACAACCTGCGACGAAGGGAATGGAGACCGACGATCAACGAACTTGTCTTGTTAAGGACGCACCAACTCTCGAAGGCCAGCGACGGATTAGCAGCCAAGTTAGAACCGAAGTATGAGGGGCCATACAGGGTGAAGAAATTCGTCTCACCAAATGTAGTGCGTTTGACAAAAGACGGGGATCGGAAAAGCAGAACCGCAAGCGTAGCACAGCTAAAACCCTTCCAGCAAGACGGAGAAGAAGCCGAAACGAGTCGAGGAGAAGCATAACCAGAGAAAAAAAAACCCCCAACAAAACTCTTATGCTAACCCACAACGTTTCAAAACATACAACTAAAATTTCAATAATAATTCCGTAATAATCCACAATTATGTTTCTCCCAACAGAAATGAGCAAAGAAACAATACTAAAACTAGAGGAAGGCACGCACCGTCGAACGAAGTTGACGAAGGTGGAAGAGGCTTGGGGTGCAAATGGTCCAGCCATAACAAGATACGTGCACGAGGAAGAGGTGACAGACACGCTGGAAGGCATCCACGTGCTGCAAAAGGTGGTGACAACCACAATTTTCATGCAAGCTTGGGAGGAAGAGAGCCCTAACGACACGGCCGAACCAGAAACTGAGAACAACGAAGAGAGTGAGGAAGAAGTTGTGCTGGGATGGGAAGAGGGACTAGAGGAGATAGCGAAGGAGACACCACGACAATCGAACGTACGCAGAGTATGGGCCCCGGGACTATGGTCGGAGGCAACAGACGACGACGACGACAAACCGTCGAGTAGCGCCGCAGCCGAGCGACGCCAAACGCCCCTTACTCCGAGGCCGGAGGAGAAGTAAGTCCAGCGTGAACCTCCCTCACATACATATAAAATCAATAGATATAAGACAAAGAAAGATTTATGAAGATAACAAATTATTAGACATAAGGCAAAGAATATAACTTAAGAAGGAAAAAAAACAAACGAAATGAACGAAATACTTAAGACAAGCCAACAAGTTGTACAATTAGTAATTAAGTGATTAAGTAATAATCAACACTAGATAAACACAAATGAATTACAATTTACTCTTGGAATAAGGAAAGAGAAGAAGAATAGGCTAAGCAATGCAGCCAGCGCAGCAAGAGGGCCGGGCAGTGAAACCAGGCGACAAACGATGTGAGGGCGCGCTCGCGACACGCGACCCAATTATCGCGAGCGAGGGCAGCGAAGAAGCGCGCTGACCTGAAGTGCGAGACCGGCAGAGTAGTGAGTGTGAGAACGCGTAACCGACCAGACGCAGCCGCGGAGTAAAAGATCACACTAGAGGAGCGATAAGTAGATATAGAAGTCAAGCCACAAGAAGTGCGAAAAGAGTTATAAAATAAAAGGAAAGTATGATTTAAAAGAAAGACACACGCGTTTTGCTTTGAGGTTGCTAATGCTAAGAAAAGGGTTAATGCGCCAAAGAAATCGGTGGTCGTCGTTTAATAAAGCGACAGCGCAGCTTGCATGACCGAAAACGTTGGTACAAAGGTTGACCTTGTACGACCCCTAACCGCTGAGACGCTCGTTTGCTGCACTTGTCTCAAAACATCGGGTAGAATATCACAACACTTACCTCCATTTCGCGAGCGTCCCCTGATATTGAATATAAATATCTTGTGACGTGGGCCGTAGACAGACTGAGATCTGTACCCCGGCAAAATAACTACTTTACAAACTGTTTCTGTTGTTGTTGTAACAATGCTTGAACTTCAACTGAATTTGGTTGCTGAACATTCATACGTTGTTGCTGCGATATCTGTAGCGCTTGTATATTGTGAAGACGTCTCTGAGCCGGTCCCTCCCTAAAGGGCATTGTATTTGAATTGCCTCTTGCTACTGCGGCATAGGGTACTCTTGTGTTTTCGCCAGTGCCTACAGATGGTTGATGTTGAGCAATACGTTGCTGCTGTGCTGTTGATTGGTTTGTACCCTTCTGGCGATTAGAATGCAAGGAAGGAAACTGTTAATGGTCTCTGGAAATGACTACATGACCAGTTTTATTTTGACTATTCGCCTTTCTTGCAGGCCCCATAGATCTGCGAAGAAACTCCTGGTACTTTTAGCACCCTTTATAGCTCGCCATATGATTATAACTACAATAGTAGCATGTGGGCTGTGCATCTACGGGACGTGAGCATTGTGTGGTTGGATGATTTTCGCCACACTTTGCACAATTGGGGAGTCTGCGGCAGTATTTAGCTGTGTGGCCGTACTCTTGGCATCGACGACATTGTGCAATTTCAGTAGACTTTCGCATTCTTTCAATCCTCACTTTCTGTCGGCAGAGGGTCTTTACTTGGTAGATTTCATTAATTTTGGCACAAGGCTTTATATTAATGAAAAAGATATTAAGTTTATCGTCCTTATTAATCCTTGAACTAGGGTTGTGGATGTGAAGAACTTCATAGCCTAAACGTTTCAGATCGGCAGTAATGTCATTGTTTAAGGTGCTGTGATGTAAGTCTCTTACTACAATTCTGTGTGCTTTTTCTGTTTGCATTTGGTATGTGTGGAACTCCATACCAATCTCATCCATTCGGCTCACGATCTTTCTGTAAGTGTCACTGTCTTTGGGAAAGATTCTGACCGTTTCCCCTTGATAAGATTTGATGACAACGTTATTCAAATTTGCCACTTCCTTTATAAGTTCAAATAAGTCATTTAAGTTGTTTATATTATCAACAATTTGCGGTGGTTTCGGGGGACCTTTTAGTTGATTGCCAGTGTTAGTTGATTCTTCCAAACATTGACCAGCATTGATTGTTTCAGGTTGATGTTCATCAATATGATCACTGTCAACTCAATCATTACGTCTTTCTCATGCTCTTCATTAGTAGAGATATCCGTGTCAAGAATGGTAAACCTATTACTAGAGTTTACCTGCCGGCCAGTAGTGGGGAACGAGTGTAGGACCTGGCTGCCGCTTACTCTTTTCGAGTTAGGGAGGGGCGACAAAGACTTAACTTTTTTTTTTCTTTTGCCCGCTCTCCGTTTTTGAGCATCCAATAGTCTTCGGGCAGCCTCGCTTAGAGATTTCACTGACATTTCGGGACATGTCAAGGTGGGTTTTTCCTGGTTAGTTTATGTTATTATCGACAAAAATATTTATTTTGTAAAAACTTTTTGAAAAATTTTCAAATGTTGCCTGTATAGCTGACAACTAGAAAATCGGCGCAGGGAGTAAAATATTTATTGAAACGTTGCCGTTTAGATTTTTCACTGGGCTAAATAAAATAAAGCATTTGTTACGAATTTGGCAGTCACAAAACATAAAGAAATACCATACCAAACAGCTGATTTTCTCGTAAGGTTGGCTGCACCATTAATGCGATGATATCTGAACGAATAAAGTAAACTTTGCATTGAGAAATCCAAACTGATTTAACAAGAGCATTAATGTTATGCCGAGATTAACTAACTGGCACTTTAACTGGACTTTGAGAAACCGGCCCTAAGTTTGATTGCATCAATCAGAACAAGTAGAAACGTTGCAGTCGGTTGCAATCGACTGCGGTATATTCGATACAATTAGTCAAACCGATAAATGAGACCTTATTGCAATGGGTTACGGATACGGCAGGGGTGTACGCTGACTCAAAAATTGTCTGATGCAGATGGGGATGCCAAAATGCTATCTTCCTTCCAAATTTTGGAATTCTAGATCAAAGTTTGTCAAAAATGGGGAAAAGTTTTTATGCAGATCTTTGTAAGATGTCAATTGCTATCCTCCTACCGAGTTTAGTGACTTTATCTTAAAGTGTGTAATAGGTTTGGGAAGGGGGCTGGGGGTGGTATGGGAGGCGTGATATTAAAAGTTCTTATGCAGATCTTTGTGTGATGTCAATTGCAATCTTCCTACCAAATTTTGTGACTCTAGGTCTGTTTGTAGCTTTGTAGTTTGGTAGGAAGGTAGGAAAGGTGGGCTGGGGTTTTTTGTGTTTCTTCATCACACATCTTGGTACCAAATTTGGAGACCCAAGCTCAAACACTTTATGACCTATACGCATGACCGTTTTTAGAGAAGCGTTGGGGCGGCTAGGGCAGTATGGATGGGCGTGGCATCAAAAGTTTATATCAATTTGTTTGGGAGTTGTCATAACCTATCTTGGCACCAAATTTGGTGGCTTTAGCTCAAATACTGGTGAAATATAGTCGTTTTTGACTTTAAACTGCGGGAAGGCTGAGGGCGGTATGGAGGGCATGGCATCAAAACTTTTGCAGCAGATCTGAATGATGTCAATTGCTATCCTCCTACCAAATTTGGTGACTCAAGCTCAAGGTTAGTAGAGTATGGTGGAAGGGGTGCTGGGGGCGGTATAGGTGGGTGGCGGAATCCAAATTTTTCTTCATCGACATTCAATTTGGTGGCTTTAGATCAAAAGCTGTGGAAGATATAGGCATTTCTATTTATAAACCGCGGGGTAGCTGGGAACTGAATGGTTGGGTTGGGCTCCAAAACTAAGATGCAGTTTTTTGGGGGTCGTTACCAGTTATCTTCCTACCAAATTTGGTGACTCTAGCTTAAACACTATGGGAGATACACGAATTACCGTTTTTAGCGAAGCGTTGGGGCGGGTAAGGCAATGTGAATGGGCGTGCTATAATTTTGTTTGGGGTCGTCAACACCTATCTTGGCACTAAATTTGGTGGCTCTAGCTCAAAATTGTAGAAGATATAAGCGTTTCTAATTTTAAACTGAAGGGTTTGTAAAAAATTCGGAACATAGGGACGGACAGTTCTGTTAGTAACGGGCCGTACGGTAGCTTTGAACAATGAAATGAACATGATTCCAATCGCACTGTTACTAGATGATAAGATTCACCGTACGCCGTGACTCCTCTGTGGTCTTACTGCGTTTCTGGATGATGCCTCGATTTCAATCTACGATTTCTACAGCGTTTCTCAACCGATTTCGATGAACATTTTCGGGATTTTAATTGATGTCTATAGTTTCCAAATTTTCTAAAAAATATTTTATTGTTATCGATAAAATGTGTATTTTCGAAAGGGATAAAATTATTCCTTCATTGTATACAAACCAACAAAATTCGAAGGCAGTAAGACAGACATAGCTAAATGGAATAGACTCCTGATGCTGACCATGAATATTTTGTACATCCTTAATGGGGTGGGAGACGCATCTTTTTGCCTGTAACATACATTTGCACAAATCCACCCTTACCCGTTTCATGGACTGAGGCTTTAACTATACGAGTCTTTCTCAGATGTTTATTATAAATTTGGGTTTGATTTCTCCAAAAATCAGTAGCGCACTTGCGTGTATTTGATTTAATATAATACCAAAACAAGTGGAAAGGATGAGTCGGTTGCAATGGACTGCGGCATTCTTGATACCAGTAGTAAAACCGGTAAGAAGAGGCCTGATGGCATAGGGGTGTGGTTTCGGCAGGGGTGTTCGCTGCCTAAAAGATTATCTGACGCAGATGGTTAGACGTGGTACAAAACTTTGATGCAGATATTTTACCAGTTATCTTCATAGCAAAATTTTGAGACTCCAGCTCTTACACTATGGAAGATACACGCATATCATATCTAACTTTGTTAGATATAGGCGTTTCTAATTTAAAACTGCGTGTAGACTGAGAGCGGAATAGGTGGGTGAGGCTTTAAATGAAATGATGCAGTTTTAGGGGGCTGTTTCTTCTCATCAAATTTGGTAGCTCTAGCTAAAAGGATGTGCGAAATATGTTGATTTATCGATTTTGAGTAATCAAATTTATCGATTTGCCAACCCCCAGTTATCGTTGAACCCCAATCAAGACACTTTAATTTACTCGGCCACGGATTAAGATATGCGAACATACGGACGGACAGGTAGATAGACACCACAGCGCACATTGCACAAGCCCAATTTACTCGAGTATAAAAATTTAAAGACACTCGAATACAAAACAACAATTACGAATTTTTTCTTCTCCTTTTGAGGTGCGTTATATGGATGATCGACTGTTGGTACGTTGATACATTTTTTGTTATGATAAGCTTTTTTAGCTTATATAGCTATATACAAAACAAATTAAAAAATTTAAAATTTTATGATATAAATAATAAATAAGAAATTAAAGCAAAACGATACTCAGGAACATGGGCAAAAAAAAAAACAAGCTCAAAATATTGATAATATAAGTTTTATTTTTTTGCTCAACAATAAGGATAGCAGTTTAAGATTTATATAACATAAAATTTATCCTTATCATGGAAGAAAACCGAAAAAACGTGGAAAATAATTTCTCTTAATGAAATGCTCTGAAATTAAACAGCCATCTGCCATTTAAATCATGATTGCATTTATCTACAGCTGCTACTATCTTCTACTGCTAACATTTTGTAACTGTAATGCAAGCTCTCTCACTAAGTGACTTTCACTGACGTGTGATCGGCCAGATCATGATACAATTAAGTAGGTACCCAGCGGCGAACACAATATCCGATACGTCCACAATATGCATTTCGTGGAGACTCCACTGAATGTATTACGTGTAGCCTTTTTGTAAACAAGGCTCTAATGGAAAGATTTGTACAGAATTGTTGTTGTTTCGCAAGTTTACTACTTCGGCTACGGAGTTCATTCTATTGCTCGTAATTTGTTTTGATTTTGTGTGCCGTTACGCACACATGTTTAAAAATGAATGCATACATGAAAGTCTAACGTGGCTTTTTCAGTTTATGCCTTTGCACTACTTGTTCGACTTTGCTTTTGGCACGCGTCGTCAGTTTGATTTGTCTGCCGTGCTGTGTGCATCAATTTTCAACGTTGACGAGAAAAATAAGTTTTGTGAGACAAATCAAATATACGGTAAGTAATCGTGCACCATTACAGTTAGTTGCACCTTTCCTGACGCGCAACACATCCCTGCTGTCTCATTTTTATACCCTGAACCCATAAAATGAGTAAAACAGGGTATAATGGTTTTGTGTCAAACTATGTAACAGGAAGAAGGAAGCTTTTCCGACCACATTAAGCATAAAAACCCTTGATCAGCATCAATAGCCGAGTCCATATGACCATGTCCGTCAGTCCATCTGTATGAACGCGTAGTTCTCAAAGACAACATGATATCGTAAAGTTAAGTCAATTTTAAGTTTTGTTTAAATTGAACATTATTTGAAGCATACTTTTAGGGCGCTGGGAGTAAAATATTTATTGAAACGTTGCCGTTTATTAATTTACACTGGGCTAAACAAAATAAAGCATTTGTTACGAATTTGGCAGTCACAAAACATAAAGAAATACCATACCAAAAAGCTGATTTCCTCGTAAGGTTTGCTGCACCATTAATGCGATGGTATCTGAACGAATAAAGTAAACTTTACATTGAGAAAACCAAACTGATTTAACAAGAGCATTAATGTTATGCCGAGATTAACTAACTGGCACTTTAACTGGACATTGAGAAACCGGCCCTAAGTTTGATTGCATCAATCAGAACAAGTAGAAACGTTGCAGTCGGTTGCAATCGACTGCGGTATATTCGATACAATTAGTCAAACCGATAAATGAGACCTTATTGCAATGGGTTACGGATACGGCAGGGGTGTACGCTGACTCAAAAATTGTCTGATGCAGATGGGGATGCCAAAATGCTATCTTCCTTCCAAATTTTGGAATTCTAGATCAAAGTTTGTCAAAAATGGGGAAAAGTTTTTATGCAGATCTTTGTAAGATGTCAATTGCTATCCTCCTACCGAGTTTAGTGACTTTATCTTAAAGTGTGTAATAGGTTTGGGAAGGGGGCTGGGGGTGGTATGGGAGGCGTGATATTAAAAGTTCTTATGCAGATCTTTGTGTGATGTCAATTGCAATCTTCCTACCAAATTTTGTGACTCTAGGTCTGTTTGTAGCTTTGTAGTTTGGTAGGAAGGTAGGAAAGGTGGGCTGGGGTTTTTTGTGTTTCTTCATCACACATCTTGGTACCAAATTTGGAGACCCAAGCTCAAACACTTTATGACCTATACGCATGACCGTTTTTAGAGAAGCGTTGGGGCGGCTAGGGCAGTATGGATGGGCGTGGCATCAAAAGTTTATATCAATTTGTTTGGGAGTTGTCATAACCTATCTTGGCACCAAATTTGGTGGCTTTAGCTCAAATACTGGTGAAATATAGTCGTTTTTGACTTTAAACTGCGGGAAGGCTGAGGGCGGTATGGAGGGCATGGCATCAAAACTTTTGCAGCTGATCTGAATGATGTCAATTGCTATCCTCCTACCAAATTTGGTGACTCAAGCTCAAGGTTAGTAGAGTATGGTGGAAGGGGTGCTGGGGGCGTTATAGGTGGGTGGCGGAATCCAAATTTTTCTTCATCGACATTCAATTTGGTGGCTTTAGATCAAAAGCTGTGGAAGATATAGGCATTTCTATTTATACACCGCGGGGTAGCTGGGAACTGAATGGTTGGGTTGGGCTCCAAAACTTAGATGCAGTTTTTTGGGGGGTCGTTACCAGTTATCTTCCTACCAAATTTGGTGACTCTAGCTCAAACACTATGGGAGATACACGAATTACCATTTTTAGCGAAGCGTTGGGGCGGGTAAGGCAATGTGAATGGGCGTGCTATAATTTTGTTTGGGGTCGTCAACACCTATCTTGGCACTAAATTTGGTGCTCTAGCTCAAAATTGTAGAAGATATAAGCGTTTCTAATTTTAAACTGAAGAGTTTGTAAAAAATTCGGAACATAGGGACGGACAGTTCTGTTAGTTACGGGCTGTACGGTAGTTTTGAACAATGAAATGAACATGATTCCAATCGCACTGTTACTAGATGATAAGATTCACCGTACGCCGTGACTCCTCTGTGGTCTTACAGCATTTCTGGATGATGCCTCGATTTCAATCTACAATTTCTACAGCGTTTCTCAACCGATTTCGATGAACATTTTCGGGATTTTAATTGATGTCTATAGTTTCCAAATTTTCTAAAAGAGATTTTATTGTTATCGATAAAATGTGTATTTTCAAAAGGGATAAAATTATTCCATCATTGTATACAAACCAACAAAATTCGAAGGCAGTAAGACAGACATAGCTAAATGGAATAGACTCCTGATGCTGACCATGAATATTTTGTATATCCTTAATGGGGTGGGAGACGCATCTTTTTGCCTGTAACATACATTTGCACAAATCCACCCTTACCCGTTTCATGGACTGAGGCTTTAATTATACGAGTCTTTCTCAGATGTTTATTATAAATTTGGGTTTGATTTCTCCAAAAATCAGTAGCGCACTTGCGTGTATTTGATTTAATATAATACCAAAACAAGTGGAAAGGTTGCAGTCGGTTGCAATGGACTGCGGCATTCTTGATACCAGTAGTAAAACCGGTAAGAAGAGGCCTGATGGCATAGGGGTGTGGTTTCGGCAGGGGTGTTCGCTGCCTAAAAGATTATCTGACGCAGATGGTTAGACGTGGGTACAAAACTTTGATGCAGATATTTTACCAGTTATCTTCATAGCAAAATTTTGAGACTCCAGCTCTTACACTATGGAAGATACACGCATATCATATCTAACTTTGTTAGATATAGGCGTTTCTAATTTAAAACTGCGTGTAGACTGAGAGCGGAATAGGTGGGTGAGGCTTTAAATGAAATGATGCAGTTTTTGGGGGCTGTTTCTTCTCACAAAATTTGGTAGCTCTAGCTAAAAGGATGTGCGAAATATGTTGATTTATCGATTTTGAGTAATCAAATTTATCGATTTGCCAACCCCCAGTTATTGTTAAACCCCAATCAAGACACTTTAATTTACTCGGCCACGGATTAAGATATGCGAACATACGGACGGACAGGTGGATAGACACCACAGCGCACATTGCACAAGCCCAATTTACTCGAGTATAAAAATTTAAGGACACTCGAATACAAAACAACAGTTACGAATTTTTTCTTCTCCTTTTGAGGTGCGTTATATGGATGATCGACTGTTGGTACGTTGATACATTTTTTGTTATGATAAGCTTTTTTAGCTTATATAGCTATATACAAAACAAATTAAAAAATTTAAAATTTTATGATATAAATAATAAATAAGAAATTAAAGCAAAACGATACTCAGGAACATGGGCAAAAAAAAAAACAAGCTCAAAATATTGATAATATAAGTTTTATTTTTTTGCTCAACAATAAGGATAGCAGTTTAAGATTTATATAACATAAAATTTATCCTTATCATGGAAGAAAACCGAAAAAACGTGGAAAATAATTTCTCTTAATGAAATGCTCTGAAATTAAACAGCCATCTGCCATTTAAATCATGATTGCATTTATCTACAGCTGCTACTATCTTCTACTGCTAACATTTTGTAACTGTAATGCAAGCTCTCTCACTAAGTGACTTTCACTGACGTGTGATCGGCCAGATCATGATACAATTAAGTAGGTACCCAGCGGCGAACACAATATCCGATACGTCCACAATATGCATTTCGTGGAGACTCCACTGAATGTATTACGTGTAGCCTTTTTGTAAACAAGGCTCTAATGGAAAGATTTGTACAGAATTGTTGTTGTTTCGCAAGTTTACTACTTCGGCTACGGAGTTCATTCTATTGCTCGTAATTTGTTTTGATTTTGTGTGCCGTTACGCACACATGTTTAAAAATGAATGCATACATGAAAGTCTAACGTGGCTTTTTCAGTTTATGCCTTTGCACTACTTGTTCGACTTTGCTTTTGGCACGCGTCGTCAGTTTGATTTGTCTGCCGTGCTGTGTGCATCAATTTTCAACGTTGACGAGAAAAATAAGTTTTGTGAGACAAATCAAATATACGGTAAGTAATCGTGCACCATTACAGTTAGTTGCACCTTTCCTGACGCGCAACACAACCCTGCTGTCTCATTTTTATACCCTGAACCCATAAAATGAGTAAAACAGGGTATAATGGTTTTGTGTCAAACTATGTAACAGGAAGAAGGAAGCTTTTCCGACCACATTAAGCATAAAAACCCTTGATCAGCATCAATAGCCGAGTCCATATGACCATGTCCGTCAGTCCATCTGTATGAACGCGTAGTTCTCAAAGACAACATGATATCGTAAAGTTAAGTCAATTTTAAGTTTTGTTTAAATTGAACATTATTTGAAGCATACTTTTAGGGCGCTGGGAGTAAAATATTTATTGAAACGTTGCCGTTTATTAATTTACACTGGGCTAAACAAAATAAAGCATTTGTTACGAATTTGGCAGTCACAAAACATAAAGAAATACCATACCAAAAAGCTGATTTCCTCGTAAGGTTTGCTGCACCATTAATGCGATGGTATCTGAACGAATAAAGTAAACTTTACATTGAGAAAACCAAACTGATTTAACAAGAGCATTAATGTTATGCCGAGATTAACTAACTGGCACTTTAACTGGACATTGAGAAACCGGCCCTAAGTTTGATTGCATCAATCAGAACAAGTAGAAACGTTGCAGTCGGTTGCAATCGACTGCGGTATATTCGATACAATTAGTCAAACCGATAAATGAGACCTTATTGCAATGGGTTACGGATACGGCAGGGGTGTACGCTGACTCAAAAATTGTCTGATGCAGATGGGGATGCCAAAATGCTATCTTCCTTCCAAATTTTGGAATTCTAGATCAAAGTTTGTCAAAAATGGGGAAAAGTTTTTATGCAGATCTTTGTAAGATGTCAATTGCTATCCTCCTACCGAGTTTAGTGACTTTATCTTAAAGTGTGTAATAGGTTTGGGAAGGGGGCTGGGGGTGGTATGGGAGGCGTGATATTAAAAGTTCTTATGCAGATCTTTGTGTGATGTCAATTGCAATCTTCCTACCAAATTTTGTGACTCTAGGTCTGTTTGTAGCTTTGTAGTTTGGTAGGAAGGTAGGAAAGGTGGGCTGGGGTTTTTTGTGTTTCTTCATCACACATCTTGGTACCAAATTTGGAGACCCAAGCTCAAACACTTTATGACCTATACGCATGACCGTTTTTAGAGAAGCGTTGGGGCGGCTAGGGCAGTATGGATGGGCGTGGCATCAAAAGTTTATATCAATTTGTTTGGGAGTTGTCATAACCTATCTTGGCACCAAATTTGGTGGCTTTAGCTCAAATACTGGTGAAATATAGTCGTTTTTGACTTTAAACTGCGGGAAGGCTGAGGGCGGTATGGAGGGCATGGCATCAAAACTTTTGCAGCTGATCTGAATGATGTCAATTGCTATCCTCCTACCAAATTTGGTGACTCAAGCTCAAGGTTAGTAGAGTATGGTGGAAGGGGTGCTGGGGGCGTTATAGGTGGGTGGCGGAATCCAAATTTTTCTTCATCGACATTCAATTTGGTGGCTTTAGATCAAAAGCTGTGGAAGATATAGGCATTTCTATTTATACACCGCGGGGTAGCTGGGAACTGAATGGTTGGGTTGGGCTCCAAAACTTAGATGCAGTTTTTTGGGGGGTCGTTACCAGTTATCTTCCTACCAAATTTGGTGACTCTAGCTCAAACACTATGGGAGATACACGAATTACCATTTTTAGCGAAGCGTTGGGGCGGGTAAGGCAATGTGAATGGGCGTGCTATAATTTTGTTTGGGGTCGTCAACACCTATCTTGGCACTAAATTTGGTGCTCTAGCTCAAAATTGTAGAAGATATAAGCGTTTCTAATTTTAAACTGAAGAGTTTGTAAAAAATTCGGAACATAGGGACGGACAGTTCTGTTAGTTACGGGCTGTACGGTAGTTTTGAACAATGAAATGAACATGATTCCAATCGCACTGTTACTAGATGATAAGATTCACCGTACGCCGTGACTCCTCTGTGGTCTTACAGCATTTCTGGATGATGCCTCGATTTCAATCTACAATTTCTACAGCGTTTCTCAACCGATTTCGATGAACATTTTCGGGATTTTAATTGATGTCTATAGTTTCCAAATTTTCTAAAAGAGATTTTATTGTTATCGATAAAATGTGTATTTTCAAAAGGGATAAAATTATTCCATCATTGTATACAAACCAACAAAATTCGAAGGCAGTAAGACAGACATAGCTAAATGGAATAGACTCCTGATGCTGACCATGAATATTTTGTATATCCTTAATGGGGTGGGAGACGCATCTTTTTGCCTGTAACATACATTTGCACAAATCCACCCTTACCCGTTTCATGGACTGAGGCTTTAATTATACGAGTCTTTCTCAGATGTTTATTATAAATTTGGGTTTGATTTCTCCAAAAATCAGTAGCGCACTTGCGTGTATTTGATTTAATATAATACCAAAACAAGTGGAAAGGTTGCAGTCGGTTGCAATGGACTGCGGCATTCTTGATACCAGTAGTAAAACCGGTAAGAAGAGGCCTGATGGCATAGGGGTGTGGTTTCGGCAGGGGTGTTCGCTGCCTAAAAGATTATCTGACGCAGATGGTTAGACGTGGGTACAAAACTTTGATGCAGATATTTTACCAGTTATCTTCATAGCAAAATTTTGAGACTCCAGCTCTTACACTATGGAAGATACACGCATATCATATCTAACTTTGTTAGATATAGGCGTTTCTAATTTAAAACTGCGTGTAGACTGAGAGCGGAATAGGTGGGTGAGGCTTTAAATGAAATGATGCAGTTTTTGGGGGCTGTTTCTTCTCACAAAATTTGGTAGCTCTAGCTAAAAGGATGTGCGAAATATGTTGATTTATCGATTTTGAGTAATCAAATTTATCGATTTGCCAACCCCCAGTTATTGTTAAACCCCAATCAAGACACTTTAATTTACTCGGCCACGGATTAAGATATGCGAACATACGGACGGACAGGTGGATAGACACCACAGCGCACATTGCACAAGCCCAATTTACTCGAGTATAAAAATTTAAGGACACTCGAATACAAAACAACAGTTACGAATTTTTTCTTCTCCTTTTGAGGTGCGTTATATGGATGATCGACTGTTGGTACGTTGATACATTTTTTGTATTGATAAGCTATAAAGCTATATACAAAACAAATTAAAAAATTTAAAATTTTATGATATAAATAATATATAAGAAATTAAAGCAAAACGATACTCAGGAACATGGGCAAAAAATAAAAACAAGCTCAAAATATTAATAATATAAGTTTTATTTTTTTGCTCAACAATAAGGATAGCAGTTTAAGATTTATATAACATAAAATTTATCCTTATCATGGAAGAAAACCGAAAAAACGTGGAAAATAATTTCTCTTAATGAAATGCTTTGAAATTAAACAGCCATCTGCTATTAAATCATGATTGCATTTATCTACAGCTGCTACTATCTTCTACTGTTAACATTTTGTAACTGTATTGCAAGCTCTCTCACTAAGTGACTTTCACTGACGTGTGATCGGCCAGATCATGATACAATTAAGTAGGTACCCAGCGGCGAACACCATATCCGATACGTCCACAATATGCATTTCGTGGAGACTCCACTGAATGTTTTACGTGTAGCCTTGTTTTGATTTTGTGTGCCGTTACGCACACACGTTTAAAAATGAATGCATACATGAAAGTCTGACGTGGCTTTTTCGGTTTATGCCTTTGCACTAATTGTTCGACTTTGCTTTTGGCACGCGTCGTCATTTTGATTTGTCTGCCGTGCTGTGTGCATCAATTTTCAACGTTGACGAGAAAAATAAGTTTTGTGAGACATATCAAATTATCTGGTAAGTATTTTAAACTATTAAGTTAAAGTTCATAATAATAACAATAAATTAATATTTTTCATTAGCAGGCTTAAGGCTGGCCTTTAAAGTCCACAAATGATGCCTATCCAAGCGCAAATACGACGCAAAAATAAAAGCACAACATTTAGAAATAAATAAGGAAAATTATATATGAAGAATAATATAAAATTATTTTTAAAAATAAACATGAATTAAAAAGTGTTATTTATGTATAAAAATATTTGTATTTAGTGTTCTTCTTTCAAACTAAATATTTCTTCTACATTACAGCCTAATATATATTGCATCCCTTTGTATACTACACAGTGCAGCATTCACATTACAGCCTAATATACATTTAACCATTTTGTATATTATAAAGTGCAGTATTAGCATTACACCATGGAGCACCAAGTGTGCATAAATGTATCGAACATGTCCACAAGCTCGCACACATTTTTCAAAATTGTGTATCGTACAGTGGCCGGTTTGCCCAAAATCTGCATTACATATTTGATTTTGTAATGCACAGTGTAACGGGAGTCCGAAATGAACTCGGCTTTTATTGCCAACTTTCTCGATGAGATTGTAGGCGTTCACTCGTAAAAGCGGCCAATAAACATGAAATGTAATGGGAATCGTGTGGGATTCTCGAAGGTATCGGGCACACAAACTCTTCAAGAAGTTATCAATCTCGTGGGGTATATTTTCGCCGCTGGGATTCTTATATTTAGTCTTGTTCTGTCAATCAACTTTTCTGCATCAAGCTATCGATTGAGCAGAGAGTGCATCGCGAATCAGAGCTGCACGTGTAGAGTAAAGAAATGGGCTTTTGAATATTAATAAACTATGTTCGCTCCTGGCCTATACTATTTTTTGGTTTTGCCCTGAAAAATGGTCTGCACAAAGATGTATACGAGATTATCTTTCTTATTATATCTAATGGGCACCCCTCACTATTCTAAGTTCCCTTGATTGCTCTTATCGATAAAGACTTCATTAGGAACAAGTGGGTGTAAATCATTTTTTCGTTCATACGACAAAAAATTATCTTTGATTGCAAAAAATTTACTTAAATTTGCAGCCTTGCAGCTTGAAAAGCCACTTTTGTAGAACTGTGTTGAAAAATGAAAAACTTTTATCTGGAAAAATCTTGTCGGATAATTTATTTTTGTGTGAATTTTGTAGGCCAGTGTATGAGATTGTTTGTGTTGTTGGGTGTTCATTGATATTTAAAAAAATAAATAAATTCAATTTTTCTGCTACGCGTTTCGACGGCTTTGCCGAATTCATCAGGGAGTCTGATTTTATTTTAATAAAAATATTCAGGGGTTACATTTTCCATAAACCAACAAGATTTTATACTTATTGAGGGTTCAAACAGCTATATTCCAAGTTATTTATATTCTAGCATTGTTTATTGTTTACATATATTCTAGCAATAAACAATATATATAAATATATTAAAATCATAAATTAGAGTTTTCATTGACAATTATTGAATATTGGTTCAAGGGGTATTTTTATACTCGATACCGAAGGTAAAGAGTATATTGGGTTTGTGCAATGTCCGTCATGGTGTCTGTCCGTCTATCCGTCTTTCCGTCTGTATGAACGCAACTTTTGTCCACACCCTTCAAGCTAGAGACTTAAAACTTTGCAAATGTCTTTATCTAAGGCATAGTAAATTAAAGTGTTAAGATTGGAATTCTACGATATCTAGGAGGCTGGCAAATCGATAAACTCGATAACGCAAAATCGATAGATCCAGCTATTTCGCAAGCCCTTACAGCTAGAACTACCAAATTTGGGAAGAAAATAGCTACTAACAATCCCCAAAAAACTACATCAAAAATTTTGGAGCCACGCCCGCCCATTCCGCCCCCAGCCCTCCTGTAGTTTAACACTAAAAATGCCCATATCTTCTACAGTTTTTGAGCTAGACCCATCAAATTGGGTGCCAAGATAGGTGTTTACGATCCCCAACCAAATTCATAAAAACTTTGGATGCCACGCCCATCTATACTGCCCTATCCGCCCTCAAACACCCCAACGCTTCGCTAAAAACAATAGTGCGTGTATCTTCCATAGTGTTTGAGCTAGAGTCACAAAATTTGGTAGGTAGATAACTGGTAACAACCCCCAAAAAACTGCATCAAAGTTTTGGAGCCCCACCTACCCCTTCAGCCCCAGCCCCCCGCAGTTTAAAAACATAAATGCTTATATCTTTTACAGTTTTTGAGTTAGAGCCACCAAATTTTGTGCCAAAATAGGTGATTATAGCCCCAAAAAAAATGCATAAAAACTTTGGATTCCACGCCAATCCATACTGCCCAAGCTGCCCCAAACCGCCCCAATGCTTCACTAAAATCGGGAATGCGTGTATTTTCCAAAGCGTTAAGGCTAGAGTCACCAAATTTGGTAGGAAAATAGCTATTAACGATCCCCAAAAAATGGCATCAAAGTTTTGAATCCACCCCCCCCCCCCTGCATTATGATATCAAAAACGCCTATATTTTCCACGTTTTTTGAGCTAGAGACGCCAAGATTGGTGATGAAGAACAAATTTGGATGACGCCCCCCTTCCACCATATTCTACTAACTTTGAGCTAGAGTCACCAAATTTGGTAAGAGGATAGAAATTAACATCATAAATAGATCTGCAGCAAAACTTTGGACGCCACGCCCCCCTATACCAGCCCCCAGATCCTTCCCTAAAATTTTACTATTTTTGAGCTAGACACACCAAATTTGGTATGAGGATAGCAATTAACATCATAAATTGATCTGCAGCAAAACTTTGGACGCCACGCCCCCCATACCAGCCCCCCATCCACCATATTCTACTAACTTTGAGCTAGAGTCACCAAATTCGGTTTGAGGATAGCTATTGACATGATACATAGATCTGCAGCAAAAATTTTGATGCCACGCCCTCATACCGCTCCCAGCCCCTACCTTTAACAAACTTTGAGCTAGAGTCACCAAATTTGGAAGGAAGATAGCTTTTTGTCATCCCCATCTGCACCAGACAATCTTTGAGGCAGCCTACACCCCTGCCGTATCCACACACCATTGCAATCAGCTCTCTTTTAATCTGTTTTACTACTGGTATCGAGTATACCGCAGTCGGGTGCGTCCGACTGCAACGTTTCTTTTTGTTTCTTTTTGCAATTTTGTAGAGGTACCCCTTATACTGCTCACTACGTGCTTGATGCTTCACCACTTGTCCGCGTTTTCGAAATTAAAGATTTAGGCATCACTCTTGATAGCAAACTAAAATTTGATTCTCACATATCGTCGATGGTCAATAAGGCCATAAACGTTCTTGCCTTCATCAAGCGGTGGTCAAAAGAGTTTAATGACCCCTACACCACTAAAACGCTATATACATCCCTAGTACGTCCCATCCTGGAGTATGGATTATGTGTGTGGTCCCCGCAATACGGCATTCACCAGGATAGAATTGAATCTGTGCAGAGGAAATTTCTTCTGTTTGCGCTTAGAAGTTTTGACTGGGTTCCTGGAATAGACCTACCCCCCTATTCAAGTAAACTTCTTTTAATTTATCTTCCTTCTCTGTTGAACCGTAGAACTATGCATGGTGTAGTATTTATCATTAATCTACTTACCGGTGAAACTGACACATCAGTTCTTCTAAGTCGAATAAAATGAAATGTTCCCATTAGATCCACACGTAACTTTTTACCCCTTAGCCTCGATCGTTGCTCGAGCAATTATTTAATTCATGAACCATTTCGTTTATTATGTTCTGACTATAACAAGCTTTATTCTCTTGTCTCTCTGGAGACCTCGACTCCAGTACTAAAACGATCTATCCTTTCTGCCTTATCTAATCGTAACCACTAATCACTAATCTACCACTGGTCTGATTGGGTTTTTCTGGGTTTTTCCCAATCCACGCAACAAATGTTGGGCCACTAATTTTCTTGTTGAATTTTCCCAGAGCTTTAAAGTTAACTTTATAATTATTTCAAATTATAATTATTTTAAATTAATTTTATTTTCATGTCAGCTGCTCATAGCTGACAATAATAATATAAATAAAATATGTGTCATAGGGTAAAAATTGGGAAAAGTATGTATGATCAGTAATACCAAAATTGGTATTTGACTGCCTTGGAAGACAAAATCTGGTTTTCTTAAGACAGGGGTAGGACAGGTATCAAAAGGTCAAAGAATACGTAAAGCAGGCAAGCTATCGTTCATATCCAAGAATCTTATTTATTGCAAAAATAACTTAATTCAATAAACTATTCTTTTATTGTTTATGCTTATATATAGCAATCAAACAGGTACAAACAGTTGTTAACACATCGCTCGTGAGTTCTAACACTCATTAGTTTTTTTTTTTGTTATAAAAATTTATTTAAATTCAATTCCTTAATCCATATTTTATTCCTTATTCGCCTTCTAAACTAGCATAACCTTAGCCAGTTGTCAGTCAGTATTAAAAGTTTTATATTCAAAAATTTATATAAAAATAAAATGGTGCGTAGAACACACTCTTTCGAAGTTATACTTCTTATATTGTAAAATGTTTTTTTTTTTTGTATAAAAGGCAATGAGCTGTCAATGCAGCAAAGTTAATGTCAAGGTACCCCACATTCATAATAGCCCCCTCAGCTGAAAAAGATCTGCGGAAACAGCTCACTTGCAAAAAATCTAAACCTGGGCCCACTTTCAGCACAAATACAGGAGCTGCAACCCAATCTTGGAAAAAGTAAAGTTTCCCTACAACGCATCCCGATCGAAAAATACCATATTTTCCCACTTTCAGATAGAACACAGCCAACAAGAATCCATACTTATAGAGGGTTCAAACAGCCATATTCCAACCAACCTAACATATCTGGAATCTGGCGATTTTACTCTCTCTGTGGACTGCCGTTTGTTGCTTCGTGAATTGTGGGCGTATTCGATGTCATTCGACTTGCTGGCTTCGCTACGACATCAGCTGCCGTAGCACAGCCAACCCAGCCGTACTGTGTGTTTGAGCGCGATCGCTGCCGATGTCAGAAGCTACTGCGTGCAGTGATCGCGCTTACACACACAGTACGGCTGGGTTGGCTGTGCTACGGCAGTTCATGTTGTACCGAAGCCATCAAGCTGAATGACATCGAATACGCCCACAATTCACGAAGCAACAAACCAGAACTGGTAAGTTTGTTGGGAAATCGCTGTTTGAACCCTCTATAAGTATAAAATCTTGTTAATTCTTGTTCTGTTATTCTTGTAGCGAGCGATCTTTTTTTGTTCCAATGTAAAGGCTGTATGGGGGGCGAGGCATCAAAATTTTTGATGCAGATCTGTGTATGATGTCAATTGCTAACCCCCTACCAAATTTGGTGACTTTAGCTCAAAGTTAGTAAAATATGATGGTAGGGGGACTGGGGGCGGTATGAGGGATCGTGGCATCAACATTTTTGTTAGTAAGTCAAGGTAAGTAAAATATGGCGGAAGGGTGGTTGAGGGCGGCATGGGTAGAGGACGGCATTCAAATTTTTTGGGTTTCTTCATCACCAATCTTTGTAAAAAATTTGGTGGCTTTAGCTCAAAAGCTGTAGAAGATACACGCATTACCGTTTTTAGCGAAGCGTTGGCCGCCCCAAGGCAGTATGGATGGGCGTGGTATCCAAAGTTTTGATGAATTTGTTTGGGGGTCGTCATTACCTATTTTTGCACCAAATTAGGTCGATCTAGCTCAAAAACTAGTAGATATAGGCGTTTCTTATTTTAAACTGCGGTTTGTAATCAATAAAGTGAACCTATAATCTTACAGCTAATTTTGTTTTAATTATTGACCCAGTTTTTTATCTACATTTTCAGGTCATCACAACTGTCCCAGTGGCTTTGATGAGTCCGAGGAGGAGTGTGGAACCGCTCGCAAGCTGCTCGAGCTGCCCGGCGGCGTCTTTGCTGCATTGGGCTGCATTGCCGCAGCGCTTACTGCCTGCCTGATCTTCTGCATGTTCGGACTGATCCGTAAACGAAAAAAGTCGCTGGTTCAGAAGACTGGTGGTTTTGTTAGTGCAGGGACGAATGGCAGTATTACTATACCAGCTGCCCTTAATATTGGCACTCTAAGGACAGACTATAAGAAGGAGGTGCTTTACATTGATCCAGCGTCCTGACATCCACTACAGCCGGTTGAGTACATACATGTAGATCGGGAAACCACCGTGTGATATGTTGCCGCCGGCTATGTTTTCTACAAGCAAATAGAGCAAGACTTCAGCATTGCCTGACTGGATCTGAAACAAGAGCAGAAAATGCAGATAGAGCACTTTTCGATTATTGAACCCATGCAGAATATAGCATGGCGGTTTTAATGCTGCTAATAGCACGTGTGAATATAAGTTTCTTAAGTGCGAAAGAATTTAAAATTGAGCCAGGCAGAGAAAATCGAGAACTAAAGCTTATTTGTTACTTCGTTTCATTTCTAAGCGCTTAAAAAGTAATAGCATAGAGTGAATGTGTGTGTGTAGACTAAAGCACGATATAAGAATAAGCCTAGCGACTTTGGGTTTTAAACAAATTTTTTTTTAATTTAGTCGATCATGAAAGCCTAGAGTGTTTTGTATGTAACTATACATATACATAACTAATATATAACAATCAAATTACCAAAGAAAAACATAAAAATCCAAAAATATTTTATTATGATATAGGACTTTTAATAACCTACGAGTTGACCGTGACAACCTTGATATTAAATATAATTTTTAAAAAAACGATTTTTTCTTCAACACATTGTAAATGGTAACAAAATTGATCACGTTGACCTTACTTTGCTTAAACGGCTTCAACGGACACTATCATCTCATAAAAGAATAGGTTCTGTTTTAACTGTTTTGTCGCGTTAAATTGTATAAAGTTTTCACACTTTTCTATAGCTATAGCTAGCAAACATTATTTATTTTTTGAAATAATTTTTACTGTTATTTACATTTTATCTATTTCAAAAACTTCAAAGCGATATACTCAAAAAAAGCAGGTTTAGCACATATACCATAACGAAAACAAAAGCAAAGTTATTTGGAAACCAAATGCAAACAAATCGTAAACTACAATTTAATTGTATATAAATAAAAATAAAGACATTGAAACACAAGATAAAATACTCCCTAACATATGGATATAAAAATAGATTTACATAGATACGATATAGAAAAGATAATATAACTGTTAGCTACATTTCAATTAGGAAAGTGAAAAATCTCGACAGTGTTGTGATTATGCATGCACAAACTGAACTACATATATTTTCTAAGCAAAAGAGGAATTCAATAAGTTATTGAGCTTCAAAGAAAATTTTTATACGATTATAAGATATATTGCACGTATGTTTTTCATACAGCACACACACATTAAAGAGCACCAATGAAAATAAACATAATTTACTTGTTATACTATGAGTAAAATCTAATATGGCGTCGTTAAGAGGCTTAAAATCAAAATAAAACAAAATAAAAACGTTTTTACACTCTGATTTCGGAAGTAAAGAGAATACTGAGTTTGTGCAATGTCCAGTGAAAAAAGTCAAAAAATGCGCTCCCTGAGCGAATGGGTGCGGGTTATTCAGATCTCAACTCTCATTTTACCAGTTGACCACTTTATTTAAATATAATTTTTAACTCTAATAGCAACAAGAATATATTGAAATAGAGTCGTTTAAGTCGTTACGTATATTTGGGAACTGATGTCGTGGCGCGGCATTCTCTCACAGAGCGCTATTGAAGGGCATTTTTGCTGTTGTTGTGAGTCATGAGAGAAATGAAAGTTATTCTTGTTTCAGACTGCTCTCGCACGCAGGTGATTTTGTGGAGAGGATTCGCTTGTTTGTTTGCTGTGGGCCCGTATTTTGTATGCATATGAGCGTGAGTATATTCTCTTGTTGATGTGTTAACATCTATAGGCACGGCTATCTATATCTGCCAGTTGAATACATGCAAACAAATGCAGCGTGCCGTGCTGCGCTGAGCTCGACCTACGAACAAATTTAGAGTGCTGTCGTGGACCGACTGAAAAATTTGATATACATATTCATCTGAGTATGTATGTATTGCTGTAGCGGCAGAGAATAACTGTTAAATACAAATTTTAGAGATTTGCCTCAATCTGCTTAATACAGTCCAATTTGGAAGGGTGCAATTGAATAGCAAAACTTGAGATTCTTAAATATAATTTCATTTCTACATGTTTGATTATATTCTAGCACTAAAATCATATATTAAAGTTTTCATTGACAATCATTGAATGTTGGTTCAAGGGGTATTTTTTCTTTGTACAATTTGTGCGTCTCAGCTACGAAAAGCCAGCCCGTTGTTGTTTTGTTCAGTTTCCCCTTGCGTTCAACGGCCCGTCGATTAAAGGAGAGGCGGCGGGTCAGCGGACAGCAAGACCGGTAAAATGTTGTTGGTACATATTGTATGCAAGTGCGTTTGAAACATACATATATTTCTTGCTTGGTCTGCTTATTGAGGTTTTTGTTAGTTTTGATATTTTTCATTTTTCTGTGTCGGCGGCAAACGCGCGCTTACATTTATATATGTATATACCAATGCACTACTGAATATTAGGATTGTATAAAGTGTCATAGGGTAAAGGTTGAGAAGAGTATTTATGATCAGCAATAGCAAAACTGATATTTGACTGCCTTGGAAGACAAAATCTTGTTAACACATCGCTCGTGAGTTCTAACACTCGTTAGTTTTTTTTTTTTATAAAAATATATTTAATTCATTTGCTTAATCCATATTGTATTCCTGATTCGCCTTCTAAACTAGCATAACCTTAGCCAGTTGTCAGTCAGTATTAAAAGTTTTATATTCAAAAATTTATATAAAAATAAAATGGTGCGTAGAACACACTCTTTCGAAGTTATACTTCTTATATTGTAAAATGTTTTTTTTTTTGTATAAAAGGCAATGAGTTAGCTGTCAACGCAGCAAAGTTAATGTCAAGGTACCCCACATTCATGATAGCCCCCTCAGCTGAAAAAGATCTGCAGAAACAGCTCACTTGCAAAAAATCTAAACCTGGGCCCACTTTCAGCACAAATACAGGAGCTGCAACCCAATCTTGGAAAAAGTAAAGTTTCCCTACAACGCATCCCGATCGAAAAATACCATATTTTCCCACTTTCAGATAGAACACAGCCAACAAGAATCCATACTTATAGAGGGTTCAAACAGCCATATTCCAACCAACCGAACATTTCTGGAATCTGGCGATTTTACTCTCTCTGTGGACTGCAGTTTGTTGATTCGTGAATTGTGGGCGAATTCGATGTCATTCGGCTTGCTGGCTGCGCTAGAACATAAGCTGCCGTAGCACAGCCAACCCAGCCGTACTGTGTGTATGTGCGCAATCGCTGCCAATTTCAGAAGCTAGTGCGCTCACACACACAGTGTGTGTCTATAAGTTTGGATTCTTGTTGACACAGCAGTGTTTCTCACAGTCACGTTCTATCTGGAGATCCAAAACCGAACTGCCATTTATGTGGTCTATTGCTCTCCACACACCTACTGGACTCATGCTAAACATTATACAACATTAGAAAAGCCCATTTTATATACAGGTATATACTAGATAGTAATCTAACAAATAAGCTATAATTCTTCACAGAGCTGAAGGCCTGGACGTTGGCGCTCTTTAATTTTACTAAGCTTTAGTGTTTTTAGGTATTATTGCTTATTTTAAAAATTAAAAATAAAGTAAATGAACCATAGATAAATCTTTTCTACAGTTGCGATACAATTTACTGTTATTTTTTGCATTTACCGTTAAACTTATTGTTGGCAAAGCCGTTTTTCATATTCGTAGACAATTTCATCAAAAGTACCTCCTTGCTTTTTCAATTGCAAATATTGTTGCGTTATTATTTAATGACGTACATGATGTTTGTAAATTGATTGGAACTGCAAGTGAGCTTATATTTTGTTTTATTGCAAGTGCAGCTGATTTTTATACTCGATACCGAAGATCAAGAGTTTATTGGTTTTGTGCAATGTCCGTCATGGGGTCTGTCCGTCCGTATGTTCGCAACTTTTTTCCACACCCTTCAAGTTAGAGACTTGAAACTTTGCAAATGTCTTTATCTATGAAATAAGAAACTAAAGTGTCAAGATTGGACTTCTACGATAACTAGGGGCCGGCAAATTGACAAACTCGATAACTCAAAATCAATAAATCCAGCTACTAACAACGCCCAAAAAAATTCATCAAAGTTTTGAAGCCCCGTCCACCCATTCCGCACCCAGCCCTCCTGCGGTTTAAAAACAGAAATGCTTATATCTTCCACAGTTTGTAGACCCCTTGAATGCTTCGCACAAGTGTGAGCAGACGCGAGTTCAGATTTTTATTTCACTATCCCTTGCGCTCAACGTTTGAGCCAAATGTTGACCAACATCCAATGAATGCATTTTTTATGAATTTCTTTGTTATTTCTGATATTTCTGATCAAGTTAAAGAAATTCATAACAAATGCATTTCAATTAAAACAAACCTCGAACTTTAAAAAACAAAACAAAGTCAATTTTTTACAAACATCAATAGTATATTTTGTTTTCAAGAAAATATATTTTATATTTTAGAGTAGTATTAGGTTATTTTGAACAGTTCAAAAATATGTAAAACATTAATTAAATACTTATAATAATTTAAATTCATAAATGAATTTCTTTAACTTGTTCATATATTGTAAAATCATAATAGTTTTGCCGCAGATCTGTGTATGATGTCAATTATTATTCTCCTACCAAATTTGGTGACTTTAGCTCATAGCTAGTAAAATATAATGGAAGGGGGCTGGGGCGGTATGGGGGGCGTGGCATCACATTTTTTACTGATGATCTGTGCATGATGTCAAATGCTATCCTCATACCAAATTTCGTGACTCTAGCTCAAAGTTAGTTAAATATAGTGGAATGGTGGCTGGAAGTGGTATGGGGAGGTTGGCACCCAAATTTTTGGTGCAGATTTTTGGACGGTAAGAAAAAATAAACTATATGCATATACCAATACATTTAGTCACACTGATAACAGCTGACTCATCCAGAAATTAGCTATATTTCGATGATCCTATTTATAAATGAAAATTTTGAATATCATTCTGTTATCACATATGCTAGAGCTAGTCTGAAATGAGCTAATCTGGCAACACTGCTATGAAGTGACAAAAAATAAACAATAGTACAGAACATTGCTTACTAATTTATTTGGGTGAACAACCCTTTTTTTATTTATTTATTTATTGTCAGCTGACATGAGAATAAAATTAATTAAAATAATCATAATGAAAATAATTAAGTTTAAAGTAAAATTTAAAATTATGTGAAATTCTAAAGTAAATTAAGGTTGAAATAATTATTAAGTTAACGTTAATGCTCTGGGAAATTCAACAAGAAAATAAGTGGCCCAACATTTGTTGCGTGGATTTGGAAAAACCCAGAAAAACCCAATCAGACCAGTGGTAGATTAGTGATTAGTGGTTACGATTAGATAAGGCAGAAAGGATAGATCGTTTTAGTACTGGAGTCGAGGTCTCCAGAGAGACAAGAGAATAAAGCTTGTTATAGTCAGAACATAATAAACGAAATGGTTCATGAATTAAATAATTGCTCGAGCAACGATCGAGGCTAAGGGGTAAAAAGTTACGTGTGGATCTAATGGGAACATTTCATTTTATTCGACTTAGAAGAACTGATGTGTCAGTTTCACCGGTAAGTAGATTAATGATAAATACTACACCATGCATAGTTCTACGGTTCAACAGAGAAGGAAGATAAATTAAAAGAAGTTTACTTGAATAGGGGGGTAGGTCTATTCCAGAAACCCAGTTAAAACTTCTAAGCGCAAACAGAAGAAATTTCCTCTGCACAGACTCAATTCTATCGTGGTGAATCCCGTATTGCGGGGACCACACACAAGATCCATACTCCAGGATGGGACGTACTAGGGATGTATATAGCGTTTTAGTGGTGTAGGGGTCATCAAACTCTTTTGACCACCGCTTGATGAAGCCACGAACGTTTATGGCCTTATTGACTATCGACGATATGTGAGAAAAAAATTTTAATTTGCTATCAAGAATGATGCCTAAATCTTTAATTTCAAAAACGTGGACAAGTGGTGAAGCTTCAAGCACGTAGTGAGCAGTATGAGGGGTACCTCTACAAAAAGTCATGATTTTACATTTTGAATAGTTTAAATTAAGTAAGTTACAACGGCACCAAGCCGACAGTGCACCCAAGTCTGACTGTAGTAAGTTACAAAGAGAATCATCATTATAGCTGAAACATAGCTTTACATCATCAGCAAACATAATAACACGAGAATTAGTAATAACAGCGGGAAGATCGTTAATAAAGAGATTAAATAGCAATGGTCCTAGGTGACTCCTCTGAGGGACACCAGAGGTAACAAAAATAGATTTGGATACAGAAGATTTAAAAACTACTTTTTGTGTTCGGCCACACAAGTACTCAGAAAGCCACGACAGGAGTTTTGCTGGAAATCCAATAATATTTAATTTTTGAAGCAACAAAGAACGACTAAGAGAATCAAATGCCTTACTAAAATCTGTGTAAACGATGTCAGTTTGCATTTTTGCCTGAAACCCTTTGATAACTAGTGAGGTAAACTCAAGAAGGAAGAAACTCGCCTAACAAAACCGTGTTGATAAGGGGATAAAATTGAACTACATAAGTGTTGCAATTGAGAGCTTATAATTTTTTCAAAGACTTTCGGAATGGCAGACAACTTTGATATACCCCTATAGTTTTTAACGTTAGACTTAGAACAACTTTTATGAAGCGGAATAATAAAAGATTCCTCCCATATACCAGGAAATACAGCTGAGTCAACCGATAAGTTAAATAATTTATGTAAAGGTTTACAAAGTGAATCCGCACAGTATCTAAGTATACAACCTGGCACTCCACCTAGACCGGGCAAAAAGCCGGGTTTGATAGAGTCAAGGTCGCCTAGTAGCGTACACTCAGCTATAACAGGGACATAAATGCAGTTTGACGCTTGGACTTGAAAAGGATAGGAATTATTGCAACTATATGAACTCGATGAGTAAACCGTTTGAAAATACTCAGCAAATAGATCGGCTACTACCTGATCGGAATTCGCTTTTGTATTATCAAGGTAAACCGAGGATGGCAAGCAAGAAGATTTACGTTTAGAATTAACAAATTTATAAAACTGTTTTGGATCACGGGAAAAGTTTGATCTGCAACGATTGAGATAATTGTTGTAACAAAAAGTGTTTACCGAAATAAAATTTGACTTTGCAATTATATACGAGGATAAATCTATGGTATTTCCAGATTTTTAAAATTTTTAATAGGACCTTGTTTTCACGTTTTTTAATTTTGAGAGTTCCCTCGTAAACCAAGGTGGTTTATTTTCACTTGAAAGAACAGTGAGGGCAACACAGATATCCAAATGCGAATTCAAGGTCCTGTAAAAAATGGTGATGGCAGTTTCTATATCACTACAAGAATAAAATTGAGACCAATTAGTGTGTTGAAGAAGATCATTCAATTTTTATACTCGATACCGAAGGTAAAGAGTATATTGGGTTTGTGCAATGTCCGTCATGGTGTCTGTCCGTCTGTATGAACGCAACTTTTTTCCACACCCTTCAAGTTAGAGACTTCAAACTTTGCAAATCTCTTTATCTATGGCATAGTAAATTAAAGTGTCAACATTGGAGCTCTACGATAACTAGGGGGCTGGCAAATCGATAAACTCGATAACGCAAAATCGATAGATCCAGCTATTTCGCAAGCCCTTACAGCTAGAACTACCAAATTTGCGGAGAAAATAGCTACTACCAACTCCCAAAAAACTGCATCAAAAATTTTGGAGCCACGCCCACCCATACCGCCCCCAGGCCCCCTTCCACCATATTCTACTAACTTTAAGCTAGAGTCACCAAATTTGGTATGAGGATAGCAATTAACATCATAAATAGATCTGCAGCAAAACTTTGGACGCTACGCCCCCCATACCAGCCCCCAGCCCCCCTTCCACCATATTCTACTAACTTTGAGCTAGAGTCACCAAATTCGGTATGAGGATAGCAATTAACATCAAAATCAGATCTGCAGCAAAACTTTGGACACGACGCCCCCCATACCAGCCCCCAGCACCTAGCCCCCCTTCTACCATATTCTACTAGCTTTGAGCTAGAGTCACCAAATTCTGTTTGAGGATAGCAATTGACATCATAAATAGATCTACAGCAAAAGATTGGATGCCACGCCCCCCCTTACCAACCACAGCCCCCCATCCCACAAATTTTACTATTTTTGAGCTAGAGTCACCAAATTTGGGAGGAAGATAGATTTTTGGCATCCCCATCTCCACCAGACAATCTTTGAGGCAGCCTACTCCCCTGCCGTATACACACACCATTGCAATCAGCTCTCTTTTAATCTGTTTTACTACTGGTATCGAGTATACCGCAGTCGGGTGCGTCCGACTGCAACGTTTCTACTTGTTTAAAGTTAGTTTTACGAAAACATCGGGTTTTTAAAGAATAGTTAGATGCTGGACTAAGGTTAAAAAGTTCAAAGGAAAGTTCTAAAGTTGGATGGTAGGTATCTTCAGGAAGCACTAGAGGGGATACTCTACTAACATTACTGCAATCAGAATCAGAAACGAATATCAAATCTAACATTTTATTACCACTGTTATGCACCCTGTTAACTTGTGATAGGCCTAACTCTAAAAGGCCCTCGATAAAATCATCAGAAGTGGTTGGAAATTGCGCCGAAGATGTGTCATTCACAGACCATACAACATGTGGCAAGTTAAAATCACTAACCACTATAAGTTGATCAATATCCGTCAACAACGACGCTACAAGTTGCAGGGCACTCAGATGGGATATGTAAATGTTATTATCAGAATTGGGCGGAATATATGAGCAAGTAATATACAATGAGCGGCCGCTACATAATATTTGAACACAAAGAAACTCTATACCCGGATGATCATGGGAATGAATCTGTTCAGAGCAAATACAAGAGTCAACAGCTATGAGAACACCGCCCCCCTTGCGGGTGGTGCGATCGCATCTGTACAAGTTATACTTATTAGGCAAAACGGAGTAATCAGATATATTAGGTTTTAACCAGGTTTCTGTGAATGCAACTATCTGTAAATCAAAGGACAAGCTGTTTACATAAAGTTCAGAAAGTTTAGTGTTAAGGCCTCGAACATTTTGATAGGCCAAGCTAACTACTTTTATTTGTTTTTTGCCGTCGAAGTTGAGGCAACAGGATGGATAAAGGCGGTGCACTACTGATTCTAATACCATTATTAACATTGTTTCGCCGATTAACATACTCCTTTACCACGAGCTTTGGTGGCCAAAACTTTTCAGAACAAATTGTTGCGAAAAGTTCGGGCGGAACACTCAGCTTAAAGGAAGATATGCTCCGGGCATGTTTAAACTTAAACTTTTCAACATTAATAAGCGGGGAGTCTATTTTACTTTTAACATAGGCACTCACATCTTCCAACGAAGTTTCGGATGCTAGCCTAGACACGAATATAAATTTGTTGATAGGCACAACAACAAGAGGTTTGGGGGCCCCAAGTGTACCTATAGTAGAATTAATAGGGACGCATGCTGTTGATATTGAGGGTTCATTTATGGGATCGGGAGTAGAGTCATTGACTCTGTTAATATCCGGGTTGCGAGCAGGCGAATTAAATAACATCAATGGGCTTGTTAATGTGCCCATTGGTGGATTTGCACAAGGGACTAGGAGAGGTTTGATCGGTTTGGTAGGTGGAGCTTTTAACGAATTACTATCCGAAGCCTTTTTTTGCTTCGGGGAATCTACCAGTACCCTGCCATTTTTAAAATTCGACTCTAGCTCTTTGAAAGATACATGCAAGTTGTTAAACGCAACCTGCACAGCTTTAAAGCCTGCGTAAGTCTGCCTTATGAACTTTGAAGATTCATTCACCACATCTCTGCAGGGCTCACAGTACCATTTCATGCCAGTATTTGCGAGTAAGCAGTCTCTAATTTTAGCTGTAAAGCCAGAACATTTCAAGTTGATCATGTTATCACATAATCTACACAAAATTAAGTCATGGTTGTTTGACCCAACCAACTGCAGCAAACAAGCATATTGATAATAATTTAATAAATAAGGAATGACCTAGAAAAGTTGATATGCTTTATCAAACAAAAAGTAGGGTGCTAGAATGAAGTAAGAAAGTGACAATGCAATGAGCACTATAGAAACGGTAAAAATCAGAAGAGCGCTTAAGCGAGAGAGCGTGAGCGCTCTAGCAGATTTATCCGCACGTACGTCGGATAAGAGCGGAAGAAAACGATGCTGGCAAGCAAGAGCAAGAAAAATAGACAAGCTTTTTGCTGTTAGTGTACGAACGACAACACAGAGTACACAGAGTAAGCAAACGCAAATATATGTTTGTATTAATATGCGTTTGTTTTCTATATTGCAAAGCACTGCAGCGTAAGTTCTACTGCAAGTTAAAATGAGATTAAAGTCGGCAATCAATTGATGCACACAAAAATATATATATAACGTATATTTGCGATCCCTGCCAGAATTGTTTACCAAATAAAACCAATTAAATCTTCGTAAAAACACACAAGAAAACAATATATTATTGAGAGCACTCAAAAACACAACCGTCACCAACGAAAGACAAAGCTTTTCACATACTCATGAACTGAACAACACTACTTCAAAAAAAGCGAGTCTTATTTGCACTGATATGGCAGCTGGAAAAACGTACCCTTTTTGCCCATGTGCGCCAAATCTCATGCAGATATAATAAAAGTTGAAACATAATCCAATAAGTGTTTTCACATCGCGCGTGAGTTCGAACACCAAGCTACTACATACCGGGCTATTTACTTGCAAATCGATTCTTCAAGAGTAAACTCCAAAAAAAAAGTATAAACGCTGCAGTCGGACGCACCCGACTGCTGTATACTCGAAACCAGTAATAAAACAAATAAAAAAGACCCGAATGCAATGGGGTGCGGATGCGGCAGTGGTGTACGCTGCCTCAAAGATTTTCTGGTGCAGATGGAGATGCTAAAAAGCTATCTTCCTTCAAAATTTGGTGACTCTAGCTCAAAGTTTTTTAAAGGTAGGGAAAGGGGGGCTGGAGCGGTTTGGGGGCGTGGCATCCTAAGTTTAAATGCAGATCTATGTGAGATGTCATTTGCTATCCTCCTACCAAACTTGGTGACTCTATTTCAAAGTTTGTAATATATTTGGTGATGGTGGGCTCGGGGTGGAATGGGGGGCGTGGAATCCAAAGTTTTTTTTGAATTTGTTTGGGTGTCGTCAACACCTTTCCTAGAAGGTATAGGCATTTTTGGTTTTAAACTGCGGAGGGCTGGGGGCGGAATGTGTGGCGTGGCTCCAAAAGTTTTGATGCAATTTTTTGGGCGTTGTTAGTAGCTGTCTTGACGCCAAATTTGGAAGTTCTAGCTGAATGGGTGTTCGAAATAGCTGGATTTATCGATTTTGAGTTATCGAGTTCGTCGATTTGCCAGCCCCCTAGTTATCGTAGAACTCCAATCTTGACACTTTAGTTTCTTATGTCATAGATAAAGACATTTGCAAAGTTTCAAGTCCCTAATTTGAAGGGTGTGGAAAAAAGTTGCGAACATACGGACGGACAGACCCCATGACGGACATTGCACAAAACCAATATACTCTTGATCTTCGGTATCGAGCATAAAAATCAGCTGCACTTGCAATAAAACAAAATATAAGCTCACTTGCAGTTCCAATCAATTTACGAACATGTACGTCATTAAATAATAACACAACAATATTTGCAATTGAAAGAGCAAGGAGGTACTTTTGATGAAATTGTCTACGAATATGAAAAACGGCTTTGCCAACAATAAGTTTAACGGTAAATGCAAAAAATAACAATAAATTGTATCGCAACTGTAGAAAAGATTTATATATGGTTCTTTTACTTTATTTTTATTTTTAAAATAAGCTATAATACCTAGGACACTAAAGCTTAGTAAAATTAAAGAGCGCCAACGTCCAGGCCTTCAGCTCTGTGAAGAATTATAGCTTATTTGTTAGATTACTATCTAGTATATGCCTGTATATTTTACTAAGGGAAGTATATTTGGAAAATGGGCTTTTCTAATGTTGTCTAATGTTTAGCATGAGTCCAGTAGGTGTGTGGGAGAGAGCAGTAGACCACATAAATTGCTGTTCGGATTTTGATCTCCAGATAGAACGTGACTGTGGGAAACACTGCTGTGGTCTATCTGAAAGCGGGAAAATATGGTATTTTTCGATCGGCGTGCGTTGTAGGGAAACTTTACTTTTTCCAAGATTGGGTTGCAGCTCCTGTATTTGTGCTGAAAGTGGGCCCAGGTTTAGATGACTGCAAGTGAGCTGTTTCCGCAGATCTTTTTCAGCTGAGGGGGCTATTATGAATGTGGGGTACCTTGACATTAACTTTGCTGCATTGACAGCTAACGCATTGCCTTTTATACGAAAAAAAAAAAACATTTTACAATATAAGAAGTATAGCTTCGAAAGAGTGTGTTCTACGCACCATTTTATTTTTATATAAATTTTTGAATATAAAACTTTTAATACTGACTGACAACTGGCTAAGGCTATGCTAGTTTAGAAGGCGAATCAGGAATACAATATGGATTAGGAAATTGAATTAAATATATTTTTATAAAAAAAAAAAACTAATGAGTGTAAGAACTCACGAGCGACGTGTTAACATCTGTTTGTACCTGTTTGATTGCTATATATAAGCATAAACAATAAAAGAATAGTTTATTGAATTAAGTTATTTTTGCAATAAATAAGATTCTTGGATATGAACGATAGCTTGCCTGCTTTACGTATTCTTTGACCTTTTGATACCTGTCCTACCCCTGTCTTAAGAAAACCAGATTTTGTCTTCCAAGGCAGTCAAATACCAGTTTTGGTATTACTGATCATACATACTTTTCCCAATTTTTACCCTATGACACATATTTTATTTATATTATTATTGTCAGCTATGAGCAGCTGACATGAAAATAAAATTAATTTAAAATAATTATAATTTGAAATAATTATAAAGTTAACTTTAAAGCTCTGGGAAATTCAACAAGAAAATTAGTGGCCCAACATTTGTTGCGTGGATTGGGAAAAACCCAATCAGACCAGCGGTAGATTAGTGATTAGTGGCTACGATTAGATAAAGGAAAAAGAATAGATTGTTTTAGTACTGGAGTCGAGGTCTCCAGAGAGACAAGAGAATAAAACTTGTTATAGTCAGAACATAATACACGAAATGGTTCATGAATTAAATAATTGCTCGAGCAACGATCGAGGCTAAGGGGTAAAAAGTTACGTGTAGATCTAGTGGGAACATTTCATTTTATTCGACTTAGAAGAACTGATGAGTAGATTTCACCATTGAATAGATTAGTGATAAAAACTACACCATGCATAGTTCTACGGTTCAACAGAGAAGGAAGATAAATTAAAAGAAGTTTACTTGAATAGGGGGGTAGGTCTATTCCAGGAACCCAGTCAAAACTTCTAAGCGCAAACAGAAGAAATTTCCTCTGCACAGATTCAATTCTATCCTGGTGAATGCCGTATTGCGGGGACCACACACATAATCCATACTCCAGGATGGGACGTACTAGGGATGTATATAGCGTTTTAGTGGTGTAGGAATCATTAAACTCTTTTGACCACCGCTTGATGAAGGCAAGAACGTTTATGGCCTTATTGACCATCGACGATATGTGAGAATCAAATTTTAGTTTGCTATCAAGAGTGATGCCTAAATCTTTAATTTCGAAAACGCGGACAAGTGGTGAAGCATCAAACACGTAGTGAGCAGTATAAGGGGTACCTCTACAAAATTGCACAAAGAAACAAATAGAAACGTTGCAGTCGGACGCACCCGACTGCGGTATACTCGATACCAGTAGTAAAACAGATTAAAAGAGAGCTGATTGCAATGGTGTGTGGATACGGCAGGGGTGTAGGCTGCCTCAAAGATTGTCTGGTGCAGATGGGGATGACAAAAAGCTATCTTCCTTCCAAATTTGGTGACTCTAGCTCAAAGTTTGTTAAAGGTAGGGGCTGGGAGCGGTATGAGGGCGTGGCATCAAAATTTTTGCTGCAGATCTATGTGTCAATAGCTATCCTCAAACCGAATTTGGTGACTCTAGCTCAAAGTTAGTAGAATATGGTGGATGGGGGGCTGGTATGGGGGGCGTGGCGTCCAAAGTTTTGCTGCAGATCAATTTATGATGTTAATTGCTATCCTCATACCAAATTTGGTGTCTCTAGCTCAAAAATAGTAAAATTTTAGGGAAGGATCTGGGGGCTGGTATGGGGGGGCGTGGCGTCCAAAGTTTTGCTGCAGATCTATTTATGATGTTAATTTCTATCCTTATACCAAATTTGGTGACTCTAGCTCAAAGTTAGTAGAATATGGTGGAAGGGAGGCTGGAGGCGGTATGGGTGGGGGGCGCCATCCAAATTATTTCTTCATCACCAATCTTGGCACCAAATTTGGCGTCTCTAGCTCAAAAAACGTGGAAAATATAGGCGTTTTTGATATCATAACGCTTTGGAAAATACACGCATTCCCGATTTTAGTGAAGCATTCGGGCGGTTTGGCGTGGAATCCAAAGTTTTTATGCATTTTTTTGGGGGCTATAATCACCTATTTTGGCAGAAAATTTGGTGGAATTCCAATCTTAACACTTTAATTTACTATGCCATTTGCAAAGTTTTAAGACTCTAGCTTGAAGGGTGTGGACAAAAGTTGCGTTCATACAGACGGAAAGACGGATAGACGGACAGACACCATGACGGACATTGCACAAACCCAATGTACTCTTTACCTTCGGTATCGAGTATAAAAATACCCCTTGAACCAATATTCAATAATTGTCAATGAAAACTCTAATTTATGATTTTAATATATTTATATATATTGTTTATTGCTAGAATATACATATGTAAACAATAAACAATGCTAGAATATAAATAAACATGTTTAGTTGAAATTGTATCAAAGAATCTCAAGTATTGCTATTCAATTGCACGAAGTTCATATTGAGTTTATACTACCCTTCCAACTTGGACTGTATCAAGCAGATTGAGGCAAATCTCTAAAAATTTTATTTTACAGTTATTCTCTGCCGCTACACCAATACAATCATACTCAGATGAATATGTATTTGAAATTTTTCAGTCGGTCCACGACAGCACTCTAAATTTGTTCGTAGGTTGAGCTCAGCGCAGCACGGCACGCTGCATTTGTTTGCATGTATTCAACTGGCAGATATAGATAGACGTGCCTATAGACGTTAACACATCAAAAAAACATTTTACAATATTAGAAGTATAACTTCCAAAAAGTGTGTATTACACACCCTTAACTTGTATTGCAAATGAATTTGGCTCTTTGATATGAATGAAAGCTTGCTTGCCTTACGTTTTTATGACCTTTAAATACCTGTCTCACACACAAAACACTTGGACTAGCGGTAAAATGTGTATGCACCCTTCCTGATTTTTGGAAAAATGTTTGACAATAAACCTTATTAATTTAATGTTGAGCAATTCTACGAGCTCACGTACCGTAATATTGCATTTATTTTAACAGTCCTCATTCATAATGTTCGAAGCAGGTCATCGAATGTCAATGCAAATGCTACGCATGCAATTAAATGTGCACATGTAGACATGTATGTACACACACACAATCTTATGCGCCCAAGCAGAAATAAAATATCAAAAATCACTTCTAATCCAACGTCGACCAAAACCCACAACATATGCAAACGCATATTTACATATACATATGTATATATATGTACATATGTATATTTATAAATATGGGTCTACGCACTAGCGATAAGCGAATGGGCATACAAACAATAAGAACACTAGAAGATTATTCACAAGCTTAGATCCACGCTAAGTTCGAGCGCACAGCAAACATACAAGCCAAAGCTACAAAATCTCCAGAGCGCGAGCGCATACACACAATTTGACTGGGTTGGCTGTGCTACCGGAGATCATGCCAGAAAGTAGAGTGACTTGCAAATAACTCACGATTTCAGCCAAATCAACCTACGGTAGCCATCTCTAAGAGCATCCACGCCAAAGAACAAGTTCCCAACTAAAAGTTGTATTTTCGCGCTTTGACGACTCAATTATTATACATTCTTATTGGTTGGACGCAACTGACTGCGGTTTTCTCTGATATCAGTTAGAAAAACGGTTGTCAAGAGTGAATGTGTAGGGTTGGGTCCTGCGTTTAAAGATGGTATGGTGCAGATCTGTGGGGAATGTCATAAGTTATTTTGCCACCAATTTTGACTGTTGGAAGGTTAGATGAACACACACCTTGGCGTTGGTCCAAACCAATTTACACTTTACCTTCGGTATCAAAAATTAAGTATAAGCAGGTTGACAGAGATTCCAATAAATTTGTTAGTAAAAACAGCTAAGACATAAGACGAATGTACTTTATTTTTAATGAACTAAATAAATGATAATTATGTTTGAATAAGTGCTGCAAAACTATCGACAAGCCAATGAGTCAATCGATTTAAATCGCAGTTAATATTTGGTGCCATTCAGTTTTATTTATTTTAAACTTTCAACAACACAGACCGACAAAATAGCCAACAAGATAAATGGACTAAACACTCTGATCGGTTTTGGCATGCTTCATGTGAATCTGAAGTCCAAATAAGCCGTGCACATCAAGTAATTTTATTGGTTATTTTAGGCCAATGCTATTTAAAGCATAAGCTGAAAAGAGACCTTTATATGATGCCGGAGAGCAATTAAAGTATCAGATTTGCGCGTTTTGACTTTATTGGAAATCTTGAACAATAAGAAGGTAGTCGGTTGTGGTAAAGTTTTTCGTTGTTATTAAATATGTTACATAGTTATTTACAGTACTGCAGGCCGTAGCGGATATGTTTTTTGATTAAAATAAATTTTAAAAAATCTATCAAACAAGTTCTCCACTCGCAAACAATAATCATCAGTTAGAGTTGAATAAGTTGGCAACGCTTCAAACTGGCACTAAATGTCCAAAAAAGAGAGCAAAGTTTTCACCGGAACACTCCGATAAGTATAATTTTTCTGATCCAGTATCTGTATCCTGGTGATTCCCCACAAACGTAATCGATTTGTTTCCAAAGAATATTGATTCTTTGCAGCTCCAATATCCGAACTGGATAAAAACGCACAGCTTTATTGAGCAAAGCAAAATCAATAAACTTAAAAATAACTGTTATGGAAACATATACAAAATAGTATCTTAATAAGGCAAAGCAAACAAGAATAAGTTAACATTATAATATTTATTTGCATTGTTTATAGCACATGAGCAGTAAAAAAATTTTGAAGTCAATTTGTGAACCTAGTACCATTTTATTGAAAAATTATGATTAATTTGTCACACATAAACAATAAATGAAAAAAAAACACATGTTTTAAATATACATAAATAGCCAATAAAAACAAAATTGCAAGGCTTTATATAGTTTTCGAGCAACAAGTGAGAATAAACTTAATTGACTAAGGTTAGTATTAAAATACATAAATAAATACAAAAACAAGTGGAAACGTTGCATTCGGACCCTAAAAATTTGGATGCCACCCCCACCCATACCGCCCCCAGCACCCCTTCCACCGATAATTTACTAACTTTGAGCCAGAGTCACACAATTTTGTAGGAGAATAGCAATTAACATCACACACAGCAAGAGATTTTATACTTATAGAGGGTCCAAACAGCTATATTCCAACTAACTTAACATTTCAGTTCAGTGGCTTTTTTCTCTCTCGTAAGACTGCCGTTTGTTGCTTCGTGATTCGAGAGCAAATTCGATGTCAGTCGCAAAGTGCTTGTCGTTGTGTTAAGACGTCCGTGCAGACGAATTTCGTTCTGTTTGTTATTTCTGTTCATGTGTGTTTTTAAGGTTAGATTTGTACTTGTGCCGTTTACATTGCCCAACGAAGTAAAAAAATTTTATTTTAAGATAAGAATACATTTTCGTATCAAAAACAGTAATACTAAATTAAAAATACAAAAACAAAACATAATTAAAAATAAAAAACTATTAAAAATACTAATTCATATTAATAATAATAAATGTTTTTTATTTGAATATGAATATTTATTTTAATTTAAATGTCACAACAAAGCAACCAAAATGTATCGGCCGTATACATACAACAAAATATTTTCTATACCTTACTTTATCGCACTTGCAAAACAGCCCTTTAGCAGACTCAAGAGAGTAAAATAAAGAGAGCTTCATGGCTGTCTCCCTCGCACTCACATGTTCAAATCAGTTGGTACTGGCTTGCTCGCATGACACTACCATATTAATTGTATCATGGCTACGACATGAGCTGCCGCATGATGGAATAACATAAGGTGGTCCATTCCGTAATTAACAGTCCCTTATTTTGTGCACATAGCACTGTTAGTGTAAATGTAACGCGGACAGCGTCTGTTGATTAACCCTAAGCAGCCCCTCTTGATAAAACAAACAAAACTTAATATAAGTTAATAACACGTGTGCGTGGCGTCCAAAGTTTTACTGCAGATCTATTTATGATGTTAATTGCTATCCTCATACCAAATTTGGTGACTCTAGCTCAAAGTTAGTATATTATGGTGGATGGGGGGTTGGGTGCGGTATGGGTGGGGGGCGCCATCCAAAATTTTTGGGTTTCTTCATCTACAATCTTGGCACCAAATTTGGCGGCTCTAGCTCAAAAGCTGTGGAAAATATTGGCATTATTGATTTCAAAATGCAGGGGGCTGGGGAACGGGAAGGGGCGTGGCTCCACTTATGCAGTTTTTTGGGGATCGTTAACAGCTATCTTCCTACCAAATTTGGTGACTCTAGCTTTAACGCTTTGGAAAATACACGTATTCCCGTTTTTAGTGAAGCATTGGAGCGGTTTGGGGCAGCTTGGGCAGTATGGATTGGCGTGGCATCCAAAGTTTTTATGCATTTTTTTGGGGGATGTAATAACCTATCTTGGCACAAAATTTGGTGGCTCTAGCTCAAAAACTATTATTGGGAAGAGTATGTATGGTCAGCAATAGCAAAACTGATTTTTGACTGCCTTGGAAGACAAAATCTTGTTAACACATCGCTCGTGAGTTCTAACATTCATTAGTTTTTTTTTTTTTATAAAAATATATTTAATTCAATTTCCTAATCCATATTGTATTCCTGATTCGCCTTCTAAACTAGCATAACCTTAGCCAGCTGTCAGTCAGTATTAAAAGTTTTATATTCAAAAATTTATATAAAAATAAAATGGTGCGTAGAACACACTCTTTCGAAGCTATACTTCTTATATTGTAAAATGTTTTTTTTTTTTCGTATAAAAGGCAATGCGTTAGCTGTCAATGCAGCAAAGTTAATGTCAAGGTACCCCACATTCATAATAGCCCCCTCAGCTGAAAAAGATCTGCGGAAACAGCTCACTTGCAGTAATCTAAACCTGGGCCCACTTTCAGCACAAATACAGGAGCTGCAACCCAATCTTGGAAAAAGTAAAGTTTCCCTACAACGCATGCCGATCGAAAAATACCATATTTTCCCGCTTTCAGATAGAACACAGCAGTGATTCCCACAGTCATGTTCTATCTGGAGATCAAAAACCGAACTGCCATTTATGTGGTCTACTGCTCTCTCCTACACACCTACTGGACTCATGCTAAACATTAGACAACATTAGAAAAGCCCATTTTCCAAATATACTTCCCTTAGTAAAATATACAGGTATATACTAGATAGTAATCTAACCAATAAGTTATAATTCTTCACAAAGCTGAAGGCCTGGACGTTGGCGCTCTTTATTTTACTAAGCTTTAGTGTTCTTAGGTATTATAGCTTATTTTAAAAATAAAAATAAAGTAAAAGAACCATATATAAATCTTTTCTACAGCCGCGATACAATTTACTGTTGTTTTTTGCATTTACCGTTAAACTTATTGTTGGCAAAGCCGTTTTTCATATTCGTAGACAATTTCATCAAAAGTACCTCATTGCTTTTTCAATTGCAAATATTGTTGTGTTATTATTTAATGACGTACATGATGTTCGTAAATTGATTGGAACTGCAAGTGAGCTTATATTTGGTTTTATTGCAAGTGCAGCTGATTTTTATACTCGATACCGAAGATCAAGAGTATATTGGTTTTGTACAATGTCCGTCATGGGGTCTGTCCGTCCGTATGTTCGCAACTTTTTTCCACACCCTTCAAGTTAGAGACTTGAAACTTTGCAAATGTCTTTATCTATGACATAAGAAACTAAAGTGTCAAGATTGGAGTTCTACGATAACTAGGGGGCTGGCAAATCGACGAACTCGATAACTCAAAATCGATAAATCCAGCTATTTCGTACACCCATTCAGCTAGAACTTCCAAATTTGGGGACAAGACAGCTACTAACAACGCCCAAAAAATTGCATCAAAACTTTTGGAGCCACGCCACCCATTCCGCCCCCAGCCCTCCGCAGTTTAAAACCAAAAATGCCTATATTGTAACGACGTAATTTCGTTGGCCGGGGTCGGCGTCTCAGTCTCTTCCAGGGTCTGTACAGATTATTTGTAACATTGCTGGGACACTGGAGGAGCTGTACCGGAGTATACCTAGGGGCCGGACCAACGGGGAAAAAGCGTAGGTGAAATCGAAGAGGGGGGGTTCACGAGCATAACCCACGCGCTGGCGGCGATTGGGGAGGCATTTCAAAGAAGTAGGTGGGTTAGTCCAGAGTGATACTCGGAGAACCAACCACCTATTCCCCCGAAGGCCTCTTAGTCACCGACCAGGGCGCCGAGCACAGTTCTGGGGGTACGAGGTGGGCGAGGGTTAGACGGCTCGTCGAACAGACTGAGGGTAAGACCCGGGAGCCTGCGCGCCGACCGTCCAATCTCACCCGCCCGCACCAGCCACCGGCCGCGTCTTTGAGAAAATCTCTCAGACACGTGTGAGAGACGCGAGTGAGAGGATTTACCACGCACAGAGTAAGACTCGGAATGCGTGTTCCTCCTCCCCACTCGATCCCTCACCACTGCAACGGCTGGGTATTACCCGCTTGTCGCTACACGTGGGACATACCCAAGAGGTAAGCGTCGCAGAATCCAGAGTAAGACTCGGAAGATTCGCTAACATACCCCTCAGGTTTGCCCCACGCGGGCCATATGGTGAGGCACCCTGAACTACTAGCCCGAGGCCGACTCGCTTAAAAGGGGAAGAAGAGGGGGACACGTAAAATACACAAACTCGGTCTACATTTAGTTTCTTTATTATATATTTTCTTTACGAATACAACATATAACACGACACTATGGATATGTTACCCTAGGGCCACAACAACTCTCGGTGAGGCTGCCTGAGCAACCATTTGGCCCATCGAATATGGCCGTCACTTACCCCGATCTACGAATGTGTGTGTATGTATGTGCGCTTGTGTGTGTGTATGCCTGTGGGTGTGTGTGTATGTATGCCTTCGGGTGTGTGTGTGTGTATGCCTGCGGGTGTGTGTGTGTGTATGCCTGCGGGTGTGTGCGTATGCCTGTGGATGTACGTGGTGCCTGTGTGTACCACTTTAAAGTGTGTCTCTGGTTGCCGGTACGCTAAATTTCGGCCGCCACTGTCACAATTGCACTAAAACACTCTCTCACTTTAGCGATGCGTTGTCACTGGCCGTTGGGGTGGTTGTTGTTGTTGTCGTTGCGGTAACGTGCCGTGGCCAGTCGCGGTGATGATGGTAGTGGTTGTTGCGACTGTTGAGACGCGCTGCTGTTACAGGCTGCAGGCTGTTGTTGTGCCTTCGGCTGCTGTGGCTGGTGCGGTGGTGCCCTGTGTGTGCGGGTGCCCGATTGTGTGGGTATGAATGGGTGCGTTGCCAAAATGTGTGTCTGCCAAAGGTGTGTGTGCGAGAGTGTGTCCGTGTGTGTATATTCCAGTGTGTATGTGCCAGAGTGTGTGCCGATGAGTGTGTGCCGAAAAGTGTGTGTCCAGAGTGTGTGCCAAAAATGTGTGTGCCGTTGGGGTGCGTGCCGTGTGTGCGTATGCCAAGAGTGTGTGTGTCCAGAGTGTGTGCAAAAAGTGGTGTGCGCCTACTTTTTGTTGCCACTGTTTTCTGCGCTGGCTCAGCTGCTGTCCCGATTTTCCACTGTTGTTGTTGCTGCTGCTGTTGTTGCACGCTGCAGTTATTGCACGCTGCAGTCGCTGCGCACTGTGCAGGTTGTTGTTGTTGCTGTGGTAGCTGTTGCTGCTGCTGCCTGCTGTCGTCCACTCCTGTTGTTGTTGTTTCTGCTGCTGCTGCCCACTGCAGTCGCTGCGCACTGTGCCGGTTGTTGTTGTTGCTGTTGTAGCTGTGGTTGCTGCTGCTTATTGCTGTCACTTGCTCGCGAGTTTTTCCACTTCTCGGTGTCTAAGTCCGCGCAAAACTGATTTTGCTAAATCATTCCCTTCTGCCGGCCAGCTTGTATTCCTCTTCTTTCTATTATCCGGCTTCTATCCGCGTAGGGCGAGCTTTTGTGTTTGCGCGCGCGCAACGACCAGCTTTTTGCTCGCTCGTGCGTTGATCGCGGTCAAAGCTTTTGCGCTTGCACGCAAAAGCAGCCAGCTTCCGAGAGTGAGCTGCGCACTGTGCCAGTGGTTGTTACATTAAAGGTGGATAGGGATGACGTCACGGACGAAACATAACAGATGTGCGGTAATTTTGCTACCTCACAATATGTTCTAGGAAAGGTGTTGAAGACCCACAAACAAATTCAAAAAAACTTTGGATTCCACACCCCCCATTCAACCCCGAGCCCACCTTCACCAAATATATTACAAACTTTTAAATAGAGGCACCAAGTTTGGTAGGAGGATAGCATAGATCTGCATTGAAACTTAGGATGACACGCCCCCAAACTGCTCCAGCCCCCCTTTCCCTACCTTTAACAAACTTTGAGCTAGAGTCACCAAATTTTGAAGGAAGTTAGCTTTTTAGCATCTCCATCTTCACCAGATCTTTAAGGGCAGCGTACACCACTGCCGCATCCGCACCCCATTGCAATCGGGTTTTATTTATCTGTTTTATTACTGGTATCGAGTATACAGCAGCCGGGTGCGCACGTCTGCAACGTTTCTAAATAATTTAAATCTATGACACTTGCCAAAAGTATTCAATAGTGCATTTATTAAAGTCATTTGCAAATGAAGGCCACAAAAAAGATCGACGGTCTGTGCTTTCGGCTTGACCTACGGGCTGTGTATTGTATCATGAACTAGCCCATACACAGCCAACATGTTAGGCAGCGAGTGCGTGGTAATCGAAGAAGTTCGTAAACCGCGCACATGTCGGCCAACAAGCCCATACACGAGTGATTTTCTCCCTAAGGCTGGCCGCACACCGGAGCCGGCAAAACGTTTTTGTTTGGTCTTTGTCAGTCTGACAAGAAAACATTTCTATTGGTACGGCACACCGAAGCCAACATCTCACGACAAACATTTTGTTTTTATTGTTTTGTCGGCTTCGGTGTGCGACACAAACACAATTTTAGTACTGCTCAAAATGTCAAGTAGTTCGGACGAAGAAATTATTCCAGCGCTGTATCAATACATAAAATTTTGTGAAGGTCACGAATCGACTAAAATGTATTGGGTACATCCGTACTGCAGAATTGTCGACCAGCAGGCCAAGCAAGAAATGTAACGGACGCACATGACAAATTTTAACCCTTTTTGGTTGCAGCTAGCCAGCCGCTTGTCGTAAAATTGACTGGCCGCTGAGTGCTGCAATTCTGTGATCGTTCTGTCGATCGCAGGGTCGTAAAGCATCGTTATTTTCTCTACATCAGACCATGATGGAATAACATCAGTGCTGCCAGAATCTCCGGGACAAAAAGTTGCTAAAAGATTTCTGAAAATTGCCAAAAAAATTGCTAAAAAAAATTGCTAAACCATTAAAATTTTCGTTTTCATAAAAAGTATGTACATATGGTATGTATTTAAGAAAAAAATAAATCAAAATTAAAGATACTCAAAATTAAAAGAAACATGATTTCTATTTCATAAACATATTAACATTTAATTAAAGGACTCTTAAAATGCTATCTAGTTCGTCAGCTTCAATTGAATCAGAGTACTTCTCATTGCCAGTAATTTGAATCAAGTACTCATGAGGCAGAGCATAATCATGGCAACATTTTCCGTGCCTGTGTAGTCCATACCTGTAAAAATATTTGAAGTTTAATATGTTTAATTTGTTTTCTATTATAATCATTACAATTTAAAATTTACCGTTTATACAATATGGCATTTAATGTTTTAAGGCCCATGGCGTTGCGTAATTTGCTCTTTATTATATTCATTTGAGAGAATATACGCTCAACCTCAGCATTCGACCATGGCAGTGACAGAAGTTTTATTGCAAATTCCGCTAAACCACTAAATGGGTTGTTGTTGCCAGCGTCTTTGTATTTCAGGACTTCCGCCCAAAATTTGCTGGTGTCCTCCACAAACTCCCACTTAATAAAATTGATTTTATCAATTTGAATTTTAATGTCGTCAATGTTTTGACATTCAAAATAACCTAACACATTTAGAATGTCTTTACTTTAAGAAGGTCTAAGCATATTTGTTACTGAAAATAAATTAACCTGTTCCATAATTTCAATGTTTTCGGGCAATCTAAAATAATAAAAATAATTTGTTATATCTGTACTCAAAAGCACAATATTACCTTTCGCGTAGTTGGGTTATTAATTCTTTTATGAATTCCATGCAATTTTTTCTAATTTCAGCCTCGTGCGATCGGAATTGAGCCTCTTTAACTTTGTTTTCAAATGCATATTCAAATAGAAATTTGGTACTGCTGCGATTTCGAAATTATCTTTTAAAATATTGATTTCATAATCAGGTGGTATTATTTTAGCTTTAAGAGTGTTAATGGCAACTATTACATCTGAAAGTAATTGGGTTGGGTTTCCATTTCGGCTTTGAAAGTTTTTGTTAAGGCTTTGCATATCCTTTAAGTGCACTTCGTTCTGCCTAATTTTATATTAGCAGCATCTTTGCAAGCTGAAAACTGCTTCACACACATTTGTGACAAATGATCACATGTCGCAATCGCTTGGCAATGTTTAGACAAAGTGCCGTTTCCTGTTCCTCCGATTTTGTTGATTTTCGAACAAAAGGCAACTTATTTTTTTTGGCTAAACGAGCCCACCGCAGACGCATGTTTTTTCGTGGCGGCGTGGTGGCGGATGTCAAAAAGTTTTGCCCCTATAGTTGATTTGCAGTACGCAAAATATGCCCTAGTCGGATCAGTGCAATCCTTCCGAATACATTGCTTAAACTCTTCGTCTTGCAGCCAGGCATCACGAAAGTTTTGCGTGTACACTTTTGGCATCTTAAGGCCCAACCAAACGTTGATTTCTTTCTTAAAGACTCGCGGCACGCAAAGTTTGAACATATGATACGCCGAGTATCGACCCAAACGATGCTTACGCAAGAGTTCGTTGAGTTATTTTTTTAACGAATGCTGTTAAGACTGAATGCATGGTTTGACTGGAGTGAAAACATGCATGAATGCTGAGCAATACAGAGTTGTCGCTGATTTTTTATTCTATGGAAATTATTTAACAAAATTGTTATATCATCATTTTATTGTTTATAAACTCATTGATATAATGCTTTAGATCTATAAAAATATCTATATGTTTTTAACATGGTATTACATTAATTGTTAACATTTATTTTCAATGGCATACACAAAGAGCACATGGCAACAATGTTCCACCGCTAAAGCCATATGGTTTGTTTACATTGCAATATAAGAAGAAGAGACAAAGCACTTAAGCAACGTATGGCTATGCCGATGATTCTCAATGCGTAAGCAAACTTTTCGTTCAGTCTTGCAACGAGTCTTTAAGAAAGAAATCAACGTTTGGGTGGGCCTTTACTTCCAATAAAAATAAACTGCACTGATTTTAAAAAAAGACGTCTATCCTCTTTGGGTATCAGAATTAAAGTGTTTTATTCGTCCGCTCTGCGGTTTGCATGAAAACTCTGTTTATATATATATATGTACAAAGGGATCTTAGAATAGTCTCTTGCATGAGGCCCTTACACATGATACAATTAAAGGCCCAACCAAACGTTGATTTCTTTCTTAAAGACTCGCGGCACGCAAAGTTTGAACATATGATACGCCGAGTATCGACCCAAACGATGCTTACGCAAGAGTTCGTTGAGTTATTTTTTTAACGAATGCTGTTAAGACTGAATGCATGGTTTGACTGGAGTGAAAACATGCATGAATGCTGAGCAATACAGAGTTGTCGCTGATTTTTTATTCTATGGAAATTATTTAACAAAATTGTTATATCATCATTTTATTGTTTATAAACACATTGATATAATGCTTTAGATCTATAAAAATATCTATAATATGTTTTTAACATGGTATTACATTAATTGTTAACATTTATTTTCAATGGCATACACAAAGAGCACATGGCAACAATGTTCCACCGCTAAAGCCATATGGTTTGTTTACATTGCAATATAAGAAGAAGAGACAAAGCACTTAAGCAACGTATGGCTATGCCGATGATTCTCAATGCGTAAGCAAACTTTTCGTTCAGTCTTGCAACGAGTCTTTAAGAAAGAAATCAACGTTTGGGTGGGCCTTAAGTAGGTAGTGTCATGCATGATACAATTACACAAGGTAGTCCACTCGGCTGCCGAAGTCGGTCGGTTTTTGGTCCCCTATTTTCAGTGCGTGCCCGCTTGTCGAACTGAAAGGTTGTGTGCGGACGTTTTTTTGTCACAGCTTTAACCCTTAAGCGCCCAGTTAAAAAATGTCGTATTGCAGTTTTTGTCGCAGGCACGTGCTAGGCGTAAAGCTTTTGCATGTTCCAAAATGCATTGCGAAGAGAACTTTGTGGGAGCAGTCTCTGGGCTGTAGCCTTATTGAGAGCTCAAAAATTTATTTTATTTATTTATTTATTTTAAAATACGCATATTTTTTAGAATTAAGAGCTTGAACAAAAGAATGGCCGTTCAACAACAAAAATAAAGAATAATGTCCAATTCAAAACTAATAAAAATAAAATTATAAACACTTCATTTCTTGACATATCTAAGGAAACTTTTTGCCCCATGTGCGGGTTAAATGACGCACTTTGTAGCCGTTTCACTCACACTCACTAGTTAACGCTCTTTCACTCGCACTTATATCAAGGGACTACGATTTTGCCGAGTGGACTACCTTGTGTAGTTCATGATACAATTAATATGGTAGTCAAGGTATACTTAACTAGGTAGTCTCACTCCGCTCTCTCGTTGCCTAACGAAATATGAGAGCAAATGAGAGCGAGAGTGAGAGCGAAAGAGTAATGCATTTTTTTGGGGTATGTGTGCTTTGCTTGCGTCAATACAACGAAAATTGTACGAAAACGCATATGAATTTATATGCATTTTTTTGCTGCAACAAGGACTAATTTGATTAAATAAATGTTACAAAAGAATTTAACAATTCGGCATTTTAAAAGTCTCGCACAAAATAACACAGCAGAACACAAAAAAATCATCCGCGTACGTGCGTCGCTTACAACGTTCGCAACGAGACTGAATCGTAAGGCAACAGAAAAAGAGGGCAAGCAAAAGAGCGGGACTACCTTTTTAAGTATACCTTGGTCCCATGGTGAAACAATTATAAGGTGTTCCATTCCGCATTCCTGCTCTCTTTCTGGGTACTTAGTTTTTGTCAGTATGCATTGATACTTTGAAGTGAGCAGTTGTGTTGCGGAAAATTCGTTGATTTTATATTTGAAAATGTCGAGACAATATTGTTGTATATGTCGCGCAAGTACATTAAAGAAAGTATTTCATGTGCCAAAAGACGCGAATAAAAGGAAGTTGTGGGAAATAAGCGCAAATCAAACGCTGGTTGACGGCAACAAAATTTGCGAAATGCATTTTGATGTTGCGGATAGTAAATATGTGACGGAAAATGGTAAGCGGCGGCGACTGCTGGACAGTGCTGTGCCAAAAAAATCGCTACAGTCCGAGTTGGAGTTCTTTTATACGGAACACCAACCATCAAACAATACACCTAATGCGTTTGATTTTAATTCCCAAACTGAGTAAGTGTAATTTTATTCAATAAATATTTGTATTTTTAAATATACTTAATTAAATATATTTATTACAGGAAAGAAGTAGTCGATTCTGGAATTGCTCTGGAAAACATTCGGTTAGAAACCAAAATAAATGAGATGACAAAAGAGATTGCTAGGCTCTCTAAAAAGCTGCAAGATGCAGAATCCTTGGCACAAAGTTTGAAGGCAATTTTTACGCCAAATCAAATCAGGAAATTGGAAAGTTGTGGCAAAAGAGTGAACTGGACAAATGAAGACATTTCGTCAGCGATTTGCCTTCATGCAGCTGGACCGAGAGCGTATAAACACTTGTTTAAAAAGGGCTTTCCACTCCCATGCGAATCAACGCTTGGTAAATGGCTAAAAGGCGTAGAAATAAAGCCGGGCAACCTAGATTTTGTGCTGCAATTAATGGAAAACTCCGTTGAGCTGGAACAAGAAGACAAGATTTGCGTGATTTATTTCGACGAGATGAAAGTGGCATACACATATGAGTATGACTGCTCGCAAGAAGCTGTTCTGCCGCCAGTAGATTATGTTCAGGTGGCAATGGTGCAAGGCTTGCGTAAGTCTTGGAAGCAGCCAATATATTACGGATTCAACAAGCCAATGTCTAAAATAATATTAGATGACCTGATGGCAAAGCTGTATGCGATAGGATATACAGTCGGCGGCAAAAAACTAACAAAAGTAGTTAGCTTGGCCTATCAAAATGTTCGAGGCCTTAACACTAAACTTTCTAAACTATATGTAAACAGCTTATCCTTTGATTCTCAGATAGTAGCACTGACAGAAACCTGGTTAAAACCTGATATATCTGATTATTCCGTTTTGCCTATGAAGTATAACCTTTACAGGTGCGATCGCACCTCCCGCAAGGGGGGCGGTGTTCTCATTGCTGTTGATTCCTGTATTTCCTGAACAGATTCAATCTCATGATCATCCGGATATTGAGTTCATATGTGTTAAAATATTATTTAGCGGCCGCTCTCTTTATATTACTTGTTCATATATTCCTCCCAATTCTGATATTAACATTTACAAATCCCATCTGAATGCCCTGCAGCTTGTGTCGTCGTTGTTGACGGATATGGATCAACTTATAGTGGTTGGCGATTTTAATTTGCCACATGTGTTATGGTCTGTGAATGACACATCTTCGGCGCAATTACCGGCTACTTCTGATGATTTTATCGATGGCCTTTTAGAGTTAGGCCTATCACAAGTTAACAGGGTGCATAACAGTAGTAATAAAATGCTAGATTTAATATTTGTTTCTGACTCTGATTGTAGTAATGTTAGTAGAGTACACCCTTTAGTGCTTCCCGAAGATACCTACCATCCAACTTTAGAACTTTCATTTGAACTTTTTAACCTTAGCTCAACATCTAACAATTGTTTAAAGACACGATGTTTTCGTAAAACTAACTTTACTAAATTAAATGACCTTCTTCAGCATACTAATTGGTCTCAACTTTATTCTTGTACTGATATAGAAACTGCCATTGCCATTTTTTACAGGACTTTGAATTCATATTTGGATATATGTGTTCCCGTCACTGTTCCTTTAAGTGAAAATAAACCACCTTGGTTTACGAGGGAACTATCAAAATTAAAAAACGTGAAAACAAGATCCTATAAAAAATTTAAAAGATCTGGAAATACTTTAGATTTATCCTTGTATATAATTGCAAAGTCAAATTTTATTTCTGTAAACACTATTTGTTATAACAATTATCTCAATCGTTGCAGATCAAACTTTTCCCACGATCCGAAACAGTTTTTTAAATTTGTTAACTCTAAACGTAAATCTTCTTGCTTGCCTTCCTCGGTTTACCTTGATAATACAAAAGCAAATACCGATCAGGCAGTGGCCGATCTCTTTGCTGAGTATTTTCAATCTGTATACACATCGAGTTCATATAGTTGCACTAATTCCTATCCTTTTCAAGTTCAAGCGTCAAACTGCATTTATGTCCCAGTTATAACTGAGTGTACGCTGCTAGGCGACCTCAACACTATCAAACCCGGCTTCTTGCCTGGTCCTGATGGAGTGCCAGGTTGTATACTTAGATATTGCGCGGACTCACTTTGTAAACCCTTACACAAATTATTCAACTTGTCAGTTGACTCAGCTGTGTTTCCTGGTATATGGAAGGAATCTTTTATTATTCCACTCCATAAAAATTCTTCCAAGTCCAACGTTAAAAACTATAGGGGGATATCTAAACTGTCTGCCATTCCGAAAGTCTTTGAAAAAATTATTTGCACCCAATTGCAGCACTTATGTACTTCAATTTTATCCCCTTATCAACACGGTTTTGTTAGGCGAAGATCTACTACCACAAACCTTCTTGAGTTTACCTCACTAGTTATCAAAGGGTTTCAGGACAAAATGCAAACTGACGTCGTTTACACAGATTTTAGTAAGGCATTTGATTCTGTTAGTCATTCTTTGCTGCTTCAAAAATTAAATATTATTGGATTTCCGGCAAAACTCCTGTCGTGGCTTTCTGAGTACTTGTGTGGCCGAACACAAAAAGTAGTTTTTAAATCTTCTGTATCCAAATCTATTTTTGTTACCTCTGGTGTTCCTCAGGGGAGTCACATGGGACCATTGCTATTTAATCTATTTATTAACGATCTTCCTGCTGTTATTACTAACTCTCGTGTTTTTATGTTTGCTGATGATGTAAAGCTATGTTTCACCTATAATGATGATTCTCTATGTAACTTACTACAGTCGGACTTGGGTGCACTGTCGGCTTGGTGTCGTTATAACTTACTTAATTTAAATTGTTCAAAATGTAAAATCATGACTTTTTGTAGAGGTTCCCCTCATACTGCTCACTACGTGCTTGATGCTTCACCACTTGTCCGCGTTTTTGAAATTAAAGATTTAGGCATCATTCTTGATAGCAAATTAAAATTTGATTCTCACATATCGTCGATGGTCAATAAGGCCATAAATGTACTTGGATTCATCAAGCGGTGGTCAAAAGAGTTTGATGATCCCTACACCACTAAAACGCTATATACATCATTGGTACGCCCCATCCTGGAGTATGGATCTTGTGTGTGGTCCCCGCAATACGGGCTTCACCAGGATAGAATTGAGTCTGTGCAGAGGAAATTTCTTCTGTTTGCGCTCAGATGTTTTAACTGGGTTCCTGGAATAGACCTACCCCCCTATTCAAGTAGACTTCTTTTAATTAATCTTCCTTCCCTGTTGAACCGTAGAATTATGCATGGTGTAGTATTTGTCACTAATCTACTTAATGGTGAAATCGACTCATCAGTTCTTCTAAGTCGAATAAAATTAAATGTTCCCATTAGATCCACACGTAACTTTTTACCCCTCAGCCTCGATCGTTGCTCGAGTAACTATTTAATTCATGAACCATTTCGTGTGTTATGTTCTGACTATAACAAACTTTATTCTCTTGTCTCTTTGGAGACCTCGACTCCAGTACTAAAACGATCTATCCTTTCTGCCTTATCTAATCGTAACCACTAATCACTAATCTTCCACTGGTCTGATTGGGTTTTTCTGGGTTTTTCCCAATCCACGCAACAAATGTTGGACCAGTTATATTTATTTGGAATTTCCCAGAGCTTTAACGTTAACTTTTTAAATTTTTTATCTTAATTTTGAACTTTATTTCAGATATTATAATTATTTATTTTATACTATATTATTTTAATATTATAATTATAGTTAATTTTGATTTGTCAGCTGCTCATAGCCGACATTAAATAAATAAATAAATATCGGATTTGGGTCCCAGCAACTTTAAATTATGGTCAAATCTTGGCATCTCGACTGGTAAGATTGCATCAAAGAAATTATATATGTATATATATATTTATAAAACTTTTTTCAATTTAGAAAAATCCTGGTTTGCGCACCCTGCAAACGGTGACTTGAAAGTTTTTGTGTTTGCAGACGTACCACATCTGCTTAAACTTATAAGAAATCATTTCCTTGACACGGGACTCATAGTCAGTGGAACCATCGTCACTCAACAAAGCGTATGGCAAGCTTTGAAGCACACATCGGCAACAGACTTGTCCATCCTTTGGAAAGTTACAGAAGACCACTTAACTGTTCAGGGTGCAGGGAGACAGAAAGTTAAGCTGGCAGCGCAGTTGCTTTCGAATTGTACAGCAACGGCGATTAGACGCTGCTATTCTTTGGGGCTGGACGTCTACAACGCATGCGCTACAGCTGATTTTATTCAGCTGACGAACGATTGGTTTGATATTTTTAATGTTAAGTTAAAAACTGCAAACACTATTCCAACCAAGCAACCTTTTGGCCAAAATCTAGAAGAACAACGTAGAGTGCTAAGAGAGATGACTTCACTTATGTCTTCGGTTATAATACCACATGGGAAACGGCTCTTACCGTTTCAAAAAGGAATTATTATATCAAATAATTCACTTGAACTCCTTTTCCAGTATGTTAAAGAAAAGTTCGGCATGGATTATTTAATCACAAGTAGGATTTCGCAGGACCAGTTGGAGCACTTGTTTGGTGCCTTGCGGTCAAAAGGTGGTCTACACGATCATCCAAGTCCGCTCGAATTTAAGTTTCGGTTGCGAAAATACCTACTAGGTAACATAAGTATTTGTTGGCAGAATTTAAATTAAATGTCTAACACATTATTAACTTTTTAAGTAGCGAAAACCAACTAGTATTTGTTTGTGATGTCCACGTGTTTGTCTTGTTAAGTATTGCGAAAATTGTTAAAAATAACTCATTTTAAACATTAATTTTAATAACATTTTGAAATGACTTCCTCATATATAAATAGCTCGAAACACAGAAATATTGGGGATGACGCGTAATGTTGAGGTCGATGAAGTGCCATGGATGGACATTGATATAACGTCAATGTCACAAATAACCGAGGTGTCTGATACCTATCAGCAAGAGCGAGGTGCAGATGAAGTTCTGGACGAAATGTCAGAAGATGCGTTGGAATATGTTGCAGGATACATCATCAAAAGATTTTCACTGCAGGAAGAAGTAGATAAGGAAAATAATACCTTAACGTTTGTTGATATGGCATCAGCAGGTGGCTTAAAAAAGCCATCAAAATGCTTCATTAAAAAATTAACTGAACTTGAGCTAGAATTTTCAAAAGCTAATGAAAACAATATATCGCTTAAGCATTTTTTAATTGACGAATTGCTTAAAAATACACAATATGTCCAATTAGACCAAAAAATTAAAAAAAAATTTTTTAAGTTGCGGCTTAAACTTAGAATTAAAAATTTGAATGATAAAATAAGAATTCAAAAGCAAAAACAAAGGCAAATGGGCCACAAAAAATATTTAAAAATATTACTTTAGTTTTAGTTATACTGTTAAATAAAAAGTTATTTAAAAAATTTATTCCGACAACAAATTTGTTTTATAATTTTCATTTCAAATTCTTTCATTTGCTGCAGCTAACAATAACACTAGCAAGAGCAGTGCGGTAAATGAAGTCATAGCTGTCTCTTTCTTATATCTCTCTTGCCTACTGCTCTCTTCGAAACCTAAGTACCCCGACACAGCGGAATAGAACACCTTATAATTGTTTCACCATGCAATCGACAGTCGCAAAGTGCACGTCGTTCGGGTAAGACGTTGATGTGGACGAATTTTTTTCTGATTGTTATTTTTGTTGATGTTTGGTTTTTTAGGTTATGATTTTACTTGTGACTTTTAAAAATGCCTTCAAATTGCGCAATTTGCCAATTTGCGTTTTATTCAAACTCTCAATTTTATTGTTTTTTTTACAACGCAAAATAATTGCGTCGACCGCATACAATCAAAACACTTTTTATACTTTACTCACTCGCACTTACAAAACAACCCCTTAACAGAGGCAAGAGAGTAAAATAAAGAGAGCAACTTGACTGTCTCCCTCGCACTCACACGTTCATATACATTGGTTCTGGCTCTGCCTGATGCCACTACCCTGTTAATTGTATCATGGTCCCGTCGGCAGCCAAAGTTTTACGAAGTATCTACCAAGGCATACTTAACAAGGTAGCCGCACTTACCGCTCACAACTTCTTATTTAAGTGTCAGAATGACAGAAGAGAGCGAAAGAGAGAGGCGCCATTGCAAAACACGTAAAGTCTGTAGCACAAGAAGTTTTACACGAAAAAATCGTCCGCGGAGATGCGTCGCTCACAACTGCTGCTAACAGACTGACAATTTAAGAAGTGAAAAGAGGGCGAGAGAGCGAGTTACGCCACCTTCTTAAGTATGCCTTGGTATCCACCATGGTGAAACAATATAAAGGTGTTCTATTCCGAATTCCTCCTCTCTTTGACCGTATTTAGCCTTTGGCAGTATGCATTGACACTTTAAAGTGAGCAGTTGTGTTGCGGAAAATTCATTGATTTAATATTAGAAAATGACGAAACAATATTGTTGTATATGTAGTATTTAAAAATATTACTTTAGTTTTAGTATTATATTATTAAATAAAAAATTATTTAAAAAAATTCATTCTATTCATTTGCTGCAGCTAACAGTAACACTAGCAAGAGCAGACGGTATATGAAGTCATAGCTGTCTCTTTCTTATTTCTCTCTTGCTCACTGCTCTCTTCGAAACCTAAGTACGCCGCCACAGCGGAATAGAACACCTTTATATTGTTTCACCATGGTATCCACTTATTTCAGTGCACGTTTGCTTGTTGAAGAGAAAAGTTGTGTGCGGACGATTTTTTTCTTGTTCATTAACCCTTAAGCGCACTCTTATTAATATGAAATATTGCAAATTTTGCTGTAAAGTATATATTTTAAAATTAAGTACCTAAACCACAACATTTCCATTAAGAATCAAAAACAGCGTTTGATTGGTAATTCACAACTATTAAAAATTAAACTTTAAAAAAATATTTCGTCTTCTATTATAAATGCCATATTCAAACCCTTCGGACATGCTAAGGGTTAATCAACAATCACATTGCCGCCTCACTCACACTCAATACGACACTCAGTATACTTTGTTCATTTCATTCGCACATATTGCAAGCATACAATAAGTGGATGGCTGTTGCCGGCGGGACCAAGGCATACTTAACAAGGTAGCCGCACTTACCGCTCACAACTTCTTATTTAAGTGTCAGAATGACAGAAGAGAGCGAGAGAGAGAGGCGCCATTGCAACAACACGTAAAGTCTGTAGCACAAGAAGTTTTACACGAAAAAATCGTCCGCGGAGATGCGTCGCTCACAACTGCTGCTAACAGACTGACAATTTAAGAAGTGAAAAGAGGGCGAGAGAGCGAGTTACGCCACCTTCTTAAGTATGCCTTGGGCGGGACCACCTTATGTTACTCCATCATGCATCAGACAAGAGCCGTAGCAAATAAATAAATAAAAAATAACGAGAGCACAACCAAAAACTACGGAGTAGCATTTTCAAACGCTGGTTAATATGCAATTGCAGGTTTCTTGGTTTGGAAATGTATTTTTGTCGTAGCCATACATATTTCCAGCCAACAGCATTCGACAAAATAAAAACATTTGTTGGGCTTTGTGTTATGCTGTTAGCTTGTTTGATTCGGTGTGCGATACTCCATAAGCAAGTGTGTAATTTTCGTCACGAAAACATGTCAAAACATTTTGTTGCCTTTGGTGTGCGCGGTCCGTATGTAACTCTTATAAATTCGGCATTCGACAATGTTTTCTCAAAACATTTGTATTTTTTATATTTTTGTTGGCTCCGGTGTGCGGGCAGCCATAAGAACCAATGCATTTATGTCAGACGCAACACACTAAAACATAGAAAAACGTTTTGTCGGCTCCGGTGTGCGGCCAGCCTATCTTCAACAAATCACACCAACAAATCACAACAACATACCCCGTGTATGCCTAGCTTAAGAAATATAATTTTTTTGGAGTTTACTCCTGATAAATCGATTTGCATATAAGTAGCCCGGTATTTAGTTCCACGGTGTTCGAACTCAGGGGCGATGTGTTATTTGATTATGTTTCAACTTGTATATCTGCATGAGATTTGGCCAGCCAAATTCATTAGCCCTCATGGGAAAAAAGGGTGCGTATTTCCAGCTGCCTTATTATTGCAAATAAGTCTCGCTGTTTTAGCGTCCAGTAATATATTCAATTTGGAGTCGAACGCAAGAATGTTAAGTTTATTTCGATGCATACGTTTAAATATTGTTCGATTTGTACTTCATTCCATGACACTGAAAATGTACTCGCATGATTTTCATGCCATTTAGAGCAAGTTCGATGGTGTTACTACTCGTCGATCAGATTTTCGTAGCTCAATGCTTTTTACCCTAAATGGGGTACTGTCAAACCTTCGTTGAAACTCCTAAACTGCTATCACACACAAAATTTATTTTATTGTTTTGATTTGGCTTGTAAACTACAAGTTCTAATAGTTTTCTTTTGTTCTTGGTGCTGAAGTTGTGTGTCAAGTTAGCAACGGGTCGCCAGCAACGATTTCTGGAGCTTGGTTCGTGAGTCGGAACGTATGATCATTGGCATTGTTAAACGTTTTTCTGAATGAAACCTAATAAATATTGAATATCCCAACTGAGGCCATGTCTTGGAAAAATATATACAAGTTAGCAACGATATTAATTTTTATGCAAAAAAGTGCTACCTAGTTACATACGTGGTTGCATGTTTCTTTGGCTGAAATGTCATATAATACATAATACTATTTCACTGAAAATGCCTGGTAATTGGCTGAAAAATATGAAAATAATGATATGTATGCATATTTTAATTATTAGTTAATTTTAATTGAAGAAAAATTGCTAGTCCAGCAGCCTTTGATTTTAATTTCATACATATTTAGGGTATTTTGCTGCTATGCTATTGTAAAATGTTATGTATAACACTGTGTAGCTAGTGAGTGCACTTTTAACGTTTCTTTTGTCGCATTTGTGCTATGTCAGCTGTTTGCCAGTTCGATGACAATACAATCGACAGTTAAATTTAATTGAGCAATAAAATTGCAACATTGCTTGGAATAGGAGATGGTAGAACAGTCGGTATGATCATAAACGAATTAACAGAAAGACGGGTTTTATGAAAAGTTGATGTTAGCATGCCATGTTCGCAAGTCGAACCATCCTAGCGGACAACGCAACGAGTAGAAAAGTCGGGTTTTGCCAACGGCCATCGGCTGTTCTTCTTTTGACTAGTGCTTCTTTGTTTATAATAAACAAAGCAGCCATGGTTTGTTTATGTTTTGCACAGCTGTCTTATTGCTGGGCGCCCGAATATTGCATATTGTACTTATTCTTTGTTTACCTGACTGCTTATCGCTTTTGACGCTTGCCGTAGAGCAGCAAAGCAATAGTGCGTATATATATATAAATATATACGTGGAATTGTGCGTTTGATCTGTTATTTGCAATTTTGGTCGACTTGGGCTTTGAAATGATTTTTGATATTTCATTTCGACTAGCGCTCATTTGCGAGTACCTGAACACATTTAATTGTATGCGTTGCTTTGGCATTGTCGAACATTGACCTGCTTCGAACATTATGAATGAGGACAATTTAAATAAACGCAATTATAGTTTCATATTAATAAAATATATTTTAATTCTATTTCATGATCAATATTATACAATTGATTCGCCTTCTCACATTTAGCTCAATAAACTTGGTGGCAAGGTGCATATCAGTTGCTTGTGCAAGTGTTTTGTGGCAGGCAAGCTATCATTCATATCTAAGAACCATATTCTTAAAAGTAATTAATCATATATGTGAAAATGCATATTCCATTATTGAATGCAAATATATTTATAATAAAATATTAATACAAATCAAACATTTTTGCTGTGCCGGTGGCTTCAATTTATACGAGGTCAGTTATGCCTTGTGTGTGTGTGCGTGTGCCCTCTTCCCTCATAAATGCGCTTGAGTATAAAACAAGGCAGGCAAATATCAGATTTGGTGCTGTCTATCATACATACTCTGCCCAAAATTTACTCAATGACACTCTTCAACTTTTTTTGGCATCGCAACGTCCAAGTATCTTCACAAATAGCGAAAGTGTATTGAGTAATGCATATCAGTCAGTTGTTGAAAACCCGGCATATACTAAAGAAAAAAACAATAGTGCGCCCAGAAAGAGATTAAACAAACATGTATACAAATACATACTAACAAATTTTTTACCGTTTTTGCATTCCGCTGACCCGCCGCCTCTTCTTTAATCTACGGGTCGCTTAATGCAAAGCGCAACTGAAAAATTGACAGTTTCACAATTTTATAAAATGTTGTGACAACAACAAGAGAAATGAATTTTGGCAACTATCTATTGGGCCTTACGCATCGCACGCTTCGTTATCACAACAAAAGGTTAAACAATGATGGCTGCCTGTGCACCAGCTGGCATTGTAGCGAATAAAATTTGTAAACAAATGATTTGAAACACTGAGATTCCGTATTGCAACGGCTGTCCGCTAGGATGGTGCGACTCTGTTAGTTAATATAACATTCCAGCTCTTAAATTCCGTCTTGTTAACATTATTAGTCTATGGCTTCTGCCATATAGTACAATAGTAGCAAATATACCCATAGGCATGCTTGCTGTGTTAAACATTCTTCCGTGAGTTTTTTGTAATGATTTCAAATAACACTTTAGTACTTTACGACGATAGCATAGCAACTGAATACCCTAATTATGTACCGGTCAGCTGCCCACCGTGAACATATAATGTATCCACCGTCATATTAGTCAGTTTTCTGTTGGACAACAGTTGTGTTCATGCACGAACTACCAGTTCGATAGGCTTTTTACATGAACTTTTTGAGGTCAATTTACAATTAATTAATTTTCTCAAAAACAGGCTGTTTGATTTTTCTAAATTTAAATATAATAGCTTCTGCAATCATGTAGCTTTTATTTAATATATTCCTCATTCAAGGCCATGCTGTCAGAGAAAAGATGTTTACGCTTGAGAACCACGTTTTACTTAGGCGGTCTTTATTTAAGGGGCTAGAACCGAGGTAGATGCACTTTTTCGCGAATTCCTGAAAAACGTGCTGTTTCTTTTACCTGTAAATTTTTTTATTAAATAGGTGAAATGAAAGGCTTTAATTAGTTATAAGTCGCATTCGACGCCATCCCTGATGAGTTGAGATATTTAAGAAATGCTTGAAGTGTGATTTTTCATTCACTTGTTTTACCCATATTAAGAGCTGGAATATGCAATACGATGCATGAAAACAATAAATAATACATTTTTTAACATTTCTGCATCAATATTTATTGGGTATTTTACCCCGATTCCACAACAAGCCGGATGCAATTATGTAATTGGAAATCGGGAATGTTGATTCCGTTTGTATTAGATTCCCTTATACACAATGAGAATCTTGATCAAATTTCCCTGTTGGTCGGTTGCATTTAACATTACAGAGCACTGAACAGCACTTTTACATAGTCGATAGTATGAAATTTCCTATCGATACTTGGTTTAAACAGTGCCAATTTGAGTAAAAAAGCTGGGTCAAGTGCGATAAAAACACAACAAAACGAACTCAAACAGATTGTTAAAACTGTATTTTGCGCACAAATTAAAGCAATGGTTTTTGCTTTTAGGCTCCACTAATTTTATTTGTCTTTGAGCTCATATTTGTTTCAATTAAATACACACAAATAATACACAAACAGCTGTCAGCTGACACTTAATAATCCCTTGTTAAAACAGGATGACGGATGAATTGGATTTGTAGTGGAATCACCTACATCCGCGACTAGCTGTTAATGACGGATGCAATCTAATGGAATCGGGGTATGAGCGAAGCCAGCAAGCCGGGTGACGTCGAATTCGACAGAGTTCACGAAGCAACAAACGGCAGTCCCACGAGAGATAAATAAGCCACTGAACAGAAATGTTAAGTTAGTTGGAGCATAGCTGTTTGAACCCTCTAAAAGTATAAAATCTGAAATCGGCAGCGATAGCGCTCGGACACACAGTAGGGCTGGGTTGGCTGTGCTACGGCAGTTCATGTCGTAGCGAACCCAGCATGCCGAATAACATCGAATTCGCCCACAATTCACGAAGCAACAAACGACAGTCCCCCGAGAGAGTAAAATCGCCAGATTCCAGAAATGTTAGGTTAGTTGGAATATGCTGTTTGAACCCTCTATAAGTATAAAATCTCGTTGTTGGTGCCCTTACCAAGCATGGAATGTGGTTTATAGACGGCCAGTACGGGCATGTTTACCTCCAAAAGAACGGCACTGTGGTCAGACTGTAGGTCCGCGCAGATGGACTTGCGGATTTGCCTGGGATGAATTCCTTTCGCAACAGCAAAGTCCATAACTTCCGGCAATTCAGTAGGGTCAGTAGGCCAGTTAGTGGGCTAACCGGCTGAGTGACAGGTAAGAATTCTGCTCCAGATGCAATTCAATTGCACAACAACGTATTTACGTAAAGAGTATATTGGGTTTGTGCAATTTCCGTCATGGTGTCTGTCCGTCTGTCTCTCTGTGTGTCCGTATGTGCGCAACTTTCTTACACACCCTTCAAGATAGAGACTTTTTTTGGTTTCATATCAGAAATCTGTTTTTGTTGTTGATTTTTTGCTTGCGGCACATGAATTATTGCAGTGTTTATATTCCTGGCTGAAACGTCAGCTGTTCGTGCATTATTAAATCGATACTATAGATAAGCAGTTGAGTATTTTTTCCTACGTAGCCGGATACGCAAAAATTTAAAAACCAAACCAAACAAGTGGAAACGTTGCGGTCGGACAAAACTAACTTAATACCTGATTAAAAACGGGTAAAAAGGTCTGTTTACAAAGGGGTACGGATGCGGAAGGAGTGTACGCTGCTTCAAAAGGTTGGCTGCTGCAGATCTTTCGGAATGCCACCAGCTGTATTAACTCTTCCTCAAAAACTGTGAAAGACACACGCATTCCTGTGCTTAGAAATATTTCCAAATGCTGTAGGCATGAAATGGTGGGCATGTCTTCAAAATGCTTTCACAGATCTTTGGGGGTCGTTACCAGCTATGTAATTCCCTACCCATTTTGGTGACAGTAAGCAAAGAGTATAGAATCTAAAGACTGGTCAATTGGTAAATAGATCTTTCAGCGCGATAGCGAATAGCATGTGAAGATTGTTTTCTTTCAGTTTCCCTTGCGCTTAGCGGCCCTTCTATTGCAAGACAATCGGCGAGTCTGCGGCAACCATACCTTGCAAGGCCTGCTTGTCGAGATGATTGATATATTTGATAATTTTCTATTGTTTTTTTGTGGCCTTCATTTGCAAATGACTTTGACAAATTCAATATGGAATACTTTTGGCAAGTGTCATAGATTTTAATTATTTAGAAACGTTGCAGTCGGACGCAACCGACTGCGGTATACTCGATAACAGTAATAAAACATTTAAAAAGACACACGATTGCAAGGGCGTGCGGATACGGCAGGAGTGTACGTTGCCTAAAAGATTGTCTGATGGAGATGGGGATGCCAAAAGGCTATGTTCCTGCCAAGGGGCTGGAGGTGGAATGGGTTCACGTGGCTCCAAAATTTTGATAAATTTTTTTGGGGGTGCTTAGTAATTATCTTCTTCTCAAATTTGGTAGTTTGAGCTTATCGATTTGCCAGCCCTCCCAGTTATCGTAGAACGCCAATATTGACATTTAAATTTACTATGCCATAGATAAAATATTTGCAAGTTTCAAGTCTCTAGTTTGAAGGGTTTTGGAAAAAAGTTGCGTGCAAACGGACGGAGAGACAGCATTACGTACATTGAAGAAACCCAATATACTCTTTAACTTTTGCAGGCAGATACAAATATGCTTAAAATTTTAATCTAAGTATTGAATGTTGGTTAATAAATTTAAACATTTAAAGGTGCAGCATATTCATACATGCACACACAGCCAAGTATTTCTATTCAATTGCTGGTCAATAATACTCTTTTATGTTTTCAGTTTTATGACACTAGCCAACAATTTTGCCATCGCAACTACCATACAGTTATGCAAAAATGCACACAAATTCCGAAAGTGTACTTAGTAGTTCAGAAAGCAATTTGTGTCGATGTCGTGTCGGGGGCGGAACGGGTGGTTGTGGCACCAAAATTTTTGATGCAGTTATTTTAGGGTTGGAAATAGCTATCTTCGCCTCAAATTTGGTAGTTCTAGCTGTAAAGGCGTGCGAAATAGCTGGAATTATCGATTTTGATTTATCGAATTTTTTCGATTTGCCAGCCCCCCAAGTTTTCGTATAACTCCAATTTTGACACTTTAATTAACTAAGCTATAGATAAAGACATTTGAAAATTTTCAAGTCTCTAACTTGAAGGGTGTGTAAAAATGTTGCGAACATACGGACGGACACACAGACAGACACCATGACGGACATTGCACAAACCCAATATACTCTTTTTCTTCGGTATCGAGTATAAAAAAAGAAATTTACAAATAATCAAGTACAGTAGTCGCTCGGAAATTAGCATCAGTTGGTTCCTGGGGTAATTCTAATTTCTGAATTATTCTAATTTCTGGACGTTTTTTCCATACAAATATGTTAAAAAATTAGTACATTTAGTGTGAAAAGCTGCGATAAAACTCGTTTTTGTTAATTCTTTTAATATAAACAAGAAAACAAAAGTTATAAGTTCTGATTTTTTTTAATATATGAACATATAATGACTTTTCATCTTTATCGGGATATTCCTCCTTAAATACTTGTTTCGCTCTCGCCATTAGTATCGGCCCAGTTAATGTAAATTTTTTTTCACGCTGGTCTAAAAACCACTTAAAAAGCATTGTTTCCATTTTGGGGTATTCAGCACTGTGCGATGATTTTTTTGATGCGTGATTATAAGTGGTAGACACAGCATTTAAAATTGATTCTCTCTTTGATTTTATGTAGGTTATTGCAGATGGCGTCACATTAAAATCGAGGGCTAGCAGCTTCCCTTGCACGCCTTCGTCTAGGTTTTCTAAAATTTAAATTTTTGTTTCCAACTTTAACGTATTTTTTTTACGTTTATTTAACATCTTCCTTGACATATTTTCAGTTTTAAACCAGCACTGCGAAAACACGTTCAACAGTTTCAAATTTCACACAGAAATGAGCCAAAAAACGATCACAAATGCAACGAAAGAACGAATAACATATGTACGTAAAACGGGGATTCCCCTTTTAAGTGTCATTTTGCCTAAGCACAATAAAACGAAATTAGTAATTCCTGTGCTCAGAAAAAAGGAAAAAAAATTTACGCTCTGAAATTCGAATTTTGAATTCTAATTTTAGAGCGTGTAGTGTATTACGAAAAGCGATACTAATTTCTGGATAATTCTAATTACTGGAGGTTCTAATTTTTGAGCGTCTACTGTAATACAATATAAGGCTGGTTTTAGTTCATACTTGTGATAATAAACTAATTTTGTTGTCATTCGCAGCAAAATAATAAATAATAATAATAATAATAATAATAATAATAAATAATAATGCACGCACACAATTAAATAACGCTCTCATATTAATTTTGACAGTGCATGGGTTACTGTGGTTCTGAGAGCGGAGGACTCAACAACATACTAGCAATATTCTATCTAGAATATTCATTGATTATTGCTTTGGTATAACTTAATATAAATTTTGTGCGATTGAAAAACAAAACTTGAGATACATTTATACTATTTCTAATTTATATGTTGGTTTATATTTTGGCAAGATGGTGGTAGGGCGTTTATAATCAAAGTTGTATAAAATTAACAAACTAAAACTTATCAACGTATTTTGTATAGTAGTACTTAAATGAGTCCCTATTTTGCTTGAATTAGCATCAACCTTGATTCATTACTTTTTAGGTATGAGTTAGATAAATTAATAAGATGCCATATGCGCACTTAGAGGTAGACCAACCGAGAGTGCATAGGAGACATGTTGGAAATTCAAAATATTAAATCATGAAATAAATGCGCATTTAAGGTCAAAATGGTAGAATATGACCAAAGTTTTTATTTGACAAAAAAATCGAAATATGCTCGATACCAGGTATTTTTACTTGATCCTTTTTTTTGGAATTTACGACAGTTTTTGTAGACATACCTTGGGGTATCGAAACATCGTAATCTGTTTTTCATGAATATTTTTTTTTTTACACTTTTCAGTTTGCCACTTTACAACGACTAGTTAACACCCTCAATGAGTAAACAATTTTATATGGTTAACAATCAAATTGATCAAACAGTAACAGATATGTAAATATTACAGTTGCGATTCGACTTGTTTAATTAGGAATATGGTAATAATCAAAGTTGTCGACTATTTTTTGGTTTCATATCAGACAACTGTCTTTGTTGTTGTTGATTTATTTGCTTGCGACACATGAATTATTGTAGTGTTTATATTCCTGGCTGAAACGCCAGCTGTTCGTGCATTATTAAATCGATACTATCGCTAAGCAGTTGAGTATTTTTTCCTACGTAGCTGGATACGCAAATATTTAGAAACCAAACCAAACAAGTGGAATCGTTGCAGTCGGTCACAAAAGGGGTACGGATGCGGAAGGAGTGTACGCTGCTTCAAAAGGTTGGCTGCTGCAGATCTTTCGGAATGCCACCAGCTGTATTAACTCTTCCTCAAAAACTGTGAAAGACACACGCATTCCTGTGCTTAAAAGATTTCCAAATGCTGGAGGCATGAAATGGTGGGCATGTCTCCGAAATGCTTTCACAGATCTTTGGGGGTCGTTACCAGCTATGTATCTCCCTACCCATTTAGGTGACAGTAGCCAAAGAGTATAGAATCTAAAGACTGATCAATTGTTCGCGTGGCTTCAAAATTTTGATTAATTTTTTGGGCGTTTTTAGTAATTATTTCTTTCCAAATTTGGTAGTTTTAGCTGTAAGGATGTGCATAACAGGTTGATTTATCGTGTTTGAATTTTCGAATTTATCGATTTGCCAGCCCCCCAGTTATCGTAGAGCCCCAATATTGACATTTTAATTTACCATGCCATAGATAAAATATTTGCAGGTTTCAAGTCTCTACTTTGAAGAGTGTGGAAAAAAGTTGCGTGCAAACGGACGGAGAGACAGCATTACGTACATTGAAGAAACCCAATATACTCTTTAACTTTTGCAGGCAGATACAAATATGCTTAAAATTTTAATCTAAGTATTGAATGTTGGTTCATAAATTGTCAAACATAATTGTTCAGACTGTTTCAGAAATGATATACAATTGCCACGCACACATTTAAAGGTGCAGCATATGCAAACATGAACTCACACAGCCAAGTATCTCTATTCAATTGCTGGTCAATAATCCTCTTTTATGTTTTCAGATTTATGACACTAGCCAACAATTTTGCCATCGCACTTCCATACAGTTATTTAAAGATGAACATTTTCGAAAGTGTAATCAGTATTTCAAAAGTGCATTTGTGTAGATGTCGTTTGCCGCCGAGAAAGAAAAATATCAAAATCCTAGACAGGCAAGCAATGAAACAGATGCATATACAACCAAATGCAAATTTTTATACTCGATACCGAAGGTAAAGAGTTTATTGGGTTTGTGCAATGTCCGTCATGGTGTCCGTCTTTTTTTCCACACCCTTTAAGCTAGAGACTTGAAACTTTGCAAATGTCTTTATCTATGGCCGTGTAAGATAGAGTTAAGATAAATTCGATAAATTCGATAACTCAATATCGATAAAGCCAGCTATTTTACACGCTCTTATTGCTAGAACTACCAAATTTGGGGAAAAGATAGCTCCTAACAACTCCTAAAAAACTGCATCAAAAATTTTGGAACCACGCCCACCCATTACGCCCCCAGCCCCTCCGCAGTTTTAAACCACAAATGCCTATATCTTCTACAGTTTTTGAGCTAGAGCTACCGAACTTTGTGCCAAGATAGGTGATTACAACCTCCAAAAAAATGCATAAAAACTTTGGATGCCACGCCAATCCATACTGCCCAAGCTGCTCCAAACCGCCCCAATGCTTCAATAAAAACGGGAATGTGTGTATTTTCCAAAGCGTTAAGGCTAGTGTCACCAAGTTTGGTAGGAAGATAGCTGTTGACGATCCCCAAAAAACTGCATCAAAGTTTTGGATGCACGCCCCCCCCCCCCCCCCCATGTTCCCCAGCCCACCGCATTTTGAAATCAAAAACGCCTATATTTTCCACAGCTTTTCAGGTAGAGCCGCTAAATTTGGTGCCAAGATTGGAGATGCAGAAACCCAAACGATTTGGATGGCGCCCCTCACCCTTACCGCCCCCAGCCCCCCTTCCACCATATTCTACTAACTTTGAGCTAGAGTCACCAAATTTGGTATGAGGATAGCAATTAACATAATAAATAGATCTGTGGCAAAACTTTGGACGCCACGCCCTACCATGCCAGCCCCCTGCCCCCCTTCCACCATATTCTACTAACTTTGAGCTAGAGTCACCAAATTTGGTATGAGAATAGCAATTGACATCATAAATAGATCTGCATCAAAAGTTTGGATGCCACGCATGAAATAATGTATACAATGAGAGAGCAAAGAAACTTAGTTCTTTTGCACTTGCAAGCGGAAAATTTTCTGCGTTTCATTGCTGTTCACGCACCCGAATGCGGTATACTCGATACCAGTAGTAAAACAGATTAAAAGAGAGCTGATTGCAATGGTGTGTGGATACGGCAGGGGTGTAGGCTGCCTCAAAGATTGTCTGGTGCAGATGGGGATGCCAAAAAGCTATCTTCCTTCCAATGTTGGTGACTTTAGCTCAAAGTTAGAAGAATATAGTGGATGGAAGGCTGGGTGAGGTATGGGGGGGGGGGGGGGGGCGTGGCATCAAAATTTTAGCTGAAGATCTGTGTATGATGTCAATTGCTATCCTAATACCAAATTTGGTGACTCTAGCTCAAAATAGTAAAATTTTGGAGAAGGAGGGCTGGAGTTGGTATGGGGGGGGGGGGGGGCGTGGCATCCGAACTTTTGCTGCAGATCTATTTATGATGTTAATTGCTATCCTCATACCAAATTTTGTGACTCTAGCTCAAACACTTTGGAAGATACACGCACTACTGTTTTTAGCGAAGCGTTGGTGCAGTTGAGGGCGGCTAGGGTAGTATAGATGGGCGTGGCATCCAAAGTTTTTATGGTTTTGATTGGGGATCGTCAACACCTTTCTTGGCACTAAATTTGATGGGTCTAGCTCAAAAACTGTAGAAGATATGGGCATTTTTGGTGTTAAACTGCGGTGGGGGGGCGTGCTGGGGGCGGAATGGGTGGGCGTAGCTCCAAAATTGTTGATGCAGTTTTTTGGGGGTTGGTAGTAGCTATTTTCTCCCCAAATTTTGTAGTTCTAGCTGTAAGGGCTTGCGAAATAGCTGGATCTATCGATTTTGCGTTATCGAGTTTATCAATTTGCCAGCCCCCTAGTTATCGTAGAACTCCAATCTTAACACTTTAATTTACTATGCCGTAGTTAAAGCGATTTGCAAAGTTTCAAGTCTCTAGCTTGAAGGGTGTGGAAAAAGTTGCGTTCATACAGACGGACAGACGGCCAGACACCATGACGGACATTGCACAAACCCAATATACTCTTTACCTTCGGTATTGAGTATAAAAATATATATATTCGCATGAAAAATATTAAGACAACATAAAATAGATTTACAATTAATCTCTATCACTAGTAAAACAAGTGTGGTTTATTAGCCGGTTCAATGCTAAACCCGTTTTCGAATTGTCGCAAAAGAGGGATAAATATGAAGATATTTGAACCGGAAAATGCTAATAATAAACAGCCCAGTTGCTGTACCTGACCAAGTCGAAAAGAAAAAACCGTAACTTACAACTGTTAAAATATTGAGAAACATCAATAGCTTGTTACGACCACTATTTGAGTAGTTGTTTTATTTTCTTTGACTTTCGTATGCTGGCTTGACAATTTGTTTAAATATTAGAGAGCCGAATACACTATCAAAGTTAATTTTGATGCTAGACAGCAGTTAGTCAAAAACATATTGACAAAAACAAAAACAACAAATCGCCACAATGGATTCCAAAATATTGTGTTGCTTGTGGCAAATAAAAAGAGATGACAAGCTGTAAGCTTCAGTCGAGTGAGTGTGCAAAAGAAAAAGGTAAAAGCAGCTAGTGGTAAGACAAGAACAACAAATAATAAACGTTAACGAAACAAGCGCTTAGCGCAGACGCTGCACGTCGCCGCGCGTTGGACTGTTGCTTGAAGTAGCGTTGATCAACGTTTGGAGTTAGCTAAAAATGCGGCCAAGCGCTCACAGGAACATTCAGTTGTTCCGCAAACGTTGTGCGCTTTACACGTAACGCTCTCTACAGTGCCACTGTACTAAGCGGGCTATTGTCGACTTTAACTGATAAAATATTACAGCATTTTACTGTAACTGTTATTTGTGATTGTAACACGAAAAGAAATCTAAAAGCTGTGCAAGCTTTTTAGATCTGTGGGATCTGTGTTTTCAGTTCTGTTAGTGTAAGTGTCGATGTCTTTAAGCGCGGACCGTTTCTACAAAATGAAGCTGCGCGATGTTGAAAATGCCTTTAAGTATAGACGGATACCATATCCAAAGCGGTAAGTCAAAATCAGAAAAAATAAATAGACAAAAAAGTAGGATAGATATTTAGTTTTCGAACGTTAAGGTGGTATATCCAAGACTGAACTTCAGTTTATTGGAAACCGGTCATAATTATTTCTTGGAAACTGCGCTACAACTCTGCTAACTTGAGTTCGACTTGAAGTCCACTCAATGCTGAATTCTGCTTACCAGCTTTTAAGTTTTCACAACAGCACCAGCTGCTTTCAAGTGATTGCAGTGCATTTCATGGTCAGCTGCAGCTGCAACATTTTGCTGCCCAGGCAGAATTTTCTAAACGTGATCTAGTTTAATGTAATTTTAAGCCAGCTGGGATTTTTCGTTTAATTGTTCTGATGTCCCGCACATTCATTTCGTGTAACCAACAATTGCTGGTCGCCGGTTTTCATCATAATTTTATTTATTTATTTATTGTCAGCTATGAGCAGCCGACATGAAAATAAAAATAATTCAAAATAATTATAATAAAAAATAATTAAGTTTAAAGTAAAATTTAAAATTATATGTAGGTCTGAAAGTAAATTAAGGTTAAAATAATTATATATACTCTGAGTACATTTATTTTGTTCAATGTCCGCGCTTTAACTCGACACCCTTAAAGCCCAAAATTAAACCTGCAAATATCTTGGCTAAGTTTCAATGTAATAAGTCATAATACAACTCGGTATAAACACATACACATGTATGCACACAATTTAACAACGTCTATGGCAAATTGTCTAGTGACTTTTTTTTTTAAAAATCTGCATTGAAAAACTACACGCCACGCCCATCCTGCCCACAGGCCAAAAACCTGTTTTTGGATAGCATTATTGTGATTTTCTATGCAGATTTCTGACAGAATTTAAAATAAAAATTGTATAGTGTTTTTATTCAATTTTTCTTTTTGTTGATTGAAATATGTATGTACATATGTATAATGTAGATATCGATTGTGTATGTACATACATATGTATGTATTTCTGTAATAAATATATAATATGGTAACTTACTTATTTCTGAATCAACTTTCGTTATTGGTGGTCTATGATATGAAAAATAAGTAACATACCTAGTTAATTGTTTGTACATGTGTTAAACGCCTAGAGAAAACAGCATCAATGCATGTATTGTTTTTTGTCGTAGAGATAATGTTATTATTAGTGATTTCAAAATTAAAATTATCCTTCATAAATATGAGAAATTATTGATTAATTGGGTCTTTGAAATTTATATTGAGATCACCGGCGAGAATAATTGGTACCTGTGTATCATAATTACGTTCTGCGATCACTTCAATTAGGCCAGCATATAAATATATATATATATATAAATTCCTTTGAATTTGGATAAATGTTTAAAGCCTGTAAGGGTTAGGTAATTTTTATTTTCTAGCCATGTTTCGGTAAGTAAAAGAATTGGTGCCATTGACAGGATCGTATGAGTAGAAATATCCATTAAATGATGGCTCTAAAGCTTTGATGCAGTTTTTTGGAGTTTTTACCAGTTATCATCCAAATTTGGTGACTTCAGCTCAAACACTATGGAAGATACACGCATTACCGTTCATACCGAAGCTTTGGGTCGGTTGGAGGCTGCTGGGGCAGTATGGATAGGCGTGGCATGCAAAGTTTGAATTTGTTTGGAGGTCCTCAATACCTATCTTGGCATTAAACTTGGTGGCTGTAGCCTAAAAATTGTAGAAGATATAGGCATTTTTGGTTTTAAACTTCCGGTGGGGGGGGGGGGGGCTGGAGACGCAATTGGTTATTTGGGGGTTGCTAGTAGCTATCTTCTCCCTAAATTTGGTAGTTCTAGCTGTAAGGGCTTGCGAAATAGCTGGATTTATCGATCTTGCGTTATCGAGTTTATCGATTTGCCAGCCCCCTAGTTGTCGAAGAACTCCAATCTTGACACTTTAATTTACTATGACATAGAGAAAGACATTTACAAAGTTTTAAGTCTCTAGCTCGAAGGGTGTGGAAAAAAATTTGCGTTCATACAGACGGACAGACACCATGACGGACATTGCACGAACCCAATATACTCTTTACCTTCGGTATCGGGTATAAAAAGCTGAAATGCATGTTTATGCCTTTGTTACGCTGCGCAAAAGTAATTTTTTCACAGGTGGCATTGTTTTAAATTTATTTTATGAAATAATTATGTTGCTGTTCATATGTTGCTAAAATCAGGGCTGACACCGTAATGACGATTTTACTTAGAGTCAGAATTATCGATAGTTTATTTCCCGATATTTTATACGATATTTTTGCACGGACATATTAATTGTGGTGGTGGGCAGCCCCACCTTTATATTGTTTCATATGGAATGAACTAGCGAATGTTGGACACACTATAATATGAGCGCAACTGTGGATATGTAGTATGATACGTATGCTATAAGGGTATCCAACATTCGACATGCGCTAGTTTTCACAAAAACGTAACGAAATTTGATCGATTCTTAAGGAGTAAACTCAAAAAAATCGTCAAATAAATTAGTATTTTTTATTATTTCTTTTATTTTCGAATTAATTTCACATTTAATCTATTTATTTTGTAATGATATTCGATAAAACAATTTTTTAAAGCAGATCAGCATAAATGTAAGTTACATTTTTCGCCAAAACATTGCGTCTGTGACGTTTTGCACAGTTTGCACTTCTTTTTTCGAGTATCTTTGGGCAACCATTTCGGGTAATGCATATATCCGTCGAATCGTATATCAGCAACAGGATATTTTATCTTTTGTCCAATTTGGTTGAGAGGTTGTGGGGTATTACTTCTGCTTTTTCTGCCTACAGGTCGTTTTTCAGAAAACTTGACCAGATCTTTTGCAATTTCATCCCTAAAATTGGGTAACTTTAGCAATTTATCCTCTGATATATTTGTTGAATCACTTATTTTTTCAGCCTGCATTCGACGATAAATGACAAACATTTGTAGCTGCCATATCCACTAAGTGGTAAACTAATAAAGTCATTGGATTTCGCGTTTTGCACGTATGTGGTATCGTCCCATTAGCCCAGCCATGAGATCAACCATCGCATATGTGCGTTATATTCCTTGACGAGCTGAGGGCAGTTCACACTAATATATAACTTCTTTTTGCGATTATATCTTGTCGCCTTGGAAGGGCGTTCAGTTTCAGCCACACGTGCAAATCGCTCTCTGCCAACATATGTCGATATCAATTTAACGGCTCTGTTATCTTTCCAAATGACACTTGCAATATCAATGCCGTCAGCACTACTCATATACTCTTCTGAATACCCTCTTTCTCGTGCATTTATGTCTTTGTCTAAAGGAAACTTACAACAGGGTATTCTGTTCGCTCTGACAGTACCTAAGCTATAAATTCCTCGGTTAAGTAGATATACCAATAAAGGTATAGTTGTATAAAAATTGTCAAAAAACAAGATTTAATTCTTATAATTTAGTATTGATTGCGACAATCAGACGACAATGTTAGCACAGGCACCAAGATCAGGCACCACTTTATTGTCACCTGTACCATTGTACACCACGAAGCGATATGCAAAGCCCATCGAATCACATAAAACAAACAACTTGATTCCCCATTTGTGCGGCTTATTCGGCATGTACTGACGAAGATGATGATGATGATGATGATTTTTGCACTACACATCTGCTCATCGCTTATCGCTGCCATCCTCACATCCTTCATCCGATGCAGCTTCTTCCATAAATTCCAATATCTGTTCATCAGATATCTCGGACAGCTTGAACTTTCGATTGTTGTTCATTTCTCTAATAACTATAGTGAAAACAATGGAAAAGTAATAATTGTTATGAAATAAAATTTGACATAACCCGGCAACGCTGCCTGTATTCAACGTTTAGAAGCTATCAGTCATGACCGCATGTAGTATATCAAACGAAAGGAAATCAAGTTTATTTTCTATTAAAAACAATTAAATCGGTTCTTCGTTGATTTTTTTAAACTTATTGCAATTGAAAAAATAGTATTGATTTTTGCACTGACTTTTTGCCTTTAAAAGTAATATATTCGGCAAAAGTATTAAAAACTTGAATGTGGGAATGTTTCTTTACCTCATCTCAACTTAAATTCTTAACTTTAAATTTTTTTTTTATTTATTTATTTATTGTCAGCTACGAACAGCTGACATGAGAATAAAACTAATTAAAGTAATCATATAGAAAATAATTAAGTTTAAAGTAAAATTTAAAATTATGTGATGTGCTGAAAGTAAATTAAGGTTGAAACAATTATAAAGTTAACGTTAAAGCTCTGGGAAATTCAACAAGAAAATAAGTGGCCCAACATTTGTTGCGTGGATTGGGAAAAACCCAGAAAAACCCAATCAGACCAGTGGTAGATTAGTGATTAGTGGTTACGATTAGATAAGGCAGAAAGGATAGATCGTTTTAGTACTGGAGTCGAGGTCTCCAGAGAGACAAGAGAATAAAGTTTGTTATAGTCAGAACATAATACACGAAATGGTTCATGAATTAAATAGTTGCTCGAGCAACGATCGAGGCTGAGGGGTAAAAAGTTACGTGTGGATCTAATGGGAACATTTAATTTTATTCGACTTAGAAGAACTGATGAGTCGATTTCACCATTAAGTAGATTATTGACAAATACTACACCATGCATAATTCTACGGTTCAACAGGGAAGGAAGATTAATTAAAAGAAGTCTACTTGAATAGGGGGGAAGGTCTATTCCAGGAACCCAGTTAAAACATCTGAGCGCAAACAGAAGAAATTTCCTCTGCACTGATTCAATTCTATCCTGGTGAATCCCGTATTGCGGGGACCACACACAAGATCCATACTCCAGGATGGGACGTACTAGGGATGTATATAGCGTTTTAGTGGTGTAGGGGTCATCAAACTCTTTAGACCATCGCTTGATGAAGCCAAGAACGTTTATGGCCTTATTGACCATAGATGATATATGAGAATCAAATTTTAATTTGCTATCAAGAATGATGCCTAAATCTTTAATTTCAAAAACGCGGACAAGTGGTGAAGCATCAAGCACGTAGTGAGCATTATGAGGGGTACCTCTACAAAAAGTCATGATTTTACATTTTGAACAATTTAAATTAAGTAAGTTATAACGGCACCAAGCTGACAGTGCTCCCAAGTCTGACTGTAGTAAGTTACTAAGAGAATCATCATTATAGGTGAAACATAGCTTTACATCATCAGCAAACATAAATACACGAGAATTAGTAACAACAGCAGGAAGATCGTTAATAAAGAGATTAAATAGCAATGGTCCTAGGTGACTCCCCTGAGGGACACCTGAGGTAACAAAAATAGGTTTAGATACAGATGATTTAAAAACTACTTTTTGTGTTCGGCCACACAAGTACTCAGAAAGCCACGACAGGAGTTTTACTGGAAATCCAATAATATTTAATTTTTTAAGCAACAAAGAATGACTAACAGAATCAAATGCCTTACTAAAATCTGTGTAAACGACGTCAGTTTGCATTTTTGCTTGAAACCCTTTGATAACAAGTGAGGTAAACTCAAGAAGGTTGGTGGTAGTAGATCTTCGCCTAACAAAACCGTGTTGATAAGGGGATAAAATTGAACAACATAAGTGCTGCAATTGAGAGCATATAATTTTTTCCAAGACTTTCGGAATGGCAGACAACTTGGATATACCCCTATAGTTTTTAACGTTAGACTTAGAAGAATTTTTATGAAGTGGAATAATAAAAGATTCCTTCCATATACCAGGAAACACAGCTGAGTCAACCGATAAGTTAAATAATTTATGTAAAGGTTTACAAAGTGAATCCGCACAGTATCTAAGTATACAACCTGGCACTCCATCTGGACCGGGCAAAAAGCCGGGTTTGATAGAGTTAAGGTCGCCTAGTAGAGTACACTCAGCTATAACGGGGACATAAATGCAGTTTGACGCTTGGACTTGAAAAGGATAGGAATTATTGTAACTATATGAACTCGATGAGTATACTGATTGAAAATACTTAGCAAATAGATCGGCCACTTCCTGATCTGTATTTGCTTTTGTATTATCAAGGTAAACCGAGGATGGCAAGCAAGAAGATTTACGTTTTGAGTTAACAAATTTATAAAACTGTTTTGGATCACGGGAAAAGTTTGATCTGCAACGATTGAGATAATTGTTGTAACAAAAAGTGTTTACCGAAATAAAATTTGACTTTGCAATTATATACGAGGATAAATCTATGGTATTTCCAAATTTTTTAAATTTTTTATAGGATCTTGTCTTCTTGTTTTTTAATTTTGAGAGTTCCCTCGTAAACCAAGGTGGTTTATTTTCACTTGGAGGAACAGTGAGGGGAACACAGATATCCAAATGCGAATTCAAGGTCCTGTAAAAAATGGTGATGGCAGTTTCTATATCACTACAAGAATAAAGGTGAGACCAATTAGTGTGATGAAGAAGATCATTCAATTTTTTAAAGTTAGTTTTACGAAAACATCGGGTTTTTAAAGAATTTTTAGATGCTGGTATAAGGTTAAAAAGTTCAAAGGAAAGTTCTAAAGTTGGATGGTAGGTATCTTCAGGAAGCACTAGAGGGGATACTCTACTAACATTACTACAATCAGAATCAGAAACGAATATCAAATCTAACATTTTATTACTACTGTTCTGCACCCTGTTAACTTGTGATAGGCCTAACTCTAAAAGGCCCTCGATAAAATCATCAGAAGTGGCCGGTACTTGCGCCGAAGATGTGTCATTCGCAGACCATACAACAATAAATGAAGTAAAAATAAGAGTAATTGAAGGATTATTGAGATTGCTAGAGCAATGTAAAGTCTTCAAAATTAAGCAAAATTTTGCATGTTCTTGGTCTCATTTTTTGAATAGAATATATTCTTTCTACTATAAAAATAAGTCGTGTTTTCCTACCTGACGCTTTAACTCCATAACGCACAAACCGATTTCTACGGTTTTGCATTAGTTGGAAATGTCTCGGGCTTTGTGAGGTTTATAGCAAAATTCAGGAAAAATTTCAACAGAAAGCGGGAAAATCTTTTTTCACATACAGCGCCATCTCTGATACATAGCATGTACTACAACCCAATATTTTAAGTAGATGGCGCCGGTGCGTGATACCACTAAGCAGAAAATAATTAGTGCTGGTACTGAATGATAAACTTCGCCGTACTGAATAAATGCTCTATATTATTTTCTGCTTAGTGTCACTATTCAATCAAGATGTGGCATGGCTAACAACATCTTTGGCGTCTTGATGATATTGTTGGCAGGCGATTTCAGGAAGACGTTGCCAGTAATTCCCCGTGGAACGCCTGCAGATGAATTGAATGCTTGCCTGAAGGCATCACCTTTATGGAATAACTTAAAAACATTATCGCTAACCACTAATATGAGAGTTCAACTTCAAAATGATCAAACAATTTTCCAAACAATTGTTAGCTGTTGGAAATGGAAAAGTCCCGGTTGATGCGACATCTGGATTAATAACTCTTACCAACGACTTTTGCCGATTTGTAGACTCTCAATTAGCTCTTATTAAAAATGTTTTCCCAAACATTAGTGAGAATTATCAGAATTATGCTTGGTTAATGAATAATGATGTTCACGCACTGAATTTCACCATTCAATCAAAAATTGCTGGCGGTTTGTTGACATACAAATCCGTTGATTCTATAACAAATCCCGCTGATGTAGTACGTTATCCAACGGAGTTTTTGAACTCTCGGGAGTTACCAGGATTTCCACCACATAACTTGCAACTCAAAGTTGGTACAGCTATTATGAATTGCGTAATTTTAATCAAACGCGTTTTGCAACGGTACTCGACTTTCGGCAAACATTATTAACGGAAAGTACGCAGGTAAAAATGTATGTATTCCTCGAATATCAATGATTTTGACAGATCTTCCGTTTGACTTTGCGTTCGCAATGACAATTAACAAGTCCCAAGGCCAATCGCTTAGTGTTTTCGGGATAAATTTAGAAAATCATTGTTTTTCACATGGGCAGTTATACGTTGCGTGTTCACGAGTTGGGAAACCATCCGCTTTGTTTGTGTTAACATCAGACCAATAAACAAAAAATGTATTTACCAAAGGAAGATAACTGTTAACGGCCTCCAAAAAAATGCATCAAAGTTTTGGAGCCCCGCGTCCGCATTCCGACACAAGCCCCCCGCAGATGAAAAACAGAAAAGCCTATATCTTGCACAGTTTCTGAGCTAGAGCTACCAAACTTAGTGCCAAGATAGGTGATGACAAACCCCAACCAAATTCATAAAGCTTTGGATGCCACGCCTATCAATTATGCCCTATCCACCCCTAACCGCCCCAACGCTTCACTAAAAACGGTAATGCGTGTATCTGCTAAAGTGATTAAGCTAGAGTCACCAAATTTGGTAGCCAGATAACCGTTAACAACCTCAAGAAAACTGCATCAAAGTTTTGGAGTCACGCCTCCCTCCCTTTTCAAAACACCACCCACCGCAGTTAAAAAACAGAAATGCCTATATCTTCCACAGCTTTTGAGCTAGAGCCACCAAATTTGGTGCCAAGTTTGGTGATGAAGAAACATAAAAATTTTGATAACAGGCCCCCCCCCCATACTGCCCTCAGCCCGTCTTCTTTCTTTTTTACTAACTTTGAGCTAGAAAAATTGGTGAGAGGATAGAAATGGACATCATAAACAGATCTACAGCAAAAATTTGTATGCCACCTACCCCCCCTTCCCCTCCATACAACGCCCAGCCACCCTTCTCTCACCTATTACAAACTTTGAGCTAGAGTCACCAAATTTCGTAGGAGGAAAGAAATTGACATCCGACAAAGATCTGCATAAAACTTAGTATACCCCCAGCCTCCCTTTCGCACTTTTATCAAACTTTGAGCTAGTCACTAAATTTGGAAGGAGGAAAGCTTTTTGGCATACCCTTCTCCATCAGACAATCTTTGATGCAGCGTACACCCCTGCCGTATCCACATCCCATTGCAATCAGGTCTCTTTTAATCTGTTTTATTACTGGTATCGAGTATACCGCAGTTGATTGCGTCCGACTGCAACTTTTCTACTTATTATTTATTTATTTTATTTATTTTATACATATTTTTAATTATTCAAAGAAAAATTTAACCCTTCTTTAAACAAATTTCATTTTAAAACAAAGTATATTATCAATGTCCTAAAAGAATCTTATGTTTTTTAAAGTTCGAGTTTGTATTAATTTAAATAAAAAATAAAATGAATTTGTCTAATTTTTTCATAAATTTTCAAATCATAATAGTTGAGACGGTTTAAGAAATTTGCATTTAATTCCTGGTCATTAATACTTTTTCATGTTTTCAGTTTTATGACACAAGTCAACAATTTTGCCATCGCTACTACCAGACAGTTATGCAAAGATGCACACAAATTCCGAAAGTGTATTCAGTAGTTCAGTAGTGCATTTGTGTCGTTGTCGTTTGCCGCCGACAAAAAAAAAGGGAAAATATCAGAAATCACAAAAAGCTGTGAAAGCAGGCCCAGCAAGTAATACATGTACCAATTTGCATACAAATACTAACAAACATTTGCTGTTTTTGGTTGTTGTACGATAGACGACGAGCGCAAGAACAAGTGAAACAAAAACACGCACATGCTATTCGCTTCCGCGCTCGCTCATACATGAGAAAGAGCTATAACTGCCAATTGCAATTTCTTGTTATTCTAATATTTTTGGTAGGAGGATAGATATTGACATCATACACAGATCTGCAGCAAAAATTTAGATACACGATTGGTTTCATTACTGATATCGAGTATACCGCGGTCGGTTGAGTCTAACTGCAACTTTTTCCTTGTTATATATAAAATAGATATATTTATCGTGTTCACAAGCACTCATAAAATGACCGTAAGAGATAATAATATAAATTGATTCATGCTTTCAAGTGAGAAAACGATCAATGAGCTTAATCCGGTTTCAAAATAATTCATTATGCTCATATTAAAATATTTTCTATTTATCGGTTGTTATAAATCTTAAAAGCTAGTGTTGATTATTCTGCTAGGCTACTATAATATAAAGCGCTTTGAAAATTTTATTAAAGTTAATTGATTGCACTTTTCCAAGTTCTTCAAAACTTATATTTGTTAAATCTCTTCTCTTAATTTAAATGAAAAAATAAATTTTTATATACAACTAGTGGACCCAGACCACGTGTTGCTGTGGTGCTTTTTGACTTCTACTCTATGAATATAGATAATATGATACTCTCGGTGATCATCTGTTTATCTTCTCAAAGTCATGTCTTTCTGTTGAATGTTTGACCTAGAATGAGCTCTGTAGTAATTTCTGGCCAAGCGGTATTACATGCCATTGCAGTTAACAGATCAAGCCTCCCGTAGTTACGCACGTATATGAGCGCATCCTGCGTGTACTCATGAAGATATCTCGGGCTTCTTACAAATGACGCCGGGAATGTTACCATTTGAGCTAAATTGTTTGGATCTAATTCCACATCATTCGTGATCGCGTCTTGTTTATGTATATAGTTTTCTGCTTGCATTTTTGTTTGGCTTAGGGCAAAAACCTTAAGCGCTCACTCTCCACTTTCACATACATGTCCACCAAATACTGGAGCATTAGCTTGTGCGCGTTCATCTGCAGTCTGTGATTGCCTTAATAATGTCACATCACTTGCATAACGCGTTCGCATTTCACAGCACAGTCCCCATCCAAAAAAGTTTCAATTTGACAGCAAAATCCCCGTTAACATAACGATCAGCCATTTATTAAACTCATTTGTTGAAAATTCGAATAGGCATTTACAAAAAAACCAATTAGGGCTGGACCACCATTAACATTTAGGTGGATGAAAAAAAAAGTTTGCCGATTCTCAGACCTACTGTATACATATAAAATTTCTTAAAAATCGGTCGAGCCGTTTTGGAGGAGTTCAATTACGCACCCCGTGACACGAATATAAGAATATGGAAATATATCCAAGTATTTAAACAAACAAGTGAAAACGTTGCAATCGGAAGCAACCGACTGCCGTGTACTCTGAATCCAGTATAAAACAGGTTTAAGGATGACTGGCTGCAATGGGGGAGTATGGCGGCTGCAGGTGAGTAAGCTGCGTTTAAAGATAGTTGAGATATCTTTTTAGATGCCACTTGATATATTCCTACCAAATTATTTGTAACAAGATATTTTTTTCCTTGGTCTATGGTAAAAATATGTTACTTGGCCCACGCAACGAAATACTTAATAGTTGGGTCAATGGTACATTCCAGCAGCGAGTATTAGCCTATTCACACTAGGGCACATATCGGGGAACGATGAGAAGATGTGAAATTGTGTTCACATTGCAACATTTAACATTTAACATCAAGCGTCTTCTTCTTTATTTGTAAAAAAGACGCTTATTTAACCTCGTATTTTTTTGTCGTAACAAAATATTATAAAAGAATGGATAAAAGAAATTTAGAGATAATATCTATAGTTGCTCAGCAACAGGGTATGATTGGTGAGCTTGTTGGTTATTTGCAAGAAGCCAATAAAAACGAGGATTTCGAAGATGAGCAACTTTATGCACTTGTTGCAATGCCTCGGAGGATTTGGCGCATGTGAGTGAAAATAAAAATTAATAAATACTAGGTAAATAATCAAAAAATAATCAAATAGTGTATGCAATATTCTGTACGAGTTTTGTCGAGCAGTTGCTGTGGAATTTGGCGAAGATTATCTGCCAGAAAAGTTTTTAACAGAATGTATGGTGGATGAATGCGTCGCAGGGTTTGAAGCCCTTGGATTTCCACAGTGCATTGGAGCAATTGGCAAACAAAGTTGTTAAAAAGTTAATGTTGTTTAATATATATTTTTTATTATTAAAATAGATGTCATATAGAGGTAAAGCCATCAGCTGAAAAGGCCTCAGACCACGCAAATTATCAATACACTCCATCCACAAGTCCAGCAGGAGTGCTTCCTTTTCGGGCGACCATATTGTTCGATTTGATGTACATTTTCTTACTAAATTCGAAAATATTATGAAATTAAAAATTTGCATTTGACTTACCGTTGTCGTTGCCCGCCATGATTTATTTGCCATTCACTTGCGTAGACATTGTTTACATTTTGGTTGTGAATGACATTTTTTTAGTGGTGGAATCAAAAATATCGAAACTAACTAAATAAAAACACTTGGATTAGGAACATTTCCAGAAGATGTTGGAATATTTTGAGAAAACTTGGAACGGGTACTTCATACGTAACATCTTTGATGTAAGATGTTAGATGTTAAATGTGCCCTAGTGTGAATTGGGTATATTTCGCATAATGCTAAATATTCGTTTCGTTAACATAATATTGAATACTGTTTGCATACCAGTACTGAACTAGTTGCATCATAAACGAATTAACAGAAAGACGGGTTTTAAGAAAAGTTGATGTTAGCATGCCATGTTCGCAAGTCGCACCATCCTAGCGGACAACGCAACGAGTAGAAAAGTCGGGTTTTGCCAACGGCCATCGGCTGTTCTTCTTTTGACTAGTGCTTCTTCGTTTATAATAAACAATGCAGCCATGGTTTGTTTATGTTTTGCACAGCTGTCTTATTGCTGGGCGCCCGAATATTGCATATTGTACTTATTCTTTGTGTACCTGACTGCTTATCGCTTTTGACGCTTGCCGTAGAGCAGCAAAGCAATAGTGCGTATATATATATATAAATATATACGTGGAATTGTGCGTTTGATCTGTTATCTGCAATTTTGGTCGACTTGGGCTTTGAAATGATTTTTGATATTTCATTTCGACTAGCGCTCATTTGCGTGTACATGAACACATTTAATTGTATGCGTTGCTTTGGCATTGTCGATCATTGAGCGGCTTCGAATATTATGAATGAGGACAATTTAAATAAATGCAATTATAGTTTCATATTAATAAAATATATTTTAATTCTATTTCATGATCAATATTATACAATTGATTCGCCTTCTCACATTTAGCTCAATAAACTTGGTGGCAAGGTGCATATCAGTTGCTAGTGCAAGTGTTTTGTGGGGTGGAATAGGTTTCAAAAGGTCACAGAATACGTAAGGCAGGCAGCTATCATTCATATCTAAGAACCATATTCTCATAAATGCGCTTGAGTATAAAACAAGGCAGGCAATTATCAGATTTGGTGCTGTCTATCATACATACTCTGCCCAAAATTTACTCAATGACACTCTTCAACTTTTTTTGGCATCGCAACGTCCAAGTATCTTCACAAATAGCGAAAGTGTATTGAGTAATGCATATGTAAAAGTCAGTTGCCGAAAACCCGGCATATACTAAAGCAAAAAACAATAATACGCCCAGCATTTGCAATACGGAATCCCAGTGTTTCAAATCATTTGTTTACAAATTTTATTCGCTACAATGCCAGCTGGTGCACAGGCAGCCATCAATGTTTAGCCTTTTGTTGTGATAACGAAGCGTGCGATGCGTAAGGCCCAAGAGAAAGTTGCCAAAATTCATTTCTCTTGTTGTTGTCACAACATTTTATAAAATTATGAAACAGTCAATTTTTCAGTTGCGCTTTGCATTAAGCGAGCCGTAGATTAAAGAAGAGGCGGCGGGTCAGCGGAATGCAAAAACGGTAAAAAATTTGTTAGTATGTATTTGTATACATACATGTTTGTTTAATCTCTTGCTAGGCGCATCATTTTAAAGCCCAAGTCGACCAAAATTGCAGATAACAGATCAAACGCACAATTCCACGTATATATTTATATATATATACGCACTATTGCTTTGCTGCTCTACGGCAAGCGTCAAAAGCGATAAGCAGTCAGGTACACAAAGAATAAGTACAATATGCAATATTCGGGCGCCCAGCAATAAGACAGCTGTGCATAACATAAACAAACCATGGCTGCGTTGTTTATTATAAACGAAGAAGCACTAGTCAAAAGAAGAACAGCCGATGGCCGTTGGCAAAACCCGACTTTTCTACTCGTTGCGTTGTCCGCTAGGATGGTGCGACTTGCGAACATGGCATGCTAACATCAACTTTTCTTAAAACCCGTCTTTCTGTTAATTCGTTTATGGCATAACTTACTTTGTAAAAAGCTACTATCATATATTGAAAAAAGCCACAAATAAACAAGTATTTTGTTATAAATGTTTTTATTTTTGGTATTGCTAATGACTTTAATGGTAATGAAGCTTTAACTGCGACATTTCATGACTATTTTTCTCAGATTGACACTTTTATCCAACGACCATGACTGCGAATGTGGCTTCAACTGTTGGTGTAAATACTGTAAATAAAAACTGTAACATAGATTCATAATACAAGAACAGCAGGAAAAAACCATTATTTGTTTATCCGAACCTGGCCTTAACAGTTCGCTGCATATTGTAACGCAGACTGTTGCAAACTGCATGCTAATAGCAGCAAAAGTCTCAAAGCAGTTTGTAACTGAAAGCATGGAAAACCACAGCAAATGAATGATTTTTGCTACTAAAACTTTCACGAAGTCTACATCAGAAATCGATAAAAGAGCATGCAGCCAAAACGTAGAAGTGGGCGGTCCGTTTTTCGCCGTTTTATGACATCACGTTCTATTAAATACGTGAAATACTTCAATTCCATCTTATGGATATAAAACTGCGACCAGCAAAACATATAAACAGAGAGGAAGCGGTATTGTTGAGTGACTCGCTGTGACGTTCAACCTCTTCTTTGGTTAACAACGCTAGATTGATGTCGGCTACAAAGCAATTCTGGGAGTACAGCCGTTTAAAGCAGCAAAAAATTACTAAGTTTAATGGGAAGATAGCTACTGACTTACCTGAACGATCTGCATAAAAAATTAAGGCCCACCCCTGCCAGCTCCATTTTTTCAAAAACGTTTTGCTTTATCTTCAAAAGTTTTCGAGCTACACCCATTAAGAAACCAGATTTTTTACATCATGTATTGGAATCTGTGTATTTCGCAGTCAGAGGCGCCCGAAATTTTAGAACAGTTTAAAAAGTTAAAACTTTTAAAAGTACAAGATGTCATTGTGGCAGGGGTGTACGCTGCCTCAAAGATTGTCTTATACAGATGAAGATGCCAAAAAGCTATCCTCCTTCAAAATTTTGGAACTCGAGCTCAAATTTTGTTAAAAGTGGGGAAGGTGTTTGATTGCAATGGCAAATTTGGCGACTCTAGCTCAATGTTAGTAAAAAAAAATATTTTATGGGTTTGTTTATCACAAATCTTGGCCACAAATTTAGTGGCTTTAAAAATGCAGGGTATCGAGTATAAAAAAAAAAAAACTAATGAGTGTTAGAACTCACGTGCGATGTGTTAACAGCCGTTTGTACATGTTTGATTGGTATATTATAGCATAAAAAAGAAAAGAATAGTTTATTGAATTAAGTTTTCCTTTCTCCAGCTTCTCTGTCTATTTTAGTCTACTTTACTTTATTCCGAGTTTTCGGCAACTGACATTTACAAATGCATCGCTGAATATACTTTCGTAATTTGTGTACATCTTTGCATTATTGTATAGCAAGGGCTGTTAGAAAGTGTCATAAAGGAAAACCTGGGAAGAGTATGTATGATTAGCAGCAGCAAAAGTGATATTTGACTGCCTTGGAAGACAAAAAGAGAGAGAGAAGTCTTTATTGTTGATTTTGGTTGTTTTAAGTTAGAATTTCTAACTCAACAAAACCACCTGCTGCTGACTTCTGTTATTTCATAACATTTAACTACGATTAAAACACACAAACAAAGAAACATACCAACAAATAAATACAGGAGAAGTGTTTGCAGAAGCCTGTTTATTTTTGCAATAAATAAGTTTCTTGGATATGAACGATAGCTTGCCTGCCTTACGAATTCTATGACCTTTTGATACCTGTCCTACCCCACAAAACACTTGGACTAGCAACTGATATGCACCAAGCCAACCAAGTATCTTGAGCTAAAAACTAGGCTTCTGCAAGCACTTGTCCACAAAACTATTTTTCTTCCCCCATTATTGCGCGTGAGTAAAATAAAACAACAAGATTTTGTCTTCCAAGGCAGTCAAATATCAGTTTTGCTATTGCTGATCATACATACTCTTCCCAATTTTTACCCTATGACACTTTCTAACAATCATTGGCATACAGTTATGCAAAGATGTACACAAATTACGAAAGTGTGTAAATGTAAGCGCGCGTTTGCCGCCGACACAGAAAAAGGAAAAATATCAAAAATAACAAAAACCTCGATAAGCAGGCACAGCCAGAAATACATATATGTTTCAAACGCACTTTCATACAATATGTACCAACATCTTTTTACCGTTCTTGCTGTCCGCTGACCCGCCGCCTCTCCTTTAATCGACGGGCCGCTGAACGCAAAGGGAAACTGAACAAAACAACAATGTGCTGGCTTGTCGTAGCTGAGACGCACAAGCTGCACAAAGAAAAAATACCCCTTGAACCAATATTCAATAATTGTCAATGAAAACTCTAATATTTGATTGTAATATATACAGTAAGACCTCGCTTAACGCAACCTATTAGAATTTGGCCTGTTGCAAAAATTGAGGTAGTTGCAAAAACCGAGGGATAATCTTTTGTTGGCTACGAGACCTACATATTTCCAAAAGTAGATGCATTTTCTTATCATTTAAATCAAAGTAAATCGAGTTTATCTGCAAGGATTTCATTTTAATTTATTAAGTTTTTGATAAAATTAGAAATTGTGGTCTGTTCTTTGTATGATTTCCTTAGAAAGTTGCGTAAAATGAGGTAAATTTTTTTCAAGTTAAAAATTTTGGTGTTGCGATTATTGAGGAGTTGCGTTTAACGAGGGTTGCGTTGAGCGAGGTCGTACTGCATATTGTTTATGCTAGAATATAAACAATAAACAATGCTAGAATATAAACAAACATGTAGAATTTAAATTATATTAAAGAACCTCAAGTTTTGCTATTCATATGCACAAAGTTCATATTAAGTTTATACTACCCTTCCAACTTGGACAAATCGTTAGCAAGACTTTGTATTTTACAGTTATTCTCTGCCGCTACACCAATACAATCATACTCAGATGAATATGTACATATATGAAATTTTGCAGTCGGTCCACGATAAATTTGTTCGTCGGTCGAGCTCGTTACAGCGCGGCACGCTGAATTTGCCCACTTTGCATTATTTGCATGTATTATCAAATGGCAAGAATGGGTACCTGTGCCTATAGATGTAAACACATCAATAAAGAAAAGATCAAACGCGTACAGTCAATGGTTGTAGATTTGTGTACCTGTGCACGCGTATAAAAAAAAATATCAGTAATACTTGGCTACTACACACTTCATTGAGTATCCATATATGATATCTCCGGTCTTTCCTACCCGATTTCGTTGAAAATTGCCTAGATATTAAAAACATTGTCAATAGTTGTTAAATCAAGTTTGAAATTTATCAAATTGAACATTTTACTGATACATTGTACATGTATGCCTAATACAACGCGGTACTTCTACAACGCGTTTTCCATATAACGCGATCTAAACAAAATCAGATTCAGTATACCGCGAATCTTCGACTTGTAGGAAATTACTTCCGATAAAATTATATGTCGAAGGCGTAAACTATTTGAACGAAATATAATGTTCGAAGACAGTGACACCGACTAGCGAGCTCACATTTTTGTGATTTTGTTTGTGAATAATATATTTATTAATGCTAAGTGTTCTATAACGCAAATATCATAACGTGGAATTTTTCCGGAATGTAACCACCGCGTTATACAAGTGAAACCTGTTGTTTAAAACCGTTACAGCTATCGATAACTTGAAACATTGTTTACCTGTGGTATAAGAAAACTTGTGTTATACCATGTTCTGATATACCAGTTAATCACGCGATTAGCGTCGTTGACGTGATTTAAGCGCTAATCATCTTGTAAACGCGCGTTTAACTCATACAAGAACTGTCAAACGTAATCACTTCACTGACGTGTTTAACTTTTAATCATGATGATTATTGGAGTGCAACCCTGTATTTGTTTAACAAAAACCGCAGATGGCGCTGTTTTTGCATATTTCAAAGCTGATTGCTATGAAAAAACTTAAATTTGCTAGAAGTAATCATATGCGAACAGCTGTTATCTGTCACAAAAAGAACAAAGAAGTAATGGCAGCAAAAAAAAAAGAGTTAATTGGTGCGATGGTACTTTTATCCAGCACTTTTTCATTACAAATCCCTCACATATGGCTGCACGCAACTCGATGTGCATTTTATATTGCATTTGCGCAATACTTATGTGTGCTCTTGATGTTTTGAGCAGATCCTCCATTATTTTTGCCATATCAAAAATTCTTATCATATAAAATATAATTTGAATAACATTTGGCGCCATCTTTATTCACTTTTCTTTAATTTAGATTTTTTCTGCTGTTTGCTATTCAGTTTGCTTGATTTATAAATGTAAACAAACAGCTGTCAAACTTAATCTTGTGCGAAACAGCTGTTTGATGTGTGAACGCATAAGTTTATCGCAAGTAGATTATCGTACTGACGTGATTGACTTTTCATAGTGTGAACATGGCATTAAATGCATGTACATACAAAAGGAGGCTTGGGCTGCTAATGATAAATAGCTTACTTTTCAGGTATTGATCCATCTTGCATTTGTGCTCCACGACATCCACCAACACCACCAACTAGAAATTCTAAATTTTACCAAAGATTTTGTTAATTATCAGAAAAAAGTTTAAAATGCCTTTTACTTACGATTTATACGTCTCTTGCCGAAAGCAGAGTTGCAGTTGTAAAATCAATGATGTAGGCCTACAATGCATCGATGTATCCGATGTTTTGCAAACATCGATTGCATCGATGTTTGCATCGATGTTTCTGCACCTCTATTAGTTACGCTAACCGGACATTGAGTAACCGGCCCTAAATGTCTTTTTGTTATCTGTTAATGTTACTTTTCGTCTATTCTTGGGTAAGACCACTTTTCTGTTTGGTGCGTTTCTCATAGCACTTGAAGTTTAATTTGAAGCCTTGCCCACAAACTATGGCCTGTCTTATGCGTTTAATAGTATATCAACGAGAAAGCTGTAACTCTGATTCATACATTTAATAGACTTTAGCTTACAAAGCTATTTATCTTGCGAAACTGATTTTGTAAGCCCCATGAAACAATACTCAGTTAACAATAGCAAATGAAAATTTGGTTAAATTAGGTAAAGTTTATTGAACTTTGGTAAAGCATGTGTAAATTCAAGCAGTAGTGTATTTTGTATTTGCGCATATCAAATAAGCCAAATCATTCTCTGAACCGGGGGCCAAAACTTGTTTTCTTTTATAAAGCTGTTGCTTGTCTTCTGCCGGTATTTTTATTTGTTAATGTTAATGACATTGTAGAATCTTATTCAAAGAATATAAATTTTTGGCTCTGCAAATTTGTTCATCTTGTTAAGCAACTTTAACTTAACTGCCCGGGGGTAATAAATTTATCTTTAAGCTCTGCGAGCCGACTTAGCCGGGTTCAAAAACCTTTCAAAGCATGTCTAATGAGTTCTCACATTCATTGATTGCTTGAAACTTAAACTACAGCTGTAGCCGTATATGATGCTTAATCGTTTCTTCACACGCTGCATACCGCACCCCCGCTTGCGACCACAAACACTGAACAAATACTGATCTGCTCAAATACACAAGATGGCTCAAGCATAAAAATTTTTGCCAACTGCTCCCGCTCTTGTCTGGTCTGTTCTCGTAGTCAACTATAGTATTCAATGTTCACGTTTATCAGCTCAATGTTCACGTATATCAGGTCCCCTATTTGCTTTCTAAAGGCCCAGTTACCCGAACTTAATGCTTAATGTGCTTTAATTTGTTGACAGTGATGATGAGGTTGTGCTTTACTTACACCATACAAGTACATATTTACATTAACGGCAATGTTTCCAAACTGTTTTTAGTCGTATACACACATACAGCTATTTATATACATATGTACATATGTATTTGTTCCATCTTTAATTGCTAAGTATGTACATTTCATTGTCAATGTAAATGTAAAGTACTGTGTACGTTTTTCTTAAGGTTTAAAATTGTTCACAATATTGGTGCATAAACATGCGCTGCGCCTTCGGTTCAAAACACATACAGAAAGTCACCAGTCAGGAACTCGAATTAGAGAGCTGCGTATTCGAGTTCAATAGCGTAGAATGAGTGGCAGACAAAACATAATATGGGTGAATATGAATAGTAGCATGTGTCGTAGAATATTATGAGTAGAAAACGCAATACATACTAAGGCGTAGACTGAGTCCATTCATTTGTAATGATTCCATTAATTTCGTGGGCCTAGAGAAATTACGTTTATATGTTCGGCGCCAGACTGACGCGTTGCTGACGGCCTGATCGCAAGCGTTGCCTCGTCAGCAGGCCGCACAAGCAGCTCGGGCAGAGTCTTAAAAAAAGGGTTCTGTGTGTGCACTTATAAAAAAAACTGTAGACCTGCTTCTTAGAGAATGCGTGCATAGGCAAATAAGTGAACGATGCCCTGCGAAATTGCAATTTCTTAACTTTGTGCATATATCACTTAGCTCAGTGCACACGTTTTTGATGATATTTTCGCGCCGCTAACAAACGACCTAACGGCATATATGTACATTACATGCACATTACCAGGCAAAAAAAAAAATGGACAGCCTGTGTTAGATAACACGGGCGCATAGGTTAACCGTAGAATACGTCTGTCCTTGTGCAAGAAAAATTATGAAGCGGTAGCCTAATAACACATAGATGTTGTATTTTAAGTGTGTTTGTTGTCATTTGGCTAATTTTTTGCTTTTTACTGCAATACTGGTTAGCATCTCTGATATAAATAATACAAACATTGACTTGAAATATAAATATGATATAAATTATTAAATTAAAATTTCTGATTAATTAAATCTAAAATTGTATTGTTGCTATTTTTTATTTAATTCAATAACTTTGTTATTGTTCACAACTTGCAAAAATCAAGGCTGCCACCGTAAAGACAAATTATCGATAGTTTAGTTACCGGGCATATTAATTGTTTTGGTGCAAAACCATAATTTAATGTGCAAAAAAAAAAACAATAAAAAATGATTTCGAAAACTTGCACGCAAATTTCTGAATTTATAAAATTGGGGTTAGCATATTTTATTTTGATAAAATTGTTTGGAGCTGACGCTTAAGCTGAGCTTGTTCGTTTACACCCCTGGCAAGGAAGAATTTATGTATGAAAATTTAATTATGCCCGGATATCTAAATGAAATTTCAACATTTAGAAGCTATCAGTCATGAACGATTATATACATATGAAACGAAACGAAATCAAGTCTATTTGCTATTTTGAAAAAATTAAATCGATTATATGGCAGATTTTTTGAGCAATTTGCATTTGAAAAAAAGTATTGACTTTTGCCTAAAAAGTTATATATTTGGCAAAAGTAGTAAAAATTTGAATGTGGGAATGTTTGTTTACTTCATCTCAACTTAAATTCCAAAAAATCTGAGTAATTGATTGAATATTGAGATTGCTAGAGCAATTTAAAGTCTTGAATATGAAGCAATATTTTGCATGTTATCGGTTTCATTTTTTTAAATAGAAAATGTAATCCCTACTTATGTATTTATAGTTTAAAATGAAATTAATTTGATGAAAATCTATCCGTTCATAAGCAATGATCGATTTTGTGAAGCAACCATATAACAATAACAACTTTTTGGATAGCACACTAATTACCGAAAGGTAAAGGCCTGTTTACTCTAGATATAACTTAAAAAAAAAAACTTATCTTAATAAAAAATATCTTAAGGAATAGTTGCATTTACTCTCGATATAGATTAACTTAATAAATCAGTGCGGCAGTGCTGTATAACTATGTAAGCAGTGTTGTTAAACAAAGAAAAATAAACGAGGTATCACATATTGACCACAGTAGCATCAAAGCAGCAGCAAAGTGACTTTATAATAATGGATAAAAAAAACAGCAGTAGCCTTTGCAATGTATATGAACATTATATCATTATACAAAAATTTTAAATTAGATGTTTAATTGTTAAACGTTGTTGACTAACGTTTTGCAAGACTGTTTTCGAACAGCTGTTCGTAAATCAACACTGTTCGACGTAAGAAAATTAAGTTATTTCTGCAACCTGCAGGTTCAAAATTAAGATAAGTTATTTTATGTTGAGAGTAAACGCTTACATTGAGAACCATAAGGTAGATTGAGTCAGCTGACTCTTAAGTTATTTTTTCTTAAGTTGTGTCTTGAGTAAACAGGCCTTAAGACGCATTCTACGTAAAAAACAAACATACATACATAGCATACTTCATACTCGGATATCTTCACTACTCAAATATTACTGTAAATTTTCATTTGTTTGATCCGTGGCCTGACGTTTGGATGTTGTGCGACTGTGTTCGTTGCCTGAGCACCACGTCTATCAATACAATTTTGTAGTTCTATTCAATTTCATTCAATTCATTTTTCGCATTGTATATTCGAATGCCGTTTTTTGCCATTAGTGCAGCTCTCTAACTCGAACTGTAACAGGAATCTAATGAAATCCGTTTTTGCGTCGTACTGTTTATAGGTGTGCGACAGCACATTTAACCATGGTTGAATTATACATGGTTAAGGACCGGTTTCTCAATGTCCAGTTAAAGTGTCAATTAGTTTATCTCGGCATAACTTTAATGCTCGTGCTAAATCAGTTTGGTTTTCTCAATGCAAAGTTAACCTTATTCGTTCAGATACTATCGCTCTAATGGTGCTGCCTACTAATTACGAGGAAATCACCTGTTTGGTGTGGTATTCGTTTTGTTTTGTGACTGCCAAATTCGAAACAAATGCTTAAAACATTAATTTTATTGAGCGCGGCTGAAAAATATAAACGGCAACGCAAGAAAATCGTTTCGGTTGCTGAGAAGCATGCAGTTAATGTTCGTGTGAAGTCAAACCAAAATATTTTTTATTATAATAAAACATATACAATGCAAGTGTCGGCTTGAATCAGGTAATTGCCTAACGATGGTTTTAGCGATATTTATATCGGCCCTTTAACGAACGATAAATGTTAGCCGGCACTCAGGCATCGGTTAAGTTTATCGCACGCTAAGCCCTAAACGAACATTGAGAAACTCAATTTTGACTAAACTTGGGATAGTTACGCTAATAGGACATTGAGAAATCGGCCCTAAGTTGTGAGAGCATGCTCGCTCAATTTTTAGGAGCCTGTTGTTGACGCAAAGCAGCTGTCAACGTGATAAGTTGTGAGTGCGGACGAATTTTTCGTGGAATTTTAAGGTAACGTTACTTTTTTAGAACTATGTTTATATGTTTTATACGTTTATAGATGTTTCATGTCATTTTATTTCATTTACATAATCAGTTTAAATTGTTGTTCACACATGTAGCCAAAAACATAGAACGCTCTGAAATTAGAACACTTGAAAAATGTAAACAAAATCACACATCGTTCTATCTCTTTTTTGCTCACTAAAACAAGACGATGAAGCAATATCGAAACAGCAATGATGCTATCTCTTTTGCACTCGCATGGTCTTATTAACAGGCTCCTTCTGCCGCGCATGACCTAACCTTGTATAATTCAACCATGCATTTAACGACATGTCGGAAAAAGATATTTACCCAGTTACGTCCAATTTTTTAATTATCACATAACTTTTGCCAATTACACGCCACGTTAAACATTGCAAATGCCAGACAAGATCGTATATCTTGTAAAGTTTTTGAGGTAAATTTAGTAGAAAAATAGCTGGTAACATCCAGTATGGTATGTACACCAAAAGTTGGGATGCCACACTAAGGCATACAGCCCGCCTTTTAAAACTTTTTTCACTTTGCTAAATATTAGTATTTTTATTTTTTTTATTTTGTAGTTCCGTGGAGCTTATTGCACTTCTAGCCATATCGTGCACATTTTTTCTATTCATGCACACAAACAAACTTAACAGTCGCCTCAAGGAAATGGAGATGAAGATACAGCCATCCGAGCTTTCGGCCCTGGGACTGACTGGCAACCACATAACCGGACATGATGCGGGCGGTAAGTAATTAAGAAACTAATCTGTAAACAGAACGCATTTTCCAGCTTGGCTGTGCTTAGCGACTCACAGTGGCGCTTTTTCACTCTTTTCCTTGCAAAAATCATGACTTTTGAACCAAATCAGATAATTGATCAATTTAAAAAGCATATGATAGATAAATAATTAACCTATAAAATGAACGTTTGAAATAAGTTCTACGATTGCCTATTTTTTCGTCTTTTTTCACTATTTTACCTCTAAAAAAAAGGGCGACGGCGGGCGGCAAAATTTTTTTGCATGCGATTAAGGAACCATAGTAATTTATGTGAAAATTTAGAATTTTATAGATTGTTTTTAATTTCCATAAAAATTGAAAAATAGTGAAAAAATTGATAGTTGGTAAATACTGATTTACCTGGACAAACGCAAAGCAAATCAATTTTTTGATTAATCTTTTTTATTTTAATAGATCTATCGATAGAAATAAAAATGATGACGATCCGTTTCCTAGTATCTCCTATTGTATCTCAAAGTCGACCAAAATATCTTAAATTGTGATTTTATTTTATCACTGAAAATCAGTCAACTTTGAAGGGCTATATATTCTTAAAAAAAAATCTGGTTGTATTCTTAATATAAAATTTGAATTCGTTGGAGAATTTTCTATAAAATAGGTTCATTCAATATTTTGTAAGGGCAAAACATTTTTTTTTTTTTTGCAAGGCTATATCTGAAAAAGCGCCACTGTGCGACGGTCAAAAGCTAGATCTGTGTCAAGGGTTTTACTCGATTGTACATTGCTTCATGCGAAGATGCAGATGCACATGAGACAAGTGGCTCTGTACAGGATATCAAAAACACACACAGACCACAGCCTATAAACACACGTTTGAGCGAAGAATCGATTTTGTTTTTAACTCAAATACCGAAAATACTAAAGTATTTTAGTTCTGTGCAAGGTCAGTCTGTTTCCTGTCCATATGTATAAACGCAATAATTTTCGACAGCTTTGAAAAGCAAATAAATTTGTGGTATTCTTCTAAAGTTTTAAAACAGAATTTTTATATTTTGGACTACCCCTGGCTTTTCACACCCAGCCCATAACCATTGAAAACCGAAAATAAAATTAGTTTGGCAGGTGTATTTTTAGTAATCTCCCTTAAAAAAGCGCCAAAAATTTGAATACCACGCACCATTCCGTCTCAAACATAACAGTCAAACTTCCGTATAATAAGCAACGAAATTTTCCTGTAACAAATATATTTTCCTAACATTTCTTTTTGTTAAAACTTTCAGTATGTTTTGATTTCCATATAAAAAAATTATTATTGAGAATTTTTTTATTTCTTCGACTTTTTACGCATGAGAGCTAAAACATTCGAAAAAATAATAATGCATTCCTTTAAAAAATTGTTGTGTTTACATAACCTACCTATATTAGCATGGTGTCTGTCCGCCTAAAAAAAAAAAAAAAAAGAAAAAAAAAATTTTAGTAGCTCATCATACAATGATGCAAGCAGCTACTGCTGCTGAACTTGAAGAGGAGCAGCCGCAGGGAAGTGCTCGACGATGTTGGGTGCGAGAGCATTTGATGCAGCGGGATAGGCTCGGGCATGGGCAGCTGATTCGAACACAGCTGACACACGTGAAATGGCGCGAAAATTAAACGATTTGCTTTTTTTACATAACATGGATTTTATTGTTATATATTCGTTAATATGTACTAAATAAATATTAAAAAGTGAATTCTATTAACATTTACCTCTGTATTGAGTAAAATTGAGGTAAAAACATTGGAGCTAACGAAGATGCGACACCTATTGACAGCCATTTTGAGTAAAATAGAGGTTTAGAGCTTTGGTGCTTTCAAGCACATGTTGCTAATTTCGAAAATGCGTCACCTATTGACAGCTTTTAAAACTCCATTTTCGAATTGCTTTTTGCTGAGATGCATATGAGACCGGTTACAGATTGCAAATGAGGGAGACAAACTTATGTGAAAAATAGGTGTGTCAGACTGAAACAAAACATTTTCCAATCTCACGCTGACATTGTAAACCCCGCTTAAAACTTCAGTATCGAGTATAAAAAACGAATTTGCGTTGAGGTGAAGCGCTTTTTCCTTGTTTCAACATGCAGCATCCATCTAAGGTTTGATAGCTTTTTAGCATAGCTCGCAAATAACAATTGAGCTTTTTGCGTTGTCTTCAAATATCGGCCAGTTACTCAATGTCCAGTTAAAGTGCCAATTAGTTAATCTCGGCATAACTTTAATGCTCGTGTTTAATCAGTTTGGTTTTCTCAATGCAATTTAACCTCACTCGTTCAGATACTATCGCTCTAATGGTGCTGCCAGCTGTTTGGTTTGGTATTTTTATACTCGATACCTAAGGTAAAGAGTATAATGGGTTTGTGCAATGTCCGACATTGTGTCTGTCCGTCTGTATGAACGCAACTTTTTTGCACACCCTTCAAGCTAGAGACTTGAAACTTTGCAAATCGCTTTATTTATGGCATAGTAAATTAAAGTGTCAAGATAGGAGTTCTAGGATAACTAGGGGGCTAGCAAATCGATAAACTCGATAACGCAAAATCGTTTGATGCAGCTATTTCGCAACCCCTTTCACCTAGAACTACCAAATTTAGGGAAAATATAGCTACTAACAATCCCCAAAAACCTGCATCAAAAATTTTGGAGCTACGCCCACCCATTCAACTTCCACAACTGAACTACTGAGTAAACTTTCGGGATTTGTGTGCATTTTTGCATAACTGTATGGTAGTTGCAATGGCAAAATTGATGACTAGTGTCATAGATTTTAAAACATAAAATAGTTAGGGTATTCAGTACCTATGCTATCGTCGTAAAGTGTTATATATAATACAGTGTAGTTAGTGAGTGCACTTTTTACGTTTCTTTTGTCGTATTTGTGCCAAGTCAGTTCATTGTCAGTTCCGAAAGTGTATTCAGTTGAGCATTTGTCGATGACGTAAACCGGCGACACAGAAAAATGAAAAATATCAGAAACAACAAAAATCAAGGAGAGCAGGCCCAGCAAGAAACTTTGTGGATATTCTCTTCTCGCCAACCACATGGAGTGCAAATTGATTAACCAAACATGTATTATTCACTTCTGCAGCTTGAGTCCAAAATTTAGTTAAATGATAGCTTGCGCCGAAGATTTGCATGAAAAATTTTGACGCCAACTACGCAATAAGACCCGCCTTTAAAAATTTAAAACGTTCATAGCTCCATTGATTTTATACCCTGATCCCATGCAATGGAATCTTATTATTACGGACATTTGCACAAAACCAGTATACCCTTTTCCCCATGTTATAAGATCAAGGTGTACAAATAAACTGTGTCATCCGATACGGAAACACAAAGAGTTAACTTTTATATATACTATACGAGACAGACTAACCAGTTTAACAAATTCAAAGGGAGTAATATTATATAACAATTTTATTTCATAGATCTTTAATTTTTTTTTTGATTGTTTTAAGTACAATTATATTGAAAGATATGGTTATAGCGAAGACTTCAGACTTTTAAGAAAGTTCGCCCCGTTTTATGTGTACCTCACAGAGTATGATTCAAGGAATATCTTGTCAACTAGACCATTTCTACTTGGCGCTTTGCTTTGACTAATATCTCTATTTATAAATTTTATTTTTGTCTTTCTAGAGCACGATGACATCAACACGCTACATGGCACATATCAATACCTTAAAAGCACCGGTCAGGTACGCAGAGTTTTATATTAAGTTATCTATTATTCGCACTTTCCATTCATGTGTCATACTTACATTTTGGTTGGCCATACAAAGCTTTGCTAGGCATTGAAGTTAAGCTAAAATCATTGGATAACTAGCTTTATCTCCTTGGTGTTTGATATTTACTTCAAATGCACCTTGTAGCTGTTTTAATCTTGCTTTTGTAAGTTACATATTCTGTAAGCGTAAGCTCATATTAGTTACAGATCAAAAGTCGCTCATATAGAAAACAAGCTCTCTTTATCCTGCTCTAGCTCACGATCACACATCCACACCATAAATACACACATGCAACACAAACATAAACACAATATATGTTATAAATTTTCTTTAAACTTTCCATATATCTTTCCGTTTTTCGGCTGTGGCTTTCTAAGACTACCTTTCCACTAACAAAAAACTACAGTTTGACTCAGTCTTGAAATTTTGAAAGCTCAGTTTTGTTTTCAGTTAAGTTATGAATTGAACATGAACGTGAATTGGTACTTGCAAACCAAGCGATTACCCAAACGTGAGCTTGACTTGAACATGAAAATTAACATGAAAGTGAACCGATTACCCTGAACATTAAATTATCGAACAGCTGTTTGTCATTGTTTTGATATTTATTAATAGCCAAGGAGCCTTTATTTTTTGCCGAATCCTTAAAATATTGGCTTGCTTTATTTTAGCAAAAATCTTGTTCTTGCACCAACCAAATAAGCTGTTCAACGTAATTGGAACGTAACTTGAACTATTTTTCTGCATTTGCTGTTGAACGTAATTTGAGCTGGAAAATTAACTGGAACTTGAAAATCGGTTATCTGCAGGTTGTCAATTCAATTCAATCCAAGTTAAATTGAGGCATTAATCAAAGAATATTCTTTGACTAATAGTTGAGGGTAGTCAGAAACCAGCTCCGATTCCGTTAATTTTAGCAGTCAGTTACGACAGCTGTTTCCATTGTTCTGTAACTGTACCTCCGTAAATTAGTCAGCTGTTCGGTTTAGTTTTGATTTGTTATAGCTAGAATTACACGTGGATCGAAATCTTTTATTGAAAATTTGTAGAGCATTATTGTCAAGTTTCTTGACATACATGCATTGGTTATAAGCTGTATTGCTTGTAATGAAGGAGCAGTATCATTTATTTAAACATCGGTAACGAAGCGAGCACCTTAATATATAAAAACTAAATGAATCGAAATTGTATTTTTATAGCTTGACTTAATTTTATTACCCTAAGATACATATGTCCATCATAGATGAATTTGGATTTGCAGCCTTTAATGCTTATACAAAGCTAAACAAATTTTACAAAATTAAATTTATTAATTTATGCCACCAATGAAATGGTTTCTTTTATTGAACTATTCGTGTCAGCAAGGGTGTTTTCCATTTAACCAAAGAACTTCTCATGAGTTGCTTTGGAAGCTTGCTTCGCCGCTTTGCGTTTGCTCCCTAAACGCCGGCGTTGAGCGCTCTAAAAAAAATCAATCCACTGCTGACCGCTCCATCGATGCGCGATTCAAAATGGAACGCTCCAATACAGCAACGCCCTATCATCGCGATGATTTATCGAACAAGTGTTCAGTTGAACCAGTTTCTCTTTAGTTATTCCTCAGTTAATACTTACGGTCAGTTTCACTTCAGTTAATTCCTAATGAGAGAATACATGCAATCTGAACCTCAGTTACTTACTGTTAACAGAATAACTGAGTAGTGGTCAGTAGTAGACCAGATCAGCTGTTTTTTAAGTTCAAGTTCGATTCAATTAAAGTTCGGGTAACTCAGCTATGAGGGTCCCTAAACGCTAACTAGTTTTCACTCACTCATAAACTACACAACAGAACTTCGCCACAAATACAGGAAAAACCTTTACAAGCCACAACAAAATAATTTTAAAATCAATTTTGTATGTAATGCCAATTTGGGGGTTTCAACGAAGGTTCGACAGTGACTCCATTTATGATAACAAGCAGTGAGCTACGGAAATCTGATCGACGAGTACTAACACAATCGCAATTGCTCTATATGCTTATGAAAATCATGCAAGTACGTGTAAAAGAAACAATAACTTTTGCATTTAAATAAAGCGGCTTAAATTTTCAATGTCATGGAATGAAGTACAAAATACATTCCTTGTTATTCAGAGCATTACAAGTTACAGAGAATGAAGGAAAATACAATCATTAAGCCCAAAAACTGACCGAAAGTTGGATAGAGTACCAAGTTATAAACAGAAAAAGCATCAAACAAAGTTCACTGTCTTTTCAATTTGAAGGAGGACATAAAGCTTGCAGTTTTAAATGTAAAGGCATATAAACAATGAGGCTCAGGAGCTACTTTCTCGAAGTCTGAGATTAGGTTTTATTGTCTGAACAAGCGGCGTAAGTAGTGTTTTTGAGAAGAGATCACAGCTAATGCATAAAATTTTAAAAATAAAAATTGAAAACGTTACAGTTTGACGCAATCGAGTGCGGTATACGCTGATACCAATTAGGGTAGCTATGCTACGGTCGTAAAGTGTTATATATAATACAGTGTAGCTAGTGAGTGCACTTTTTACGTTTCTTTTGTCTTATTTGTGCCAAGTCAGTTCATTGTCAGTTCGATGACAATACAATCAACAGTTAACTTGAATTGAGCAAGAAAAACGCAACATTGCTTGGAATAGGAGATGGTGGAACAATCGGCATGATAACAGACCAACTGCAGCAGAACGAAGAAAACTTTGCTTGTGTCGCTTCTGCCACTGTTAAAAACATCAGTTTAGTCTTTTAAATTAATAAATAACAAAATTAGCTTACCTTTAGAACCAAAACTCGCCTAGTGTGACCTAATTTCATTACATCCATAATCTCGAAAATAGCTGTTTTCATACATAGTCTGGCAACCACACAGTAACACATAAAACAATAGTAGCAAAAACACAGGGGCATATTTGCTGTGTTCAACATGCTTCCGTTTGTTTGTTGTGAATATTTCAAATCACAACTTAGTACTTTACGACGATAGCATAGCTACTGAATACCCCAAATACAAAAATGGGTAAGAAGAAACTGCTTGCAAAGGGAGTACGGTGTCAGCTTAGTGAGCGCTGCGCTTAAAGATAATTTGATGCATACCTTGGGGGACGATATAGGGATTTACACTTTAAAAAAGCATTCGGCAGGGGTGGGCGTGGCATCCAAATTTTTGAAACTGGTCTTTGTGGCATGTCACTTGCTTCATAAGTACTAGAGAGCTGCACGAATGGCAAAAAAGGCACATTTGAATTAACAACGCTCAAAATGAGTTGAATTGAATTGAATGCGAAACGGCATGAATTGAATTGAAAACGAAGAAGTGTGTTCAGGCATGAATATAAATAGTAATAAAATAAGACGAAAAACATGCCTTGTGCGCACTCAAGGTCAACCAGGTAGACGAACTGAGATTGCAAGGGACACATGTGTGTAACAATTGTCTCGAAACACAAAATGTGTATGCAATAAATAGAATAATTCGAATGTTTTCGGCTTACCCAAATTTTTCATTCCGCTTTACGCTTTATTCATTCTAATTCACTCAACTGAGTGACCTTGGTTATGAGTCGCAGCACACAACAAAATTCATTTCATTCAATTCGTTGTGTGCCTCTAACCAAGGTATACAATGGTATACAAGGTATTGCAATGGCGCTTCTCTCTCTCTTTCTACTGTCATTTTGACACTTTAGTAAGAAGTCGCGAGCAAGCAAGTGCGGCTACCTTCTTAAGTTTACCTTGCCTCTAACTCACTCAATTCATAGCATTCAGCAAAACGTACGTTGTGAGTGAAGCCATGCAGCTCTCTAATAAGTATCAAATAGTGTCAAAGATATAGGCGATGCCAATTTAACAAGGAGGTCGGCGGATTAGCGCGGAACAAACGCGTGTGGCAGCCAGGATTCTTATGCAATTTTTTGGGAGATGCCAGTTGATATTTTCTCACTATGCTTACTTTAATACTAGCTATAAGGATGATTGAAAACATGTGAATTTATCGATTTTCATATACAGTTTTTTATAAGTTAAAGATATTAGCGATTACAAGAGTCTAAAAAAGTTGCGTTCACACAGACGAACGGATAGACAGCATGACGGACATATACTCATAACCTCCGTTATCAGAGCATAAAAGCCTTACTTTCGCCCAGCTTGGTAACTTTCGACTTCTGTAAATTTTTTGAAATGCTTCCGTTTGTTTGTATGTAGTAGGTAATCGAACTGGAACTTAACTTTAATCAAAAGCCTACTCCATGTAGCTACTTGGTCACAATGTGCATGCGCCTAGAAATGGTGTGCAACAGCATAAAAAAGAAAATAATCGTCAAGCTCAGCGAAAAACACATAACCATTTGCACAATGCTCAACACGATAGACATTTGGCTCTGGCAGATAATAAGCATCGACAACACCATAATAATGAAGATAGTGAATTTGATTATGATGCTGACGATAATTATGAAGCAGGCAATGATGGCAGCTTTAATTTAGCGGCGGATATGTTAAACAACACTAAAAGCGCTAACGTGGACTTTATTTTTTTCAACCGCGTGCCTAAAGTGGGAAGCCAATCGCTGATGGAGCTGATGCGGCGCCTTGGAAAGATTAATGGCTTTGTGCACGCCCGCAATCCAGGCAGCGTTAAAGAGACTATAATGTTGCCAAAGGAGAGCCAAAGAGATCTTATTGGGGATCTGCTTACACGCCACAAGCCGCATATCTATAGCCAGCACATTGCCTACATTAACTTCACCCGATACCATCTGCCTCGTCCAATTTACATAAATCTTGTTCGCGATCCCATTGAGCGCATTATAAGCTGGCATTATTATGTTCGCGCACGGTGGTATTATAACGACATGAAGGCCAAGCTGGGTGAAAAATCCGTAGTAATGCCATCGGATGAATTTCTTGACCTTGATCTAGATACCTGTGTACGTAACCACGATCCGCATTGCACATTTGAGCAAATGCAGATTAGAAATCCCGTTGGTGATCATCGCCGACAAACTTTGTTCTTTTGTGGCATGAATAAGAAGATTTGCATGTAAGTTATACCATTAGATCGAACGAATAAAACAAGCACAGTTGATTATAATAAAATAATACAAAGCTAGGCCCTTCAACTCGGAAATGGCAATGCAGAAGGCCAAACGCACCGTGGAGATGGAATACGCAGTCGTCGGCACTTGGGAGGATACGAACATCACATTAACCGTCTTGGAGCACTACATACCGCGTTATTTCCGTAACGCCAAGGTGGCGTATTATCGTAAGAATATGATTTTTTCAAAAGGACTTCTAACTTAAAGCTGATATTGTAGTGGGTGAGGAGCGACTGTCCCGTGTCAATCGCAATAATGTCACACGGATCGTTAGCGATGAGACACGAAAGATACTGCGTAAGAATCTGACCAACGAGATTGAGTTCTACGAGTTCTGCAAGCAACGTCTTTATCTGCAATATGCGGCACTTAGTCAGGGCAAACGCTTTGGCGAGGACGACTATTTGCTGATGCCGGAGCTTCGCGGATAACTCGATGATGATGAGGACGAGTACTAAGCAAAATTTATATTCACAAATTGAACTGTGCCAACTACTTTTGTTTAATATAATAAATTTAAAACTTAGGCTGTACACAATAAAAAATGTATCAATGATCTCAAGCATTTATCAATCTAAAGGTTAACTTGCATACTCCAAGAGAAGTATTGTTTTCGGCTTCAACACACGACCCCTGATCTTTTCACAGCTTTGGTGAATCGATTCCAACTTCTTCCAGCGGTCGATTTACACATTAAATCAACGATAGTAAAATTCTTTACTTGAAAAACTTGGAATAACTTTTTGAAAATATATTTAGCTGCCCGGCAGACTGCCTCAAAACAGAGTTCTCGAAAGCGTTTTAAACAATAAAAGTATGCTTTATTTAGGTAATTAAATTTTAATAAAATTAATCTCTCAGCTCAATAGAATGTACAATATTTATGGTGAGTCCTTTTTTAGCCAATACAAACAAACGGGATGGTCTCCCCACGCGAGAATACGCCACATATAGTTGTCCATGGGAAAAGCACGGTGTTTCCAAATTTAAGCCACATACAGACAATGTCTGTCCTTGTGACTTGTTGATCGTCATGACGAATGCTATTCTAATTGGGAATTGAATACAATTGCAGGAATTGCAATTGCCATAGTCGCGATGCTTGTAGCAAGCGTTAATTTCATCGGCGTACGTTGAACGTAGAATAACGGGAAGTGTTTGTCTGAAATCACCTGAAAGTGCCTCCGTTTTTTATAACCTTTAAAGTTCTATCCAATGCCTCAAGCGAATGTGTCATAGTGCATTTATCACAGATAATAATATTACATTGTTTCAGCACATTGGCCATAGACGTTTGTTTTTGTTGCACACTGCAGCTGGATTATTTTATTTTATTATTATTTTTATTTATTATTATGTTCAACGGCAGCTTAAATGCTGAATGAGCTGTTCTGCCTCCATCTAATTAAGTTGCTGCAATGCCAGAAGATGCAACGGCCAATGCGATGCCATTTTTCGATTTTATCTCGGCAAGAAGTAGCGAAATAAGGAATGTTTTGCCAGTTCCACCTGGTGCATCCAAAAAAAAAAACAATCCTCCTTGTCCTGCCGAAACTCCTAGCATGATGCGGTCGTAGATAATTTTTTGTTCAACATTTTGTCGGATTAAAATTTGAAAATTTATTTCAGTTGCGGATTTTTCAAACACCGATTCAAATTTAAAAAATGTATTTTAGTTCCTCACACAATCAACTGGCTTGACTGAATCTTAAAATTTCTAACAACACTTTACTATCTCGAAATATAGTTTGAAAAGCCAACTGACACAAAATTCAAATATAAATATATTTTAGCCGATTCTCAGACCTACTGAATACGCATATAAAATTTCATAAAAATCCGTAGAGCCGTTTCGGAGGAGTTTCATAACGCACCTCGTGACACGAATTTTATATATATAAGATATATATATATATACAATTTATTTCCTGGAATCCAAAATCCGAAAATCGGGATAAGTGGTCGATCCCGAAATTCCCTCGGGTCCCGGTAAACCTGTCAGGACTAAAACAAAATGTATTTATCGAAATTACCCACCGATTGAATTTTTTTAACACTATGTATCGCAAGTGCAATAAACGGGAGCATTTAAATGTATTTTCACTATTATGCAAATGTTTTGCAGGCAAGTGCTCAAAGTTCCAACGTCTTCTGCCACCAACGAAAGGGGTTTTTCTACTTTCAGTAGAATTAGGGAAAAGAGAAGAACTCGATTATTTGGAAAAAGTTTTGCGAGAATTTTGTTCTAAAACAAAAAACTTAAATTTAAAGAAAGATTATTTTTTTAAAACAATTATTTGAAAAAAAAAATTTTGGAAAAATGTCGGGACTCGTGGGATCGACAAAAAATTAATCTGGACAGTCGGGATTGGAAAAACGAATTTGATTTCGGGACGGGACGGGATGGGATGGGAAGCAATTGCTTTCCCTATCCCATCTATAGTTCCGACCTCAAAACGCTGATATCAGATATCATGCTGATGATGCTGGCTTCTACTCCGATTCATATATTTTAACGTCAGGGTCAGCAATGCCACATATCTTTAACAGAATTTGGAGTAGTGTATTTAAAAAACAATATATCGAACCACTCCTGTTTTTATACTCGATACCGAAGGTAAGGAGTATATTGGGTTTGTGCAATGTCCGTCAACTTTTTTCCACATCCTTCAAGCTAGACACTTGAAACTTTGGAAATGTTTTTATCAATGGCCGTGTAAGATAAAGTGTTAAGATTCTTCTACGGTACTACGATAACTGCGGGGCTGGCAAATCGATGAACTCTATAACTCAATATAGATAAATCCACCTATTTCGCACGCCCTTACAGCTAAAACTACCCGAATTGGGGTGAAGATAGTTACTAACAACCTCTAAAAAGCTGCATCAAATTTTGGAGCTACGCCTACCTATACCGCCCCCAGCCCCCCGCAGTTTTAAACCACAAATGCTTATATCTTCTACAGTTTTTGAGCTAGAGCCACCAAATTTGGTGCCAAGATAGGTGTTGACGATCCCCAGCCAAATTCATAAAAACTTTGGATGCCGCGCCCATCTATACTGCCCTATCCGCCCCCAACCGCCCCAACGCTTTGTTTAAAACCATAATACGTGTATCTTCCACAGTGTTTGCTCTAGTGTCGCCAATTTTGGTAGGAAGATAACTATTAACGGGCCTCAAAGAAATGCATCAAAGTTTTGGAGCCCCCCGCAGTTGATAAGCAGAAATGCCTATATCTTCCACAGCTTTTGAGCTAGAGCCATCAAATTCGGTGCCAAGTTTGGTGATGAAGAAACATAAAAATTTTGATATTAAGACCCCCCTCAGCCCGTCTTCTTTATTTTTTACTAACTTTGAGCTAGAGTCACCAAATTTGGTGAGAGGATAGCAATGGACATCTTACATTGATCTGCATCAAAATTTTAGATACCACGCCCCATCCATACCGCCCCCAACCCTCTTCCCACTTCTTATACTAACTTTCTAACTAACTCTCCCACATATTACAAACTTTGAGCTAGAGTCACCAAATTTCTTAGGAGGATAGCAATTGACTCATACATAGATCAGCAGCAAAAATTTGGATGCCACGTCCCCACTCCATACTGCTCCCACCCCCTCTTCATCCATATTTTACTAACTTTGAGCTAGAGTCACCAAAATTGGTAGGAGGATAGCATCTGATATCATACACAGCATTACTACAAGCGGAATTCAATTTCGCTAGCATTTTTTGTGGCACCCCTGGTAATTAAGTCATATCAAAACATTCTGTATTCTATTGGCGGAGTAGTACTTTACTTTTTTAGTAGATTTGGGTGGTTTCCCGAATCAATAGTTGTCACATTTTTATCCTCGATACCGAAGGTAAAGACTATATTGGGTTTGTGCAATGTTCGTCATTGTGTCCGTCCGCCTGTATGAACGCAACTTTTTTTCACACCCTTCAAGCGAGAAACTTGAATCTTTTCACATATCTTTATCTTTGGCCGGGACAGATAAAGTGTCAAGATTGGGGTACGATAACTAGGAGGCTGGCAAATCGATAAATTCGAAAACTTAAAATCGAAAAATCCACCTATTTCACACGCAAAAACTACCAATATTGAGTATAGTTCCTAACAACCCCCAAAATATTGCATCCAAAGTTTTTGGGCCACGCCCACTCTTCCGACTCCCCGCAGTTTAAAGACATAAACCCCTATCTTCAACAGATTTTGAGCAATAGCCACCCAATTTGGTGCTTAGATAGGGGATGATGACCCCCCAAACAAATTCATAAAAACTTTGGATGCCACGTCCATTCATACTGCCCTAGCCCCCAAGCGCCCGAACCCTTCGCTAAAAACGGTAATGCGTGTATCTTCCACAGTGATTGAGCTAGAGTCGCGATTTTGAAGTCAATCTGCGAGAGAGTAAAATTGCCAGACAACAGAACTCGAAACTTAATTGGGACATTGCTGTTTGAACACTCTATAAGTATTAATTCTTGTTGTAAATACAGCTGCTCAGCTGCTCGGTCCCTGCGCTTTAAGTTTTTCTCATATGCATTAATTTTTTTTGCTTCGCTTTGATTTGTTTTTTGTTTGCTCAAAATTTTTGTTTTTTTTTTTGGTTTTGTTCATTTAAAGCAAACAATACAGATTCAAGACCATCTGTGCTTAAAGTATTTACAAAAGACAGACATTAATTCATTTGAAGTGGACAATACTGTCGACTTGGTTTTCGTTGATTTGATTCCAAGCTATTTTGTTTTTCATTTAAGCTGGCTGGTCTGACAGCTGCACAACTGAACAATACACCCAAAGCCGAACGCGATTTTATTTTATTTAATCGTTTAGAAAAGGTTGGCAGTCAGAGTATGACGAAGTTATTGGGTCATTTAGGCAATTTGCATGGTTTTGTTACCTACCGCAACGAGATACCACCAAATAAAAAAATATTAAATAATTTTAAGGAGGAGGCGAGTTTTGCCGCAGACCTTCAATACCTCGAAGATCCTGCTGCTTATGTAGAGCACACAAACTGGATAAACTTCACGGCACATGACCTACCACGTCCAATTTACGTGAACCTGGTGCGTCATCCCGTAAAGAGGGTGATAAGTGCCTATTACTATCAGCGTCATCCTGTAGTCTATGCGAATAGCCTGCTTCGTAATCCGAATAAGCTTAAGCAAAAGAAGGAGTTTTTTGACAGGAGCTTTAACGACTGCGTCAGACAAAGGATAGCTCCTTATTGTAGCTTTGATGCACACATTCCCTACAATAACGACTGGCGGCGATTTAGCTTGCACTTGTGCGGTAATCAGCCCGTCTGCCTGTAGGTAATGTCTTAAAGAATTAAACAACAGTTGCTTATATAATTGCAATTCTTTAGAAATTTCAACTCTGAGACGGCCACTCAAATAGCCAAATTGCATGTGGAAAAGGAATATGCCGTTGTTGGCACTTGGGAGGAAACAAATATAACCCTGGCCGTATTAGAGGCATATATTCCACGATTCTTCGCCGATGCGACCTATCAGTATAATTGTCAGTATTTGTTTTGAGTCACCTCAACCAAAATTTTATTCACAAAATTTTTTTGTTGTGTATGTGGTGTGTTCGTGAACAGTGCATCGGGAGAAATTTACAATTAATACGACGCCGCACGATAATCATCTGGACGAGGACGTTGAGGCCTATCTTAAACAACATTTCGCACACGAAATTGAGTTGTACAACTTTTGCAAGCAGCGTCTTTATAAGCAGTATATAGCTTTAATAAAATCGATGCCGAGTTTTGCAGATAACGCCTAGTTGCAGAACTAGTTGAGTCTAAGCATAAACAGTAAAAATATACATATATATATATATCAACAAGTCCTTTAGTTTCGTTACTAATTTTATGTGGGCCTATGGTTAGATTGCTTTATTCAAACTCAGTTCAACATAATTGGTACTCCTCGATAATTTGCAGATACATCAGCTGAGTGCAAATGAGTTAAACAATACCAAGAAAGCTGATATTGATGTGCTGTTTTATAATCGGGTACCCAAAACTGGCAGCATACAACTTATAGAACTGATGCGTGCCCTGGGCAAAGTCCACTACTATGAGGTGGAACAAGATCCACAAAATGGTGGTATTCTGCCAATACTAGAACCCGCAGAAGAGGGCGACTGGATTGATAATATAGTGAATCTTGAAGATGGCACAGTTTTTGCCAGCCATGTAAACTATTTGAATTTTAGTAAACACGATCAGCCGCGTCCAGTTTACATCAATATGGTGCGTGATCCGGTGGAACGTGTAATCAGCTGGTATTACTATATTCGAGCTCCATGGATATTTGTGCCCGGTCGTCGTCGTAATAATCGCCAAATGCCCAATCCCCAATGGGTCAACACGGAGTACGATCAGTGTGTGCTGTCGGGTGAGAAGGTCTGTAACTACGTTGAGGGCTCTCTGCTGGAACGTGTGGGTGATCATCGTAGGCAAACCCTATTCTTTTGTGGTCACAATGAGTTTAAATGCACGTGAGTTCGAAAATGTAAAGGTCTTCAAAGAGGTGTTTATACCTTCCACTTCTTTCCCTTTGCCAGACCATTTAATTCGCGACTGGCACTGCAATTGGCCAAAATGAACGTTGAAAGTGAGTACGCGGTTGTTGGCACTTGGGAGCATACAAATGAGACATTGTCCGTATTCGAGGCATATGTACCGCGCTTCTTTGCGGATGCATCTAAAGTGTACTACTGTAAGTACATAAAAAAACAAACTCATACAAAAAAAAAAAATTTGAAATGTCACATTTGCAGCGGGTCTGCATAAACAAAGAGCTAATGATAACCCAATGAAACCTCATATACGTCAAGAAATTGTGGATATGGTACGTCGCAATTTCACAAGGGAAATCGAATTCTATCAATTCTGTCGCCAGCGTTTGCATAAACAATATCTCGCACTTAAACTGCAGGATTTGATGAAATTGGACGGTAGCTTAGGTAGACTGCAACCTAGTAAAATGCTTGTCGTATAAGATAAGTTTGAATAAAAATAGGTAGACAAATAGTCAGCTCAATAAAAGTCTAAGCTTTAAATTTCTTTCAACTTGGTCTTTTAATTTTATACTCGATACCGAAAGTTAATAGTATATTGGATTTGTGCAATGTCCGTCATTGTTGCTGTCTATCCATCCCAATGTACGCAACTTTTTTTCAAACTTTCAAGACTTTCAAACTTTTGCACGCCCTTACAGCTACCAAAATAAGGGATAAAATAGCTACCAACAACCCCCAAAAATCGCATCCAAAATGTTGGAGCAACGCCCACCCATTCCGCTGCTAACCAGCCCGCAATTTCAAATCAGAATCGCCTATATCTTCCCCAGTTTTTGAGCAAGAGCCACCAAATTTGGTGCCAAGATAGGTGATGCATTCCACGCCCATACATACTGCCCTAGCCGCCACCAACCGACCCAACGCTTCGTTTAAAACGGGAATGCGTGTATCTTCCAAAGTGTTTGAGCTAGAGTTGCCAAATTTGGTAGGAAGGTTTCTGGTTACGCCCCCAAATAACTCCTTCAATAGCCCCCTTATGAAATCAGAAACGCCCAAAATTTCGTGCCAAGATTGTTGATGAAGAACCCTAACAAATTTGGATGCCACCCCCAATCAATATCACTCCCAGCCCCTTTTCCCCACCTTCTGCAAACTTTGAGCTAGAGTCACCAAACTTGGTAGAGGGATATCAATTCACGACCCCAAAATTCGGCAGCAAAAATCTGGATGCCACTCACCCCATACCACCCCCAGCCCCTCTTTCCCAAACTTTTACAAGCTTTGAGCTAGAGTCACCAACATTGGAAGGAAGATAGCTTTTTGGCATCCCCATCTGAATCTAAATAACTTTGAGGCAGCGTACACCCCTGCCGAATCCGCACCCCATTGCAATCAGGTCTCTTTTTATCGGTTTTTGTCTGGTATCGAGTATGCCGCAGTCGGGTGCGTCCGACTGCAACGTTTATACTTTATTTTACACAATTTACAAAAGGTTTGGACTATCGGTAAATTGTAACGGCTTATGAACTTCCAGGTGCATAAGATTTTCTTATAACTTTTTAATGTAATACTTGTATACATATAAATATATACTTTGTTTGTATTAAATGCCTATAAAATGTTTCGAGATCTACCCTAGTTTTGTTTCTGCCTCGCATGTTGCAACTTACACAGCGCTTATCTTAAATCACAGTCAAAATCTAAACGAAATTGAACCTATTCCCAATACTTTGCAACAAACTTATGGAACTGACACAGCTGCAAAATCTAGAAGCTAAGCGTTTGAACAACACTCATAATGCCGAAATTGACGTGCTGTTCTTCAACCGTGCCGCCAAAGTGGGTAGTGAAGCGCTTTTGGAACTGTTCAATTCATTGGTTGAGTATAACGATGATCTTGAATTGGAACGCAGCGGATTGCATGAAATGACAGCGCGCCAACTTAATAAAAAGAAGCAGCGAGAAGCTGCTGATTTTGTGGCTGGCTTGGAGGAGGGCACTATTTATATAAGGCATATTAATTGGCTGGACTTTGCCGAGTTCGATCTGCCGCAGCCTATCTATATAAACATGGTTAGGGATCCTGTGGAGCGTGTGATCAGTTGGTTCTACTATGCACGCAGCTCCTACAAGAATGCCATCGAGTATCGCAAGGCGCCAAACAAGAAAATGAAGCCTGCCTCCTGGTACAAAAAAAACTTTAATGATTGTGTGCGTAGTGGTGATCCCGAATGCCAGTATGTGCCACATACAGTGAAAGATTTTATGCCGAACTTTAAAAGACAATCCCTCTTCTATTGCGGTCATCATGATGATTGTATGTAAGTTAAATGCGGCTTTTTAAAATTCAAATTTGATCTACTGACGACCACTGTGTAATTTGACTTGCAGACCTTTTAATTCGCCCACGGCAATACAAATGGCCAAAGAGCATGTAGAGCGGGATTATGCGGTAGTTGGTAGCTGGGAGGATACAAACATAACGTTGACCGTCTTTGAGCAGTATATTCCACGATTTTTTCGCGGTGCGAAGCTGATGTATGAAAGTATGCAGATATTAAAATGCTATCGTAAACATCTTGTTTAACCATTCAACATTTTTTTTACCCGTCTAGTGCATAACAACAAGATAACAAATCGAAATAAAAACAACCGCAAGCCATACATTGAACCGGAGGTCAAGGAGATGATAAGACGCAATTTCACGTATGAGTATGAGTTCTATAATTTCTGCAAGCAGCGTTTATATAAACAATACCTTGCGCTTAATTTGTCTGAGCTGGAAAAGCTTAGATTGTTAAATTAGAAATCTCAAACAGTTAAACGTTATGTAATATATATATACTCTATAATTACAATCATACTCGTGAACCATTTTGTGTTTCTTTTTTATTTTTAAATGAAAAAGCAAAACATTTGTTGTCTAATTCTTTATACTTTTGTGTGTGTCTTGTGTGTTACACTCAGTTGCTTTAACCAAACCTTTGCCAATTCCGACCATCAGTCGCACTCTCTGACACCGCAGCAGTTTAACAACACGCCAAAGGCAGAAATGGATCGCCTTTTTTTCACACGTTGCGCCAAAGTGAGGAGCGCATCGGTGTTGGAGTAAATTGAGAATTTACAGGACATCAATATCCTTGATGTCGACCACTCAAGCCTAAGAAAAAAATCACACCGTTAGTTATTACCAAAACAGCAGACCAAAAGACTGCACATATATTAAATCAACTGATCAACAACAAAATCATATTACAAAACCCCTGAGCGCGATCCTGTGGAGCGCATGAACAGCTTTAACAAAATATATCTTGAATTTTAAAATGATAGGTTTTTCCTTCTGATTTCCCCAAATTAACCCTTGGCTAGAACAGTAAGGTTATTTAAATAGCACTAACGGTAACCCTTATCGAAGTGACGAATTCCTATTCAGGTTTTAAGTTTTAAATGAAAACTATAAAATTCGAGTTTTTCAAACTGCTTAAAATAAATAAGTAGAAACGTTGCAGTTGAACGCAACAGACAATGGTATACTCGATACTAGTAATAGATCCGATAAAAAGAGCCCTAATTGCAATGGGGTACGAATTGGGCAGGCGTGTACGCTTCCTCAAAGGTTGTCTGATACAGATGGGCAAGGCAAAAAGCTATATTCATTCAAAATTTGGCGACTCTAGCTCAAAGTTTCCAAAAGTTTGGGAAAGGGGGGCTGAGGGTGGATTGGGTGGCCGTGGCTACAAAATTTTTGATTCAGTTTTTTGGGGCTTGTAAATTTGGTAGTTTAAGCTAAAAGGGCGTGCGAAATAGGTTGATTTATCGATTATATGTTATCGAATCTATCGGTTTGCCAGCCCCCCAGTTATCGTAGAAACCCAATTTTGACACTTTAATTTACTATGCCATAGATAAAGACATTTGCAAAGTTTCAAGTCTCTTACTTGAAGAGCGGAAGGAAATACGGCCCGACACCATGCAGGTTTGCAGAAATTTCTTACAAAGCAAAATCCATGAAGTTAGTAATTAGTTATTTAAATTAAAGACACTTAACTCAAATTTCCAGTAAAAATAAAACCTTCACGAACTCACTTTGGAATTCAATTGAAATTGTCCACAATTTTGAATAAAATGTTCTTTAAATTATTAAAATGTTCACAAAAATAAACATAAAAATTTGATATTTTTACGCACATATTTAAATTTGCAAGACTTATCAACTATATCATAAAAGGCAAGGGAATTCTGAGTTATGCATATTAAAAAGCAGATTATGGGTTTAAAACAATCTTACAACAGCTCTTCTCTAAAAATTTAAAAAAAAATTGTACACTGTTGGCCCCTAATGGCAATAGGCCAGGTATTATGAATATGTCTTGGGAGTTCATGCTAATTTTAAAAGCTTTTATTTTTTTTTTATTGCTTTATAAAAGATAATTCAACCAAATTATTTTTTCTTCTTTGTTTACTGTCGTGGTAATTCGAATACCATTTTATTTATATCTATAGGCACATTAATTACTTGGCTAATTATGGATTTTGAACCCTACCAAAAAGAATAGAATCACAAGAGATTGCTATTGGCAAAAAAGTTTTTTCTCATGTATTCGAGCTGGGCACTTCTCTTGGTTTTGACTTCGCTTTAGACGTGTTAGCGAGCGCGAAAGCGAATAGCATGTGCAAACGTTTTTGTTTTACTTGCCCGTAAGCGCGTCGTCTATCGTACCGAAACCAAGAAAGGTAAATTTTTGAAATTATTTGTATTCATGTGCGTTTGATACATATATTTTTTGCTGGGCCTGCATGCCGAGACTTTTTTTTCTGTGTCGGCGGCAACCGACATCGGCAAATGCACTACTGAATACGCTATCGGAATTTGTGCACGGAATGTAAGCACCATGCATTTGCAAAAAGCATATGTAATTGTACCCATCTTCCAGTGGAATTTTTCAACTAAACAACCCGCGGGGGAACAGAGAGACTGATAACGCTGTTGCTTTGTTGTCCGCTCACACTGACATCAATCTTGTGCTCAATAGCCCTCAAGGGGATTTGAATCGCATTTGGTAAGACAGCTGGTGAAAGGCACACATTATATAGCGCATAGTAATTGGATCAGCTTTGGCAAATACCGAAAACACAAACCCATATCGATAATGCGGGATCCCGTAAAGCGTGCTAAACATATCTTTTTTTGGGCGACGCACTCTTCAGAAGCTGACAGTAAGTAGCAACATTTATGAAGGTTATCCACATCAAGCGATTAAATGGTATCGACAATCAAATATAACTGTGTGCGTCGTGGCAGTCCAGAGTGTATATATGTCAGGAACTCAAAAATGTATGTGCTTGAAGGTTTTTTTTTTATACCCTGAACCTATAAAATGGGTAAATCAGGTTATAATGGTTTTGTGCAAAATTATGTAACAGGCAGAAGGAAGCATCTCCGACCCTATAAAGTATATATATATTCTTGATCAGCATCAATAGCCGAGTAGATATGGCCATGTCCGTCTGTCCGTCTGTATGAACGCGTAGATCTCAAAGACAACAAGAGCTAGAGTCTAAGGTTTGGAATATAAGTTCTCCTATACCATGAGCAGAACAAGTTTGTTTCAAATTATCGATAACTATTCTGGTTTCCGATATACACATGGATTCGATTACAAAAAATATCGAATTTTAAAAATGTAAAAAGGGTTGAAAAAAGAGGTAACGATATATGTTAAAATTTCGTCCAAATCGGTTAGGAAACATTGGAGATATCGTAAAGTTAAGTCAGTTATGAGTTTTGTTTAAAGTGATCATTATTTGAAGCATACTTTTAGGACGCAAAGACTGGAACTGGGTTCAGGGTGTCTTCTGGTCGGGCTATTCTGACTAGAGCCTTCTTACTTCAACGAGTTTGATCGAGTTCGTTCAAACAACCTAGTCGAACAAAATGTTCAATCGAGCTCGACATACGTTTAAACTTTAAGAGATGAAATAGCTTAAGTTGTTTTTGATGCATAGTAAAAGAAAATAGGAAAACTTTTTCAAAAATAATTACAAACTTAGCTTCATTCATCTATCAAGAAACAAAAACGATAAATTTTCAGTAAACAAATTTTTAAACCATTATTTTATTTGTGTGCATATGATTATAGCATTGTTTCAATTAAAATTTTAATATAATTGTGTTATAAATTTGTGACAGGCAGAAGCCACTCCGATCTCATCTATTAATATAAAATGTACACCCTAAATAAGAAATAGGAAGATGAATTTTTTACAAGTTCTAATGCTGCAAATAAAATTCAATCAGGAAAAATGGAAAATCAACGAAAACCGTATGATACGTTTTTTGATTACAATATATTAAGTTCAAACTCAAATTCGATTATTTTTAAGAGAGTATTTAAGAATTTAAGACAAAAGTAATTCAAGAATAATAAAAGAAAAATCTTGGTTATCATGTTAATTATTAGATTTAAGAATGACTCTTCGACCAATTTTCAATATACCTTAGTGTAACTAACCTTAGTTCAGTTACAATTGAGTTTCTCATTGTCGGTTTAAGGCTTACAGAGATACAAACTTAACCGAGGCCCAAGTACCGTTTTAAAATTACACCCCGCTTTAAGTGCCTATATAAGTTTCGCTCAAATTATCGTTAGGCAAACAGCTGACTCAAGCTGAAACATGCATTGTTTTTTTTATTTTCCAAAATATTTTAATTTGATTTCAAAGGGTAAACAAGTGAATGCTCCTCAGTGTCCAAAAAGTTGTGTCCACGTTGCCGTTTATGGTTTTTAGCCGGGCTCAATAAATTTAATCTTTTACTCATTGAAATTTTTATCATTGTTTACCTTGGCAAAAGAAGAAGAATTTGGCAGTCACAAAGCAAAATAAATTAAAAAAGTGCAGTTGGACCCAATCGACAGCGACTTACTGGATATCTGTACTTAAACCGGTAAGGTAAAAGAGGCCTGATTTCAAAGGGGTACGGAGTTCTGATGCAAATGGGGATGCTTTCTCGCAAATATAGTGACTCTAGTTCAAAGTTTGTAAAAATTTAGGGAAGGGAGGCTGGGGGAGCTATGGATGGGCGTGGAATCCAAATTTTCGGTGCAGAATTTTGCTATATGCTATTTTCCTACCAAATTTGGTGACTCTAGCTCAATTTTTTTTAAAATATGGGGGAAGGCGGGCTATGGGTGGTTTGGGAGCGTTGCATCCAAATTCTAGATGCAGATATTTGTGGGATGTCAATTTTTATCATCCTACCAAATTTGGTGACCCTATGCAGATTTTTCGGGGTCGTCAGTTGCTATCCTCCTAACAAATTTTGTGATTCTAGCTGAAAGTTAGTAAAGGGTTTGGGATGTGGCTCGGGGCGGTATGTGTGGGGTTAGCATCGAAACTTTTAGGTTTCTCCGTCAACTATTTTGTCACCAAATTTGGTGGCTCTAGTTCAAAAGCTGTGGAAGAAATAGTCATTTCTGATTTAAAAATGCAGGGGTGGTCTGCGTAATGGGGAGACGTGACTCCATAACTTTGATACAGTTCATTGGGGGTTGTGACCTTGTTATCTTCTTACCAGTTTGGTGACTAGCTCAAATACTATGAAATATACACGCATCCGAAATTTTTATGCATTTGTTTGGTGGTAGCAAAAGATAATAGAATTCAAAAATACTGCAATTTGCAAGAAAAGCTCTTTCTAAAGTATTGGAGCTGGGAACTTCTCTTGCAATTGCCTGTCTTTGCCTTCGCTTCAGTAAGTATGGGCGAGTGCGAAAGCAAATAGCATGTTGCAGACGTTTGTGTTTCACTTGCGCTTGCGCTCGTCGTCTATCGTATTTGTGTGCATCTTTGCATGTTGAGATTGTTTAAGGAATGATAACCCTTTGCCACGCACAAGTTCAAGGGTGCAGCATATGCATACACACAGCCCAAATTCTGTTTTCAATTGCTGGTCATTAATACTTTTTCAGGTTTTCAGTTTTAAGGCACTAGTCGACAATTTTGCCATCGCAACTACCATACAGTTATGCAAAGATGCACAAAAACTCCGAAAGTGTATTCAGTAGTTCAGTTGTGCATTTGTGTCGATGTCGTTTGCCGCCGACACAGAAAAAGGAAAAATATCAGAAATAACAAAATTCTCGGCAAGCAGGCCCAGCAAGAAATATATGTCCCAAACCCAAGCATACACATACTTAGGTTTGGTTAGGTTAGACCAGTTTGTGACAAACCCCTCACTCACGTAGGCCATGTATTGGCTCATTTTGATGCCGCGTCTTGGACATAGTCCACAGACACCGTCTACCCAGACGCAGAGTGTGTTACACCGTTTACGAGGGCGTGGTCCCAGCCCGAAGCTCGAATAAAGGACAGGATATTTTTCGGTTTAGTATCCGCCAGTTGAGAGAGGTCCAATAAGAAGAAAGAACCAAGGTATCGAATTCTGTTCTTGCAGAGAGCTGGACAGTCGCAGAAGAGGTGGGAGACTGTTTTCTCTTCCTACTCGTCTCGGCAGCTTCTGCAGAAGTCATTGAAGGGGGCAAGAAGTCTCGCTGCGTGAGTCCCCACTAGCCAGTGCCCCGTAATGGCCCTGATTACGGCAGCACAACCTAATCTGTTAAAGTGAACAAGGCCTAAGGACCGCTTTTTACAGCGCGTTGGCCAGGTTTGCCTGGCAATCCTACCCGTGGCGGTGGTAACTTGCCATCTCTTGTTTGCTTCAAGTTCGAAGTGCGATCGGACTCTAAGCTTGCAGCTGGCCATGGGGATACTCATGCTCCCCTTTTCTGTGAGGAGAGGCACGGTAGTACCATGCCTTACCAGCTCGTCTCCTTTCTGGCTGCAGAGCAATTTATTTCTGAGATGCAGGGGAGGGCCTCGTGTATTGCAGCGATTTCAGCTTGAAACACACTGCAATGGTCAGGGAGGCTGAAAAATTCGTTAATGGATAGCTCATCGCAAAAGATGCCGCTCCCTACCCGGTCGTCTATTTTTGAGCCATCAGTGTAAATTTTTATTGAGTTTTTCGGACCTGGTGTGCCTAAGCACCAATCGTCCCTGGAGGGGATTAATGTATGGAATGGAGTTTTGGGGAATTCCTGAGAACGGCAACAGTCCGTGTTTTTGGGAATAAGTGGGTTTCCCTCAAGAACCTTGGAGTGTCCGTAAGTCTTTTCGGACCACTGCTTTGTTTCCCTCATGCGTAGGGCAGAGAGAGTTGCTAGTAACTTCCCCATTTGGTCTATTGGCAGAAGATTAGGTATGTTGTCAAGAGCTTCAGTTGGGGTCGTACTGAGGGCTCCTGCTGTGGTCAGTCCAGCGGCACGCTGTACCTTGCCAAGCTTGTGGACTAATTTCTTCTTTGATAGAGCTGGCCACCATACCGAAGGAGTGTTCTACCCCATTTAACGATGGCGGTCTGAGGGGAGGAATCTTATACCTCCTAGTAAAGAGGACTAAGTCAGTTGTGGCTGGGTTCAGCCCTAGTCCATTTGATGTGGCCCATGAGGACAATGTTTGAAGTGCAGAGGTCATGCATTCGCACAAGGATTAGGGATACTTGCCCGAGAAGGCTATGGCAACGTCATCTGCGTAAGCGATCACTCGACAGCCCCCTCCCTCTATAGAGCGCAGCAGGCTGTTTACCGCCACGTTCCACAGGAGAGGGGAGACAACACCTCCTTGCGGGGTGCCTCTATTAACAGATCTGGATATGGTTGAGGACAGTTGATCAAGCAGTCCCACAATGCGGTCCCCGACCCCCAGCCCTGACTATGCTTCGGTGGTCGCCCACGGTACGACGTTATTGAAAGCGCCCTCAATTTCTAGAAAGGCTATGAGGCAATACTGCTTGTGGTGGAGTGCTATTTCTATTGTGGAGACAACAGCATGAAGTGCTGTCTCGGTAGATTTGAATTTTTGGTAGGCATGTTGTGCTTGGGAGAAGTGGTCGGTCTTGATCGTATCTCTAATATATAAGCCCAACACCCTTTCTAGTGTCTTGAGTAGGAAGGATGTTAGGCTTATGGGCCGGAAATCCTTGTCAGGGTATCTAAGAAAATTTTCTGAAGCCAGTTTATGGCGATGTCCCCTGCATACTGCAGTTGGGCTGGGATAATTTCGTCTGGGGACGTGAAGGGTGAGAAGCTACGAATAGCCCACGAGATGATATCTCTGGAGAATAAGTCGGTGGAAACGTGTTGCTGAAATTCTCTTTGGATAGGGGGTATTGGTACTTCAACTGAGCATCCGGGAAAGTGGGTTGCCATCAAAAGTTCTAGTGACTCTAGACTGGTCGTTGTCCATTAGTCATCAGGTTTTTTGAGAAAGCCTACGGTTGCTTGAGTACTTGAGAGAACCTTCCTGAGCCTTGCTGCTTCTGCAGTGCTTTCTATTTTGGAGCAAAAAATTCTTTTTGAAAGTGGCTAAGCTGGCTTTGTAGAGACTCCATGATTGGTCGTCTCCCCTCAACTAAGCTCTATTAAAGAGCTTTCGCGAGGTTTTACGAAGCTCGCCTAATTGCGAGGACCACCATGGTGGTTTTGTTTTGCCTCTTGGTTTGCTCTGGGGGCTTGTCATGTTTAGGGCGGACTTGCATTCCTCCGTGAGCTTGCTTGTGAGTAACTCTGTGTACTCGGGAGAGGGGAGTCCCACTGGGGTATGCTCTGGGATTAGCCTTTCGAGGCATTCTTTGAATTTGGTCCAGTTTGTACGTTTAACGTTTCTGCACCATTTGGGTCTGGATATGTCAAGACAGAACTCTATGTCGATATACCTATGGTCGGAGAAGGAGTGCTCTACGAGTACCTTCCATTTTGTTAGTCGTTGATAGAGGGAGGTTGTGGTTAGCGTCACGTCTAAGACCTCTTCCCTATTCTTTATAATAAAGGTCGGGTCGTTACCTATATTACAAATGTTTAAGTTTGTTGTTAAAATATAATTGAAGAGTAACTCATCCCGTTCATTTATATCCGAGCTGCCCCACTGATGGTGGTGAGCGTTGGCGTCGCAGCATATTATTAGCTCGGTATGCGTTAATTCGCAGTCAGCAATTAACGCCCGTAGTCGTTGCTGTGGTAGGGGCCCCTGGTGGTCGTGGGCCATGTAGGTAGAGCTAAGTCTGACCTGTCCATACTTCAGCTCAAGGCATACAGCCGTGTTGTCACCATCGCTGAAATCAAGAAGGAGAAAAATATCTAGGTGTTTTCTTGCTAGAATGCAGGTGTGGACTTTACCTTCGTTGCGGGCTACAAGTAGCTTGTAGTCCTGAGTCCCCAGTTCAGAAACCTTGCCACCACAGACCCAAGGTTCCTATGTCTGCTCCGCATTGGCTTATGCGGAGCAGAAGAGTGGCTGCAGCCGCTTTACAGTTGTGGAGGTTGATCTGGAGGAGTGTTTGAAACATCTTCCGTTTTCAACTCCACCACTGTGAGATCAGCCTCGTCGTCCGTATCCTCTTCGAGGCTGATCATTTGGGTCGCGTCAGCAAGTTCGGATACTTCCTGACCGGCCTGGCCGTCGCTCGCCTTAGCTGCCGGCGCTTCGTTTGTGATTTTACCATTGGCGGTGGTATCATCAACGACAGCAACCGGCAGTGGCTGCTCCAAGAGGGCAGCATTGTCTTGTGCCACCGGTGCGTCCTCCAACCCGGACGGCTTGCTGGCTGCATCAGAGCGATAAACTTTTATCGCAATTGGCTCGAAGCCATATTGAGCCGCCCCGTTAGTTGCGGCAAGAGTCTCGGCTGACTCATCATTGATGACGAGGATTATTTGTCGGCTGTTGCCTTCAACGCCTCGACGTTGGCAATCCTCCAATCCTGAGTAACCAAGTCTGGGTTACTCATCTGAAGGAGCTTGAGGATTCGCTCGGGCTCCTCTGGCTTAACAGAAACCCAAGCTCTCGCTCTGGGTCGACATGGCACGTCTTTCCTATCGACCGCCTCGAGCTTCGCCCCGCGGTAGACTTCCCCCAGGAAGGCCACCGTTTTTTTGTAGAGCTCTGCCGATGTGTCATCCTCGCAGGCTATCGTTTTGATATTGCCGTGATGCCAGCCTGCATCAGAGCAACGAGGCGGCGATCCACCAGACCGCTCCATTAGGTCGACTACCTTGTCCTGCAGCTCATTCTCAACGGCCCCCCACTGATTCCGCGGGAAATGGCCCTCCTTGCGGCCCCTGTCGAGGATCCCAATTAGAACCTTCCCCTTTGCGGCTTCAGCGAAGGACCGAGTGAGCGGCTGTGGACGCGGTGGTTGCCTGATCCGCTTGGCTTGCGGAGCCTGCTCCTCCAAGGAGCGTTGACGCCTCTGCTTGGCTGCAGTATTGTCTTGGCCCATTCAACGAGTTTGACCCCATCGGGAGACGACTGCTGGCCGCTCAAGTGTTGCTGCAGCATTTCTGCAGCCCGCCTCCAGTCTTGTATCGGCGGTTTATTTGGCGCCGTTTAGGCCGACCCCGGGACGATCGCCTGCGTCGCGGACCTGGAAGCTGGTGTTGCAAACTTGTGTTGCAGCCTCCGAGCTCCAGGAGCCGTTCCAGGTTGGCGTCCGGGGTGTGAGGACGAATGGCTTGGCCGTCCTGTACCAATGCCGCTTGCGGCGTTACGAGCTCCTGCTGGCGTACCAGATGTCGCGGAAGAGGTGCAAGCACCTATAGAAAGATTGGCGTTTCCCCCCGGGTTTTTGAGTTTCCCGGACACTGGGTTTGTTTGTTTTATTGGATTCATTTTTTGGTCCCACGAGTAGACGGGAGTGGACAGTCCCCGCGGCATAGCCCGTGTACTGCGGAAAGCCTTGTTAAACTGGAGGTCGGCAGGTATCCAGAGTTCGCAAAGTAACCACTGAGCTCCCCCTCAGCCACGAGTCCCTCGGCACGATGCTGTTCCACCTTAGACTGGGGTAATTTTAAAAAGTTTTCTTCTCTCGTCGACTACTATTCGTCAGCATCCTTGGCAGAGACATGACCTTACAAAAGGCCTGCTTCCAGCCGCCCTCGCGTGGAAAGTGTAGTCGCACTACCAGTTGTGAGTTCCAAGGACGGCACGCACCGCACGGACGCGCACTCATAATGGGGATATGAGTGAGTTCCCCGCAGCGCGTGTTGTTCCCCTTGTTTCTCCAACTGGCTGACGGCCATATACACATACTTACAAATATTTACTGTTTTTTGTTGTAGTATGATAAACGACGAGCGCAAGGGACAGTTTTGTTTTTGATGCGGTTTTGAGTGGGTTGTTAGTAGCTGTCTTCTCCCCTAATTTGGTAGTTCTAGCTGTAAGGGCGTGCGAAATAGCTGGAATTATCGATCTTGCGTTATCGAGCCTATCGATTTGCCAGCTCCTAGTTATCGTTGAACCCCAATCTTAACACTTTAATTTACTTTGCCATAGATAAAGACATTTGCGAAATTTCAAGTCTCAAGCTTGAAGGGCGTGGAAAAAAGTTGCGCTCATACAGACTGACGGGCAGACTGACGGACTTTGCACAACCCCAATATAGGCTTTACCTTCGGTATCGAGTATAAACAGCAGATTTGCTCGTTAGGTCTGGCAACACCATTAATAAGATAGTATCTTATCGAATAAACTTAAACTTGCATTGAGAAAACAAAATTGGTTAAGCTCCTTTACCAGAGAATATATTTTAAACCGAGCTTCACCAATGAGAATATAATCAAAAAAGTGCACAACTGGTAAAAAAAGCTCTCGCTCAGGCTGTCGCTCCAGAAACATTTCAAATTTTTTTGAGAATAACAAAAGCAGAAAGCATCAAGAGTGAGCGAGCATTATAGCGGATAACATGAGGAGATGGTTTTTTTCAAATGCGCTCAGCCAACCTTCTATTGTGTGACAAGCGATGGGCCAGCGGTAACTAAGAACGGTAAATTTTGTTTAATACTTGTGTGCATGTGCGTTTGATACATATCTTGCTGGGCCTGCTTGTCGAGATTTTCGATATAATTGATATTGAAAATGACACAGACAAATGTATTACTGAATACATTTGCGGAATTTGTGTGCATCTTTGCATAACTGTATATTAGTTGAGTTAACAAAATTGTTGGGAAGTGTCATAGAAGAAACAAGTGGAAACTTTGCATTCGGACGCATTAAACACACACACTTGAGAGAGTGTTTTGGCAGTGCCAAACTTATAGTGAAAATCAATTTCCAAATTAGTATACGCTTTCAAAGGCTGGGCATTTACTGGTTGTCCTGATCGCCTGTGTCAAGCGCGATCCTTAACTTTTATTCGTCGTGTCATTGTAGAGTCTCCGTTTTAGCCGCGCGCATTTTGGGTACTCTTATGAATGTGAGTGGTAATATTACATGTGAATATTACACACATTGCACACTATTCCACCGTGGTGTGCTACTTGAGTTTACAAGGGTTTTAGAAATACCACAACGTCAGCTGATTACGAAAGTACCAGGTTTTTGTTTAGCAATGCCAGCTGAGCAAACAGCTCTTATATGCTTTTGCTTGATGATCACAGCTGGAGCCAATAGTGAAAGAGGTGTGTAGCTCGTGAACCGCGTGCAAGTGCGAAAAAAAAAACCCTCTGTATACGCGCCAGAGTTTTGCAAAGAGTGCTGCATTGCCAACAATCGCACCATTGGGCGATTTTTCCCAAAAGAAACATCAAACAGATAAAGCAAAAGTGGATGCCACTCTGAACGGCTTTAATGCCCTTCTGATCGGGCGGCGACACGTTAACCAGGTGGTGAGAGACTTAGCGGCGAAGGCAGTTAAGCTGTAAGAAGCGTTTTCTGTTAGAGGTAAGTCAGTTTCCCTTGTAAGTGCTGTTTCAGCCACACAGACGTCGCCGAATGCAAAACGGCCTCTTAAAGTAGACGAAAAGATCCATCAGCAGGGTAGCGGCACTGCGAGGGCTACCGTGACTCCCAAGCGACGGCGAGAGCACGATCCAGGGCAGCAGGCGACGCCCTCAAAAAGGAATAGAACTGGCAACGCAAGTCCAGCGGCTTTCGAGTCGTTCCCACATAATACGTGGCCAACGGCTCAGCGGAAGAAGGCTACCAAGCCAGCCGGCAGGAAGCCTGGCAAGACGCGTATGAAAAGCAGGGCGGATGCGCTTGTAATAAGTATCAGCGAGCTTTTTTACAGCGAAGTTTTGTCGCTTGTTACGCGCAGGAGCGATGGAAAGCTCAATAGAGGCCGCGACAAAATCGCCAAAGCTCGTCGCACAGCAAAAGGTAACCTGCTACTGGAATCAAATGGAGTAGGCCTGGAGTGCACCAAGATCTATATATATATATATATATAAATATATACATACAATATGGAATCAACGCCAATACCAACGCCGACGCCACGCTTTTTACACACTCAATCGACTCAGACTAACACAAAAACACTCACCCACAATTAAGAGTTTACTTTCACCATACAATTATGTATGCGCATACCCACAACAATAGCAATTGATTATGATAATGGTAAGAGAGAAAAGAAGGTTTATATAACAAGTATATCTTAAAAAATCAAAAAATTAGCGAAGCATAAGTGAATACAATGAGCAACAGACAGAGATAGAGACAAAGAGTTAATTACAGAAATGCATTATATATATATATATATATCAATACAAACACTATATATATTATATATTACAAAAAAAAAAAACAAAAAAAACACACGGAGATGTACTATTTATTTATATGTACATATACATACAGACAGACAGACACAGATTCAAACAAATTGTATGCAAAAAATTGTCGGGTAATGATTAAAACATTTGGCTAAATGGAAATTATGTTTATGTCCATATAACGATATATTTTTTATTATTACTTTTCTTCAATGAAATGCTGTAAATTATGTTTAAGCTTAAATTGGAATACATTTGAATGTTTGATTTGGAAGCTCAAAGTAATGAAAGTGGTTAAAAGCGTGTAATCAATTAATTAACTCAACGATTTGTTTATATACATTAGTGGGAGTGGGTTCTAGGCATTCAGAATCACTGAAGTTGATTCAGCTGAACCTAAACCATTGTGAAACGGCCCAGGATTTGTTGTCGCAAACAGTTCGAACGCATCAGGCGGAGTTTCACGACAGCATGAAATGCTTCCAGAACCTCATTAAAGACAGCAAGCGTAGATGCTTCCTGGACCTCTGCGACACAGCAGAAAACGACCAGTGGCGTGTTGCCTACATGTTGGTAGTAAAACGCTTTATCGCCTCTTCTCGTTGCAACCCCATATTGGAACAAGATTGTTATGCATCCCTTTCCCAGTATGGCTGAGAATATAGGTGTGCTCCCGCCCTCACATCACACTGGATGAGATTCGCCACGCTGCAACGAGGTTGAAGCCCAGCAAGTTGCCCGGCCCAGACGGAATTCCCAACCGACCACTCGAATTAGTAATCGCGATCTAACCCCAGGTTTTTTCGAGCATGTTTAACAGCTGCCCACGAAGCGAAGTATTTTCAAACTGATGGAAAATTCAGCGCCTGGTCTTCCTACCGAAGCCTGGCTAACAGCTCAAAGATCCAGCTGATTATCGTCCGATCTGCCTAATCGATTCTGTCGGTTAGCTACTGGAACAAAGGATTTGTAACCGGCTTGATAGCGCCATTGCTGTTGCTGGTGGAGTTTTACCGCAGAAGTATGGCTTTCGCAAAGCGAGATTTACGCTGGATGCGATCGGCAAGGTAGTCGAGTTAGCTTCAGGAGCGATAGCCGGATGTAGATGGAAAAACGGTGCCCAGTAGGACTGCCTAGGGTCAACATTGGATGTCAAACATGCCTTCAATACGGCTGCATCCAGGAGGCTCTCGAGGCGCTTAACGTTAGGGAGTACATACTGAGGATAACAAGAACTATTTTAAGGATAGAATCCTAGGGTATGAAACCAGCGAGGCGACGGAGGAGCGCGAAGTATCTCATGTATGACGGCGTTTTTCGATTATCAGTGCTCGACGATGGTCACCTTTTGGGCTTTGCTGACGATGTTGCAATAGTGGTTGTCGCCAAGGAACTCAAGGCTGTGGAGGGCAAGTGCAACCTAGCCATCGCGAAAGCCATACAGTGGCTATCTTCAGTAGGACTGCAGAAAGCACATCAAAAAGGGAGCCAGTGCTCATTAGCAGCCAAAAAGCAGTGGCGACAGTTTCCATCATCGTGAGCGTGATTCTGGATACCAGGCTATGCTTCAAAGAGCACTTGGAGTACGCTAGCATTGAAAGCTACCCTCCGCATTGGAGCGATCATAGTTTTTAGCGGTTTCAGATCCATCTCGGATGACGCATGTCTGGTTCTGGCAGGGGTAGCACCCATAGCATTTCCCGCGCAGGCTAGGGAAATGTCTGAGATCTACGAGCACACGAGCTGGATTTTCCTTCTCGCACCTTGGAAAAGGGCAGAGGCAATGATATGCTTCTATCAAAGGGCGTTGGACACATCGGCACAGGCGGCATGGTCATCTGAGCTACTACTCCACCCAACTCCTAAGTGGTCCTGGCTGCTTCCAAGAAAACTTATATTAATTTGGGCACAAGGGTGCACCATTCTGCACTTTTTGTGGTGACAGAATTGTTGAGGATGACACTTTACCGGGCTTCGAAAAAGGCATTAGCGACGCATTACTTTACGGCCATACCCCTTATTTCATGTTCCGCTTATATTACCTGATGTTTAGTCTATGTATATACATAAAATAAACAATAAATGAAAAAAAAATGAGTGTTAGAACTCACAAGAGATGTGTTAATACCTGTTTGTACCCGTTTGATTGCTATATATTAGCATAAAAAAGAGAAGAATAGTTATTGAATTTAGTTATTTTTGCAATAAATGAAATTCTTGGATATGAACGATATCTTGCCTGCTTTACGTATTCTATGACCTTTTGATACCTGTCCTACTCCAGAAAACACATTCACTAGCAACTGATATGAACCTAGCCAACCAAGTATCTTGAGCTAAAAACTAGGCTTCTGCAAACACTTGTCCACAAAACTATTTTTATTTCCCTAGTTAGAACTCACGAGCGATGTGTTAACACCTGTTTGTACCTGTTTGATTGCTATATATTAGCATAAAAAAGAAAAGAATAGTTATTGAATTCAGTTATTTTTGCAATAAATAAGATTCTTGGATATGAACGATAGATTGCCTGCTTTACGTATTGTATGACCTTTTGATACCTGTCCTACCCCACAAAACACCTAGCCAACCAAGTATCTTGAGCTAAAAACTAGATTTCTGCAAGCACTTGTCCACAAAACTATTTTTCTTCCAATTTTTAACATATGATACTTTCTAACAATCCTTGCCATACAATTAGCATAAAAAAGAAAATAATAGTTTATTGAATTAAGTTTTCCTTTTATTTGTTTCCGTAGCCGTTAATGCATTTGATGTGGATGGTTGCATTGAAAGCTCAGCAGTTTCTTAATGTTGTTGTTCTTGTGGAGCTTGATGCTCCTCTTTTTCTTGTTGCTGTGTTGAATAATGAAGTTGTTGCTGTATAGGATGTTGTTGTTGCTGTATTTGTTGTTGAGCAATAAGCTGTGCTTGCTCGCCCTTTCTCTATTGATTTCTACCATACATAAGATATTTTGTTTGCCTTTTTGTTTCTTCAGCAGTTGTTGCATTTGTAGTTTGTGGATGCTCTTGCTGTTTTTATACTCAATACCGAAGGTAAAGAGTATATTGCGTTTGTGCAATGTCCGTCATGGTGTCTGTCCGTCTGTTTGTCCGTATGTGCGCAACTTTTTTCCACACCCTTCAAGCTAGAGACTTGAAACTTTGCAAATGGGTTTATCTATGGCCGTATAAAATAAAGTGTTAAGATTGCGGTTCTACGATAACTCGATAACTCAATATCGATAAAGCCAGCTATTTCACACACCCTTACAGCTAGAACTACCAAATTTGTGAAAAGATAGCTATTAACAACTCCCAAAAAACTGCATCAAAAATTTTGGGGCCACGCCTACCCATTCCGTCCCCAGTTTTAAACTACAAATGCCTATATCTTCTACAGCTTTTAATCAAGAGCCGCCAAATTTAGTGCCAAGATTGGAGATGAAGAAAACAAAAAAATGTTGATGGCGCCCCCAACCCATACCGCCTCCAGCCCCCCTTCCACCATATTCTACTAACTTTGAGCTAGAGTCACCAAATTTTGTATGAGGATGGCAATTGACATCATAAATAGATCTGCGGCAAAACTTTGGACGCCACGCCCCACCATGCCAGCCCCCACTTTCGAAATTTGTGCTTTCAAAGGCTGGGCATTTACTGGTTGTCCTGATCGCCTGTGTCAAGCGCGATCCTTAACTTTTATTCTTCGTGTCATTGTGGAGTCTCCGTTTTAGCCGCGCGCATTTTGGGTACTCTTATGAATGTGAGTGGTAATATTACATGTGAATATTACACACATTGCACACTATTCCACCGTGGTGTGCTACTTGAGTTTACAGGGGTTTTAGAAATACCACAACGTCAGCTGATTACGAAAGTACCAGGTTTTTGTTTAGCAGTGCCAGCTGAGCAAACAGCTCTTATATGCTTTTGCTTGATGATCACAGCTGGAGCCAATAGTGAAAGAGGTGTGTAGCTCGTGAACCGCGTGCAAGTGCGAAAAATAAACCCTCTGTATACGCGCCAGAGTTTTGCAAAGAGTGCTGTGAGAGACTTAGCGGCGAAGGCAGTTAAGCTGTAAGAAGCGTTTTCTGTTAGAGGTAAGTCAGCTTCCCTTGTAAGCGCTGTTTCGGCCACACAGACGACGCCGAATGCAAAACGGCCTCTTAAAGTAGACGAAAAGATCCATCAGCAGGGTAGCGGCACTGCGAGGGCTACCGTGACTCTTAAGCGACGGCGAGAGCACGATCCAGGGCAGCAGGCGACGCCCTCAAAAAGGAATAGAACTGGCAACGCAAGTCCAGCGGCTTTCGAGTCGTTCCCACATAATACGTGGCCAACGGCTCAGCGGAAGAAGGCTACCAAGCCAGCCGGCAGGAAGACTGGCAAGACGCGTATGAAAAGCAGGTCGGATGCGCTTGTAATAAGTATCAGCTAGCTTTTTTACAGCGAAGTTTTGTCGCTTGTTACGCGCAGGAGCGATGGAAAGCTCAATAGAGGCCGCGACAAAATCTCCAAAGCTCGTCGCACAGCAAAAGGTGACCTGCTACTGGAATCAAATGGAGTACGCCTGGAGTGCACCAAGCAGCTCAAGGACGAGGTGGAGTGGGTTCTAGGCATTCAGCATCACTGAAGTTAATTCAGCTGAACCTAAACCATTGTGCAACGGCCCAGGATTTGTTGTCGCAAACAGTTCGAACGCATCAAGCGGAGTTTCACGACAGCATGAAATGCTTCCAGAACCTCATTAAAGACAGCAAGCGCAGATGCTTCCTGGACCTCTGCGACACAGCAGAAAACGACCAGTGGCGTGTTGCCTACATGTTGGTAGTAAAACGCTGTATCGCCTCTTCTCGTTGCAACCCCATTGAGCCAGTATATTGGAACAAGATTGTTATGCATCCCTTTCCCAGTATGGCTGAGAGTATAGGTGTGCTCCCGCCCTCACATCACACTGGATGAGATTCGCCACGCTGCAACGAGGTTGAAGCCCAGCAAGTTGCCCGGCCCAGACGGAATTCCCAACCGACCACTCGAATTAGTAATCGCGATCTAACCCCAGGTTTTTTCGAGCATGTTTAACAGCTGCCCACGAAGCGAAGTATTTTCAAACTGATGGAAAATTCAGCGCCTGGTCCTATTACCGAAGCCTGGCTAACAGCTTAAAGATCCAGCTGATTATCGTCCGATCTGACTAATCGATTCTGTCGGTTAGCTACTGGAACAAAGGATGTGTAACCGGCTTGATAGCGCCCTTGCTGCTGCTGGTGGAGTTTTACCGCAGAAGTATGGCTTTCGCAAAGCGAGATTTACGCTGGATGCGATCGGCAAGGTAGTCGAGTTAGCTTCAGGAGCGATAGCCGGATGTAGATGGAAAAACGGTGCCAAGTAGGACTGCCTAGGGTCAACATTGGATGTCAAACATGCCTTCAATACGGCTGCATCCAGGAGGCTCTCGAGGCGCTTAACGTTAGGGAGTACATACTGAGGATAACAAGAACTATTTTAAGGATAGAATCTTAGGGTATGAAACCAGCGAGCCGACGGAGGAGCGCGAAGTATCTCATGTATGACGGCGTTTTGTTGGGTCTCCGTTTTAGCCGCGCGCATTTTGGGTACTCTTATGAATGTGAATGGTAATATTACATGTGAATATTACACACAATGCACACTATTCTACCGTGGTGTGCTACTTGAGCTTAAAAGGGTTTGATGTGTTAACACCTGTTTGTACCTGTTTTATTGCTATATATTAGTATAAAAAAGAAAAGAATAGTTATTGAATTTAGTTATTTTTGCAATAAATAAGATTCTTGGATATGAATGCTGCCTGCTGTACGTATTGTATGACCTTTTGTTACCTGTCCTACCCCACAAAACACTTTCACTAGCAACTGATATGCACCTAGCCAACCAAGTATCTTGGCTTCTGCAAGCACTTGACCACAAAGCTATTTTTCTTCCCCCATTATTCCGCTTGAGTAAATTAAAACAACAAGATTTTGTCTTCCAAGGCAGTCAAATATCAGTTTTGCTATTGCTGATCATAAATACTTTTCCCATACATACTCTTCCCAACTTTCTAACAATCATTGGCATACAGTTATGCAAAGATGTACACAAATTACGAAAATGTATTCAGTAGTGCAATTGGTACATATGTAAATGTAAGCGCGCGTTTGCCACCGACACAGAAAAAGGAAAAATATCTAAAATAACAAAAACCTCGATAAGCAGGCACAGCAAGAAATATATGTTTCAAACGCACTTTCATACAATATGTACCAACAACTATTTACCGTTCTTGCTGTCCGCTGACCCGCCGCCTCTCCCTTAATCGACGGGCCGCTGAACGCAAAGGGAAACTGAACAAAACAACAACGTGCTGGCTTGTCGTTGCTGAGACGCACAAAGACTAAATACCCTTTGAACCAATATTGAATAATTGTCAATGAAAACTCTAATATATGATTAAAATATATATATATGTTCGGGCCTGAGGTAATAAACACGCTTGTAGGTTTAAATTTAATAATTGAATTTATTTGGCTTAAACATGCCGATCAGCGCTGCTCGTTCCTCCAAGCCTTTTTCTTATAACTAAAGAATCGATCTTTTCTTCAATATCGATAACAATTCATTTTTGTACCTTTAGTACGTTTTTCACTGATTCATAAAAATACTAAATTTGCACTAGTGTTCGCCAACAATAATGTTCGATAGTTTGGCGCGAACAATTAATATTTGATATAATGGCGCGAACAATATATATATATAATGTTTATGCTAGAATATAAACAAACATGTAGAATTTAAATGATATTAAAGAATCTCAAGATTTGCTATTCAATTGCACAAAGTTCATATTAAGTTTATACTACCCTTCTAACTTGGACACATCGATAGCAAGACTTTGTATTTTACAGTTATTCTCTGCCGCTACACCAATACAATCATACTCAGATGAATATGTATATGAAATTTTGCAGTCGGTTCACGACGGCACTCTAAATTTGTTCCTCAGTCCAGCACGGCACTCTTAATTTGTTCGTCGGGCGAGCTCGTTACAGCGCGGCACTCTGCATTGTTTGCATGTATTATTAAATGGCAGATATGGGTACCCGTCCCTATAGATGTTAACACATCAATAAAGTTGATTTGTTGTAGCTAGTAAGGGTTTTTTTTTAAAATTCTTATTGTTTTGCTTTAGCACAGCGAGTTTCGATCACACAGAAGTTTAAATTGCAACTGTCCTGTGCAGCACACTTATTTTTTGTGCCTGCTACCGAACCACACTCGGCGACAACGACTCCATTCTGTCGCCTCGCTAAAACGATACATCAAAAGCGACAACGAACCAAAGCAACGAGTCAAAGCAACTACGAACCAAGGCAACAACTAGTCAAAGCAAAAACGAGCCAAAGCAACAACGAACCAAAGCAACAACGAGTCAAAGCAACAACAAATCAAAGCAATACCGAAAAAATAAAAAATAAATACACACGACAGCAAAGCAGCAGACACATCGTGTTATGTTAGCAAGACTTCGTATTTTACAGTTATTCTCTACCCTTACACCAATACAAACATAGTCAGATGACGAGCAAATATAGGTCGGCGAACGCGTAATGCAAATGATGTGGCATAACTAAGACAACCACAGACTGCAGATGAACGCGCACAAGCTAATGCAAGGCAGCGTGAACGTAATGCACGAAATAGATTTGTAGACCTCTCTTCCATCAGTTTTTGGATGACATGTATGTCAAAGTGGAGAGTCAGCGCTTAAGGTTTATTGCCAAACAAAAATGCGAGCAGAAAACTATATACATAATTAATACGCGATCACGAATAATGTGGAATTAGATCCAAACAATTCAGCTCAAATGGTAACACTCCCAGCGTCATTTGTAAAAAGCCCGAGATATCTTCATGAGTACACGCAGGATGCACTGATATACATGCGTAACTACGGGACGCTTGATCTGTTAACTGCAATGGCATGTAATCCCGCTTGGCCAGAAATTACTACGGAGCTCATTCCAGGTCAAAATTCACCAGACAGACATGACTTTGAGAAGATAAACAGATGATCACCGAGAGTATCATATTATCTATATTCATAGAGTAGAAGTCAAAAAGCACAACAGCAGCGCGTTGTCCGGGTCTACTAGTATGTATATGAAATTTTTCAGTCCAGCAGTGTGTTAACACCCAAAAGAAGTTGTTTATGAGACAAAGTTTACAGATATAAGATGACATGGGGGCCGTAAGTTGTTGTATATTTATAACAAATGGCGTCATAGCATACGGTGTCAGTTTTTTATTATGTGATGTCATATCTTTGTCAGCACGACCTTTGGCCGGCGTATATAGAAGATAATAAAATCCTTACAAATAATGAATGTAACCCTACAGTTTAGGGCGCATGGTTCATTTCAGTTAAGCTTTATAGACTTGAGCCTTCCTCAATTTTTTTATAGGCCCTTTGAAGCGATGTGATCGGTGCAGCTAAATTTCAAACACTAAGAATTATCAGGTATTGTTTTATTTTATATTAAATGCCACTAAACTTAAACTTCCAGTTAAATTGATAAATTTCTCAACAAAATAATTTTGTGATTAAAATATAGATGTCGTCGCTTAATGTGTGGAATCTGAATAATACACAAAAAGCTGGAATGGAACTGATTTTTTTTAATCGTGTGCCCAAGGTGGGCAGTCAAACATTTATGGAGCTTCTTCGTCGTCTGTCGGAACGCAACAACTTTCGGTTTCATCGCGATGCTGTTCAGAAAGTAGAAACTATTCGTCTGGCTGAAGATCAGCAACAGGAAATGGCCGAAGTTATCTGTGAGCTGCCTGAGCCTTCTGTATTTATTAAGCATGTGTGCTTTACCAATTTCACCAAGTTCAATTTACCAACGCCGATTTATCTAAATGTAGTGCGTGATCCAGTTGAGCGTGTTATCAGTTGGTTTTATTATGTACGCGCCCCATGGTATTTTGTTGAGCGCAAGGCAGCATTTCCGGACCTGCCGTTACCACATCCAGCATGGCTCAAAAAAGACTTTGAAACTTGCGTCCTTACCGGCGACCAGGAGTGCACCTACACTCAGGGTGTCACAGTTGAAGGCATTGGCGATCATCGGCGTCAAAGCTTGTTCTTCTGTGGTCACGATTACGAGTGCACGTAAGTTAAGCACATAATTTATTAATTCTACACATTTCTTTTACAAAATGTATGCTGTTTACAGACCGTTTAACACAGTTGGCGCTTTAGAGCGTGCTAAGATTGCAGTGGAGCAACAGTATGCGGTTGTTGGCGTTTTGGAAGACTTTAATACAACCCTTTCAGTGCTAGAAAAATATGTTCCTCGTTTCTTTGACGGTGTCCGAGATATTTATGCAAGTAAGTGTTTTGGCATTACCCGCCATCATATAAGTCCATCCAGTAAAACCTATTTATCACTACGTATTTACAAACTGATTTTCAAATAATTGGACGAAAAAATATTTCCATAAAGAAAATTCCCGGCATTTTCCACAGTTTCATATTTTTCCATTTTCCATTTATTTATTTTTTTCTTCAATTTTTTACACAAAACCGAGTTTCTTGAAATATTAAAACACCCCAGCCTATGTACTCAATGATAGTAAAGATGGGAAGAACACAATTTTTAATCGATATTTGCTATCGATGCTCAGTATTTTACAGAATATTTGGTGTATTTTTGTGCAAAAATTTATGAAAACATGTGATTGATAGCCGCCGCAATCGAAATTGAGTAAAACCGGTTTTTTTTAAATACAAGACGCTCTTCTTACCATCAATATTTACTATTTATTAATAATAACTTGCTTTGCTAAAGCATCGCATTACCACTTTTAAAAGGCATTTTTTATAAAATGTAAAAGCGCAGTAAACCGTTACAGTGGCAGAAATTTAAGTAAAAGATATTTAAACAAACAACAGCTGACTGTTCAAATATGGAACGCATTGACACACTAAATGCCGTTCACGAGTTTAAAGTTTCAACAATGAAACACGAAACGATGAAACGAAGCTGTTGAACACCCTTATCGCTTATTTTGTTAAAGACTGGCAGAAGTCAAGCTGCAAATTCACGGAAACGCGTTTAAGGTTTTATGTACTCTCAAATTGCAAAAAACATACATTAATACGCACTCACGAAGAGATTTAATAAGCTAAAAATTTAAAAGTAAAACTGAAATCAAGGCAATAAAAGCGAATTCTAATCCAGAAACTATTAAATATCCTAACTGTATTTTCTAATAGAAAATTACTTATAATTAAATAATTATTTTAAAAGTGGAACCCGGCTGGTTTGAGCGGAACAAAAACTAAATATGCCTTCTTCTCAAAACTAGTATGTTTTTAAAAAACGGTCATCACAAAAGACTTTAAATTCGGTATGAACATGCTTCACTAGCATCAACATTTTAGGACTAAAAACTGCAAATTTTGAATTTTAAAGCAAAAAAATTAGTGGCGCAATCGAATTAAATTTTACACTGAAAAATGTTATGCTCCGGTACCGCAGGTATATATAGATTGGATGTCTATGTTTACTGGATGGCTGAGAAATCGAAAAGTTCAATAACTGAAAATCTACAAAACCACATACTTCCCACATCTTAACAGATTAAGTTACCGAATTCGATAGTAAGGTACCAGCTGCCAATGAAATAACACCCACCGCGCACATTAGAGCTACAAAAAACACGCATCAAAACAATTTAGGCCACGACCAGCACCGAATTTTTTGTGGGGATTTCCAGTATCTATCTCCACACCAATATGCAACGGTTAGGGCATCTATTTGAGGTGCACTTCCCAGGTAGCATCCCCTAGCAACAGTGCGAACCACTTGAAACACAGGATCAGTACAGACCAACGGCCATTGACTGGGCATGTGCCAAGCCGGCGGTTGCAGTGGAGAAAATAAAATGGGCAATAGGAACCTTCCAGCCTTACCAATCTCCTGATCTGGATGGCATATTACCGTTATTCCTTCAGCAGGGACAGATAATACCTACCCACTCTAAGGCAAATCTTATTCAGTAGCCTAGCACTTGATCATACACCGATCACACGAGTAGAGCTTCGGTGGTCTTCATCCCCAAGGTAGAAAAGAAAAATATCACCAGCCCAAAATTCTTCAGATCCATTAGCTTAACATCGTTTTTGTTGAAAACGTTGGAAAAGCTGGTGGATTAGGCAACGCAGCATGCATATAGCACAGGTTCTACTGTCCTGTATGAACTGCACCGCATTTTGCGGGCGGCAGTAGTAAAGAAAGCAGTAGCAGTCTGTGCATTTTTATACATTGAAAGTGCTTTCGACAACATATCAAATGATGCTGTCTAGGCTACCTCGAAAAGAAGAGGGCTGGACAGTTCAACTAGTAGATGGCTTTCACCCTTAATAGGCTCCAGACAGGCTACAGCATCTATACAAGATAGTACCGTAACAGTAACAACCACAACGGGGAGTTTTATCACCTCTCTTATGGAGTATACTAGTAGACGAACTGCCAAGAACTGTAGATTTGCCAACAAGGGTATCCAATGCCATGGCTATGCAGACACTGTTCAACTGGCATGGCATCCAAAATTTTATGCCGATCTATGTGGGTCGTCAATTGCTATTTTTATACCAAATTTGGTGACTAGCTCGGAAATTTTAAAAGGTGTGGGAAGGGGGGCTGGGGTCGGTATGCGTACTGGTGGCATCCAGTTTTTTTTGGGTTTCTTCATCACCTATCTTGACACTAAATTTGGTGGCTCTAGCTCAAAAATAGTGGAAGATATAGACGTTTCTGAAATCAATGGATGGGCGTAGCTCCAAATACATATTTTGATGCATTATTTTGGAAGTTGAAGCAGCTATCTTCCCCAATAATTTGGTAGTTCTAATTGTAAGGACGTGCGAAATAAGTGGATTTATCGAGTTTGAGTTATCGAATTTATCGATTTGCCAGGTCCCAAATTATCGTCGAACCCCAATATTGATAAAGATAAACATATTTATAAAGTTTCAAGTCTCTTGCTGAAGGGTGTTGAAAAAAGTAACGCACATACGGACGGACAGACTTCATGACTTACATTGCACAAACCCAATAAACTCTTTACCTTCGGTATCGAGTATAACAATCATCGTTTCGTTAACCAAAAAATACTAATTACGAAGGACGAGAGTACAAGCAGATGTTGTATCGGGTGCGTTTCCCCTACAGGTAATGAAAGCCGAACACGTGGTAAGGCAAATGTTTCAACTTCACCTTTGCAACAAAAATGAGTGGAAATCTTACAAGAGGTCCACAACATGAAGCCACACACCATAAAATGGAACACCGATGGACCCTAACGCAACAAGGCTCCGGTCTTGATGTGGTAGGCCTTCGTTAAATTTACCACGAGCCCCTAGGTAGGCGCACCAGAATATTCCAATCAAAGTATGTGCAATAGGGAGTTGTGTGGACTTTTATTTAAAACGTATCCATCAGAATAGAGATAATGCCATCTTATCTTAAAACCAAGCAGCTATAATGGCACTTAGCTGGACCGAAATCAGGTCAAAGGTAGTTTGTGATGTACGAACCAAGCTAGACACTCTGGGATCACAAATTAGGCTTGCCGTAAGATGGGTCCCGGAACATGTCGGCATCGCGGGCAACGAAGAGGCATATAGGCAAGCAAGACTTGGGGCGGCGAAACTTCTCATAAAACCCGAGCCGTACTGTGGTGTAGGAAAAAGCACAATACGGCAAGTGCAAAAACAAGCTGGGCAAGGACACCAAGAACAGGCAAAGCTTCTTACCTCTCGTAGCTTTAGTCTCAAACGGTTTAAGCAACTAATATCACCGATCTCTTGACAGGACATTGAAAACTAAGAGGCCACCTAGCAAAACTAGGTAAAGCCAGCAGTTACATTTGTAGATTTAGCAGAAGGAGTATCCTCCTTGCACATAATAGCAGAATGCGTAGCCTTTGTAAGGAAAATTAGTAGTTTTCTAGGAAAACATATTGAGCACCTTAGCGATTCAGAAACAATCGACCCAACAAAAATACTTGCTTTTGTGCAACACCTGGGTCTGATGGAAGAGCTATAGGCCACGAAGGGGGCAAAATAGATCTGTTTGGTTGCAGTGCACTCACCCCCCATCATAATAATAATAGGAGTAGTTATCGATTTTGAGCCATCGAGCTTATCGATTTCGCAGCTTTTCAATTGGCGTAGAATTGCAATCCTGACGTTGTATTTGTCCCAGCCATTTATTTTGATTTATTGTTTAATTTATTGTCAGCTATGAGCATCTGACATTAAATTAAGATTAATATAAAATAATTATGGTAAAAATAATTAAATAAAAAGTAAAGTTTTTAAATTATATTTAAATCTGAAATCAAATTAAGGGAAAAGCTAAAAACTTAACATTAAAGCTCTGGGAAATAAACAAGAAAATTAGTGGTCCAATATTTGTTGCATGGATTGGGAAAAATCCAGAAAACCCCAATCAGACCAACGGTAGATTAGTGATTAGTGGTTACGATTAGATTAAGAAACAAGTAAGAAGGCTCTAGTCGGGATAGCCCGACCAGAAGATACCCTGAACCCAGTTGCAGGCCTTGCGTCCTAAAAGTATGCTTCAAAAAATTATCACTTTAAACAAAACTCATAACTGACTTAACTTTACGATATCTCTGGTGTTTCTTAACCGATTTGGACGAAATTTTGAGAAAAGTTCTATCGTTACCCATTACACCAACCCTCATTTTTACATTTTCCAAAAAAATATTTTTTGTTATCGATTCCATGTGTATATCGAAAACCAGAGTAATTATCGATAATTTGAAGCAAACTTGATCTGCTCATGGTATAGGAGAACTTATATTCCAAATCTGAAGTCTCTAGCTCTTGTAGTCTCTGAGATCTACGCGTTCATACAGACGGACAGACGGACGGACAGACGAACATGGCCAAATCGACTCGGCTATTGATACTGATCAAGAATATATATACTTTATGGGGTCGGAGATGCTTCCTTCTGCCTTTTACAGATATTTATGCAAGTAAGTGTTTTGGCATTACCCGCCATCATATAAGTCCATCCAGTAAAACCTATTTATCACTACGTATTTACAAACTGATTTTCAAATAATTGGACGAAAAAATATTTCCATAAAGAAAATTCCCGGCATTTTCCACAGTTTCATATTTTTCCATTTTCCATTTATTTATTTTTTTCTTCAATTTTTTACACAAAACCGAGTTTCTTGAAATATTAAAACACCCCAGCCTATGTACTCAATGATAGTAAAGATGGGAAGAACACAATTTTTAATCGATATTTGCTATCGATGCTCAGTATTTTACAGAATATTTGGTGTATTTTTGTGCAAAAATTTATGAAAACATGTGATTGATAGCCGCCGCAATCGAAATTGAGTAAAACCGGTTCTTTTAAATACAAGACGCTCTTCTTACCATCAATATTTACTATTTATTAATAATAACTTGCTTTGCTAAAGCATCGCATTACCACTTTTAAAAGGCATTTTTTATAAAATGTCAAAGCGCAGTAAACCGTTACAGTGGCAGAAATTTAAGTAAAAGATATTTAAACAAACAACAGCTGACTGTTCAAATATGGAACGCATTGACACACTAAATGCCGTTCACGAGTTTAAAGTTTTAACAATGAAACACGAAACGATGAAACGAAGCTGTTGAACACCCTTATCGCTTATTTTGTTAAAGACTGGCAGAAGTCAAGCTGCAAATTCACGGAAACGCGTTTAAGGTTTTATGTACTCTCAAATTGCAAAAAACATACATTAATACGCACTCACGAAGAGATTTAATAAGCTAAAAATTTAAAAGTAAAACTGAAATCAAGGCAATAAAAGCGAATTCTAATCCAGAAACTATTAAATATCCTAACTGTATTTTCTAATAGAAAATTACTTATAATTAAATAATTATTTTAAAAGTGGAACCCGGCTGGTTTGAGCGGAACAAAAACTAAATATGCCTTCTTCTCAAAACTAGTATGTTTTTAAAAAACGGTCATCACAAAAGACTTTAAATTCGGTATGAACATGCTTCACTAGCATCAACATTTTAGGACTAAAAACTGCAAATTTTGAATTTTAAAGCAAAAAAATTAGTGGCGCAATCGAATTAAATTTTACACTGAAAAATGTTATGCTCCGGTACCGCAGGTATATATAGATTGGATGTCTATGTTTACTGGATGGCTGAGAAATCGAAAAGTTCAATAACTGAAAATCTACAAAACCACATACTTCCCACATCTTAACAGATTAAGTTACCGAATTCGATAGTAAGGTACCAGCTGCCAATGAAATAACACCCACCGCGCACATTAGAGCTACAAAAAACACGCATCAAAACAATTTAGGCCACGACCAGCACCGAATTTTTTGTGGGGATTTCCAGTATCTATCTCCACACCAATATGCAACGGTTAGGGCATCTATTTGAGGTGCACTTCCCAGGTAGCATCCCCTAGCAACAGTGCGAACCACTTGAAACACAGGATCAGTACAGACCAACGGCCATTGACTGGGCATGTGCCAAGCCGGCGGTTGCAGTGGAGAAAATAAAATGGGCAATAGGAACCTTCCAGCCTTACCAATCTCCTGATCTGGATGGCATATTACCGTTATTCCTTCAGCAGGGACAGATAATACCTACCCACTCTAAGGCAAATCTTATTCAGTAGCCTAGCACTTGATCATACACCGATCACACGAGTAGAGCTTCGGTGGTCTTCATCCCCAAGGTAGGAAAGAAAAATATCACCAGCCCAAAATTCTTCAGATCCATTAGCTTAACATCGTTTTTGTTGAAAACGTTGGAAAAGCTGGTGGATTAGGCAACGCAGCATGCATATAGCACAGGTTCTACTGTCCTGTATGATCTGCACCGCATTTTGCGGGCGGCAGTAGTAAAGAAAGCAGTAGCAGTCTGTGCATTTTTATACATTGAAAGTGCTTTCGACAACATATCAAATGATGCTGTCTAGGCTACCTCGAAAAGAAGAGGGCTGGACAGTTCAACTAGTAGATGGCTTTCACCCTTAATAGGCTCCAGACAGGCTACAGCATCTATACAAGATAGTACCGTAACAGTAACAACCACAACGGGGAGTTTTATCACCTCTCTTATGGAGTATACTAGTAGACGAACTGCCAAGAACTGTAGATTTGCCAACAAGGGTATCCAATGCCATGGCTATGCAGACACTGTTCAACTGGCATGGCATCCAAAATTTTATGCCGATCTATGTGGGTCGTCAATTGCTATTTTTATACCAAATTTGGTGACTAGCTCGGAAATTTTAAAAGGTGTGGGAAGGGGGGCTGGGGTCGGTATGCGTACTGGTGGCATCCAGTTTTTTTTGGGTTTCTTCATCACCTATCTTGACACTAAATTTGGTGGCTCTAGCTCAAAAATAGTGGAAGATATAGACGTTTCTGAAATCAATGGATGGGCGTAGCTCCAAATACATATTTTGATGCATTATTTTGGAAGTTGAAGCAGCTATCTTCCCCAATAATTTGGTAGTTCTAATTGTAAGGACGTGCGAAATAAGTGGATTTATCGAGTTTGAGTTATCGAATTTATCGATTTGCCAGGTCCCAAATTATCGTCGAACCCCAATATTGATAAAGATAAACATATTTATAAAGTTTCAAGTCTCTTGCTGAAGGGTGTTGAAAAAAGTAACGCACATACGGACGGACAGACTTCATGACTTACATTGCACAAACCCAATAAACTCTTTACCTTCGGTATCGAGTATAACAATCATCGTTTCGTTAACCAAAAAATACTAATTACGAAGGACGAGAGTACAAGCAGATGTTGTATCGGGTGCGTTTCCCCTACAGGTAATGAAAGCCGAACACGTGGTAAGGCAAATGTTTCAACTTCACCTTTGCAACAAAAATGAGTGGAAATCTTACAAGAGGTCCACAACATGAAGCCACACACCATAAAATGGAACACCGATGGACCCTAACGCAACAAGGCTCCGGTCTTGATGTGGTAGGCCTTCGTTAAATTTACCACGAGCCCCTAGGTAGGCGCACCAGAATATTCCAATCAAAGTATGTGCAATAGGGAGTTGTGTGGACTTTTATTTAAAACGTATCCATCAGAATAGAGATAATGCCATCTTATCTTAAAACCAAGCAGCTATAATGGCACTTAGCTGGACCGAAATCAGGTCAAAGGTAGTTTGTGATGTACGAACCAAGCTAGACACTCTGGGATCACAAATTAGGCTTGCCGTAAGATGGGTCCCGGAACATGTCGGCATCGCGGGCAACGAAGAGGCATATAGGCAAGCAAGACTTGGGGCGGCGAAACTTCTCATAAAACCCGAGCCGTACTGTGGTGTAGGAAAAAGCACAATACGGCAAGTGCAAAAACAAGCTGGGCAAGGACACCAAGAACAGGCAAAGCTTCTTACCTCTCGTAGCTTTAGTCTCAAACGGTTTAAGCAACTAATATCACCGATCTCTTGACAGGACATTGAAAACTAAGAGGCCACCTAGCAAAACTAGGTAAAGCCAGCAGTTACATTTGTAGATTTAGCAGAAGGAGTATCCTCCTTGCACATAATAGCAGAATGCGTAGCCTTTGTAAGGAAAATTAGTAGTTTTCTAGGAAAACATATTGAGCACCTTAGCGATTCAGAAACAATCGACCCAACAAAAATACTTGCTTTTGTGCAACACCTGGGTCTGATGGAAGAGCTATAGGCCACGAAGGGGGCAAAATAGATCTGTTTGGTTGCAGTGCACTCACCCCCCATCATAATAATAATAGGAGTAGTTATCGATTTTGAGCCATCGAGCTTATCGATTTCGCAGCTTTTCAATTGGCATAGAATTGCAATCCTGACGTTGTATTTGTCCCAGCCATTTATTTTGATTTATTGTTTAATTTATTGTCAGCTATGAGCATCTGACATTAAATTAAGATTAATATAAAATAATTATGGTAAAAATAATTAAATAAAAAGTAAAGTTTTTAAATTATATTTAAATCTGAAATCAAATTAAGGGAAAAGCTAAAAACTTAACATTAAAGCTCTGGGAAATTAAACAAGAAAATCAGTGGTCCAATATTTGTTGCATGGATTGGGAAAAATCCAGAAAACCCCAATCAGACCAACGGTAGATTAGTGATTAGTGGTTACGATTAGATTAAGAAACAAGTAAGAAGGCTCTAGTCGGGATAGCCCGACCAGAAGATACCCTGAACCCAGTTGCAGGCCTTGCGTCCTAAAAGTATGCTTCAAAAAATTATCACTTTAAACAAAACTCATAACTGACTTAACTTTACGATATCTCTGGTGTTTCTTAACCGATTTGGACGAAATTTTGAGAAAAGTTCTATCGTTATCCATTACACCAACCCTCATTTTTACATTTTCCAAAAAAATATTTTTTGTTATCGATTCCATGTGTATATCGAAAACCAGAGTAATTATCGATAATTTGAAGCAAACTTGATCTGCTCATGGTATAGAAGAACTTATATTCCAAATCTGAAGTCTCTAGCTCTTGTAGTCTCTGAGATCTACGCGTTCATACAGACGGACAGACGGACGGACAGACGAACATTGCCAAATCGACTCGGCTATTGATACTGATCAAGAATATATATACTTTATGGGGTCGGAGATGCTTCCTTCTGCCTTTTACATACTTTTGCACAAAACCATTATACGCTGATTTACCCATTTTATGAGTTCAGGGTATAAAAAGGATCGATCGTTTTAGTTCTTGAGTTGAGGTATCCAAGGAGACACGAGAATAAAGCATGCTATAGTCAGAACATAATACACGTAATGGTTCATGAATTAAATAGTTGCTTGAGCAACGATCAAGGATAAGAGGTAAAAAGTTTCGGGTAGATCTAACTGGAAAATTTAATTTTATTCCACTTAATAGAACTGATGAGTCGATTTCACCATTGAGTAGATTAGTGATGAATACAACACCATGCATAATTCTACGGTTCAACAGAGAAGGAAGATTAATTAAAAGAAGTCTACTTGAATACGGGGATAGGTCTATTCCAGGAACCCAGTTAAAACTTTTAAGCGCAAACAGAAGAAATTTCCTCTGCACAGATTCAACTCTATCCTGGTGAATGCCGTATTGCGGGGACCACACACAAGATCCATACTCCAGGATGGGACGTACTAGAGATGTGTATAGCGTTTAAGTGGTGTAGGGATCATTAAACTCTTTTGACCACCGCTTGATGAAGCCAAGAACGCTTATGGCCTTATTGACCATCGAAGATATGTGAGAATCAAATTTTAATTTGCTATCAAGAATGATGCCTAAATCTTTAATTTCAAAAACGCGGAAAAGTGGTGAAGCATCAAGCAAGTAGTGAGCAGTATGAGGGGTACCTCTACAAAAAGTCATGATTTTACATTTTGAACTATTTAAATTTAGTAAGCTACAACGGCACAGTGCACCCAAGTCCGATTGTAGTAAGTTACTTAGAGAATCATCATTATAAGTGAAACATAGCTTCACATCATCAGCAAACATATAAACACGAGAATTAGTAATAACAGCAGGAAGATCGTTAATAAAGAGATTAAAAAGTAATTTTCCCAGGTGACTCTCCTGAGGAACACCAGAGGTAACAAAAATAGATTTGGATACAAAAGATTTAAAAACTACTTTTTGTGTTCGGCCACACAAGTACTCAGAAAGCCACGACAAGAATTTTACTGGAAATCCAATAATATTTAATTTATGATGCAACAAAAAATGACTAACAGAATCAAATCCCTTGCTAAAATCTGTATAAACGACGTCAGTTTGCATTTTGGTCTCTAACACTTTGATCACAGGTGAGGTAAACTTAAGAAGGTTGTTGGTAGTAGATCTTCGCCGAACAAAACAGTGTTGGTAAAGAGAAATAATTGAACTACACAAGTGCTGCAATTGAGAGCATATAATTTTATCAAAGACTTTCGGAATGGCAGACAACTTGAATATACCCCAATAGTTTTTAACGTTAGAATTAAAAGAATTTTTATGGAGTTGAATAATAAAAGATTCCTTTCATATACCAGGAAACACAGCTGAGTCAACTGACAAGTCAAATAATTTATGTAAGGGTTTACAAAGTGATTCTGCACAATATCCAAGTTTACAACCAGACACTTCATCTGGACCAGGCAAGAAGCCGGGTTTGATAGACTTGAGGTCACTAAGCAGTATACACTCAGTTATAACTGGGACATATATGCAGTTTGAGGTTTGAGCTTGAAAAGAATAAGAATCACTTCAACTATACACGCTCAATGAGTATACCGATTGAAAATACTCAGCAAATAGAACGGCCACTGCCTGATCGGAATTTGCATTTGTATTATCAAGGTAAACCAAAGATAGCAAGCAAGCAGATTTACGTTTTGAGTTAACAAATTTATAAAACTGTTTTGGATCAGGAGAAAAATTTAATCTGCAACGCTTGAGATAACTGTTATAACAAAAAGTGCTTACAAAAATAACATTAGACTTTGATATTATATACGAGGATAAATCTATTGTATTTATATGATCTTGTCTTCACGTATTTTAACTTTGATAGTTCCCTTGTAAACCAAGGTGGTTTATTTTCATTTCAAGGACAAGTGAGGGGAACACAGATATCCAAATGTGAATTCAAATCCCTATAAAAAATGGCAATGGCATTTTCTATATCACTACATGAATAAATGTTGAGACAGCATACTAATTGCTGAAGAAGATCATTCAATATTAAAGTTTGTTTTACGAAAACAACGTGTCTTTAAGGAATTATTAGATGCTGTAGGGTTAAGAATTTCAAAGGAAAGTTCTAAGGTTGGATGGTTGGTATCTTCTGGAAGCACTAGAGGGGCTACTTTACTAACAAAATTACTACAATCGGAGTCAGAAACAAATATCAAATCTAACGTTTTGATACTACAGTTATACACCCTGTTAACTTGTAAAAGGCCTAAATCTAGAAGGCTTTCGATAAAATCATCAGAATTTGCTGGTAATTGCGCTGAAGATGTGTCATTCGCAGACCATATAACATGTGGCAAATTAAAATCACCAACCACTATAAGTTGATCCATATCCGTCAACAAAGACGACACAAGTTGCAGTGCATTCAGATGGGATATGTAAATGTTATTAACAGAATTGGGAGGAATATATGAGCAAGTAATATACAATGAGCGGCCGCTACATAATATTTTAACACATAGGAGCTCAATATCCGGATGATCATAAGAATGAATCTGTTCAGAGAAAATAGAGAAGTCAACAGCGGGAGGTGCGATCGCATCTGTACAAGTTAAACTTATTAGGCAAGACGGAATAATCAGGTATACCAAGTTTAAACAGGTTCCTGAGCGTGCAACTATCTGTGAGTCAAAAGATAAGCTGCTTACATATAATTTAGAAAGTTTAGTGTTAAGGCTTCGAACATTTTGATAGGCCAAACTTACTATTTTTATATGTTTTTGCCGCTGAAGTAGAGGCAACAGGATGGGTAACAGACGGTGCACTACTGATTCCTATACCATTATTTAAACTGTTTCGCCTGTTCACATACTCCTTTACAACGAGCTCTGGTGGCCAAAACTTTTCTGAGCAAATTGTTGCGAAAAGTTCGGGCGGAACACGCAACTTGAAAGAAGATATGCTTCGGGCATGTTTAAACTTAAACTTTTCAACATTAATATATGGGGAGTCAATTTTACTTTTAACGTAAACGCTCACATCATCCAACGAAGTGTCGGATTATGAAGGTATTCGCAAAGTTTCGAGTCTCTAGCATTACGGGTTGAAAGAAGTTTCGTTCATACAACCGGATAGATAGGCATACACCATGATTGCACAAGCCAAATATACTCTTTACCTTCGGTATCGAGTGTACAAAAGTGGGTGCACATCCGAATATTTTAAAAAAAATTTGATAAGCTTGTGCTGTTTCATCTTGAATTATAAAGCATTGACTGTAATTATAATAAGCATGTTAACGTCATATTATTGATAATATAATTATATTTAATACATATTAAATTCCTCGTAGAATTATATGCTTTTGCTTGTTTAGCCATTTATTTATTATTAAATTATTTAGAATTTTATTTCAATCAGATTTGGATGCAATTTTATGAAATATCTTTAAAAGATCGTTTTATTTTTAAACAATCGAAATATTCCGAAAATAAACATACGATATTCGTTATTTGAGACGAAAAAAATTTTAAGACCTTGGACTGTATTTTATTTATAGATTATTGTTTAGTTCCGATTTATCTTCATCATGAGAATTCGGCCCAGCCAGATCGTTAGCAACACGAGCGTTGTCGGCAGAGTAACGCTTACTTCTCTGTAGTTTCAGACCAGCCAGAGCGGTCAAGTACCCCCAAACCGTCAATCGCACTCTCTTACACAGCGCGCGACACAGAATGTTCTTGCTCACCGTCTCTGTCGCTTTCTTCAATCGTGTCAACACAACCCGACCGCGCGCGGTCAACAACATCCAACCCGACAACCGCATTCTCCCCGTCTCAACAAACACAACGAGTGCTGCATCGTCAGCAAATCAAACTGCAAGCAGCAAAAATTTAAAGCTGGCCACGCAGACTGGTATGGACAACTACATCCAAATCATAAGAAAGATTAGTCCGTAACACTCTACAAATAAACCAAACCTTACTCGCAGCAACTTAAAAACACTCCCAAATGAAACTGCAAACAATATCAATAGGTTTCACATACTAGCAGAAAACATTAGCGATCTGCCCGCTGAAGCCATTGGAGTTGGCATAAAAAAGCCAAGCCATCTACAATATTTAAACGAGAGAAAAGCTCCAGTGCTTTTGTTAACAAAGTTATAGAGCTCATAGGAAAAGACAGTTTCCACATAGCTCCTCTCGTAAGGAGTAACATTCATGAAATTAAAGTCCTGACAAAGTCGGAAGATAATTACAAATTTTAGACAAAGTATCTGGCTCGAAAACTTTGATGCAGTTTGTTGGGGATCGTTAATAGCTATTTTCCTACCAAATTTTGTGACTCTAGCTCAAACACTATGGAAGATACACGCACTACTGCTTTTAGCGAAGCGTTGGGGTGTTTGAGGGCGGATAGGGCAGTATAAATGGGCGTGGCATCCAAAGTTTTTATGAATTTGGTTGGGTATCGTAAACACCTATCATGGCACCAAATTTGATGGGTCTAGCTCAAAAACTGTAGAAGATATGGGCATTTTTAGTGTTAAACTACAGGGGGGCTGGGGGCGGAATGGGTGGGCGTGGCTCCAAAATTTTTTGATGCAGTTTTTCGGGGATTGTTAGTAGCTGTTTTCTCCCAAAATTTGGTAGTTCTAGCTGTAAGGGCTTGCGAAATAGCTGGATCTATCGATTTTGCGTTATCGAATTTATTGATTTGCCTGCCTCCTAGTTATCGTAGAACTCCAATCTTAACACTTGAATTTACTATGTCATAGATAAAGACATTTGCAAAGTTTTAAGTCTCTAGCTTGAAGGGTGTGGAAAAAAGTTGCGTTCATACAGACGGACAGACACCATGACGGACATTGCACAAACCCAATATACTCTTTACCTTCGGTATCGAGTATAAATAAGATCACTCAATATACAATCTTCAGCTTTTACTCCACCGCAGAATCACCGTTAAAGAACGACACAAGCGAAATGGTCCGGTACAATGTATGAACTGCCAAGAGTACGGCCATACAAAATCCTACTGTACACTGCGATCGGTATGCGATGTTTGTGGTGAATTGCAAAGCTTCACAAAATGTCCAGCAAGCAGTAAAATGTGTAGCAACTGCGGCGGCAATCACACAGCAAACTATAGAGGCTGTCCAATTTATAAGGAACTTAAAAACCGTATCCACCTGCGCGTTACTGTACGCTCGCAAAACACAGCTTTACCCTCAAATCATCGAAATTTTAATTCTTTAAAAGTACACTTGGATAGTGGTAACCAACTTTCTCTAGCCGCTGTATACGGCGCACCACGTTACGTTAGAATTCTTCAACCCTCTAGGAGAACGCTTTATAGCAGCAGGAGACTATAATGCCAAACTGGGATCTCGCCTCGTGACTCCAAAAGGAAAGCAGCTATATAATGCAATTATAAAAGCAAATAACAAGCTCGACAGTTTTTCTACGGCAGACCAACATACTGGCCTACAGATCACAAAAAACTAGCCGATCTAATAGACTTTGCAGTTACCTAAAATATCTCGCGTAGTTTGATAAGCGCTGAGTTCTAATACATTTTTTACTCGCCTGTTCTAATAAATTTTATTCGACACCCAGAATCAATAAATCGAACCGGTAAGTTGACTTCACCAAAAACTAACTGGCTCAGATACAAAAAATATATTAGCTAACACATTGAGCTTAAGCCACGTCTCGAAGATGAAGCTGACATTAAAGCTTTTGTTCACACTTTGGAGTCCGTACTCGTCGCCGCAGCTTGCACATCATCGAAAACACAACATACAACCAAAAGAAGACAAATCTACAAATTGAACAACTCGTTCTTGAAAATCGGCGCTTAAGACGAGAATGGCAATCGATCAGATCGCCGTCGGCAAAGAAAAAACTAAAAGACGCCACACGAAAACTCACCAAAGCGATAAACCACGAAGAATAAGACACTCAACGGCGTTATATTGAGAAACTATCAACTATCAATGGAGAGCTAACTCAACACTAAGCTCACCGATAGATACTGTTATGCCTATAAGAAGCCTCGCAGGCAGCTGGTCCCGCAGCGATGAAGAACGAGCTGGCACATTTGCTACTCACCTTCAAATAGTGTTAATCGTAATACTGCAACAAATTCATTTGTACTACCGACTGCACCAAATGACTCTCAGATTCACCAGGAGCCAATCAAGTTTCGCCCGAATGAAATCGCAATTCACAATTCCTTTGTCGTACAGACCTATAAGCTTATTATCGTGTCAATCAAAACTTTTACTCGCTTTTCCGGATTCATCAATTTCTGAATCTGCATCGTGAAAAGCACGGAACAATTGAGCAAGTCAATCGAATAACATCAGAGATAAGAGGTACGTTCGAAAATCGAGAATACTGCACTGCGATATTCCTGGATGTTTCTCAAGCAATCGACAAAGTTTGGTTGGAAGGTCTGATGTAAAAGATCAAAAGAATGCTTCCAAACAATACACATTAACTGTTTAAATCATACCTTTACGACAGGAAGTTTGCAGTAAGATGCAACACCGCAATGTCTGACGAACACCGCATTGAAGCTGGTGTTTCACAAGGCAGCGTACTCGGACCAAAACTGTACGTGCTGTTCACAGCAGACATTCCTATAAGTACCAGATTGACAACTTCTACCTTTGCTGATGATACAGCCATTCTCATCCGCTCCAGATGCCCAATTCAAGCAACAGCGCAACTAGCCCGTCATCTTTTCAACGTGGCGAATTGTTGTTCACTTGTTTATTAAGTACACGCTTAGTCAAAAGGTTTTATATGTACATTTCTCTTGTAATTTATCTGTAACGAATGTTAAATGGTCATTTTTAGCTGTATAGTATGGATGGTTTTTTGATGTGTTAACATCTTTAGGCGCGGGTAGCTAAAACTGAAAAATGAATACATTCAAACAAAAACGCGTGGCCGGCTGAGAGTTGCCGACTGAGAATAGGCATATACATATTCATCTGCCTGAAAACGAGAATGCTAGTATTGGTGAAGCAGCAGCGAACAACTGTAAAAGACGAAGTCCTACTAAACTAACGAAGATAACACGATGTGTCTGTTGCTTTATTGTCAAAATGTTTTGCTTGCGCTCAGATGCAGATAAGCAGCCTAATGAGCCAGTTGAGCCACGCAGGATACAGCAAAGAGTTGGGTCAACACTGCTCATTTTAGTGACATGTTCACTAGTTCTTTCATTGATTTTTGATTTGTTTTAAGTATGTCAACCCGCTCACAATGCTCACATGTTCGCTTACTTATAGCTTAAAATACTAGTGTGTTATTTGCTATTGAAAGAAAAAACAAGAAAAAACCATTACAAGCCACAACAAAACAATTTAAAAATAAATTTTGTGTGTAATGGCAATTTGGGAGTTTCAACAAAGGTTTGACAGTGACTCCATTTGTGATAACAAGCATTGAGCTACGGAAATCTGATCGACGAGGAGTAACACCATCGCAATTGCTCTACACTGCCATGAAAATCATGCATCCAAAGTTTTCATGCATATCTTTATGGGACGTCAATTGCTATCCTCCAACCAAATTTGGTGACTTTAGCCTTAAGTTTGTAAAAGCAGAGGGATTGGCGGCTGGTTGTGGTATGGGTGGCTGTGACATCCAAATTTTTGATGCAGACTTGTGTATGATGTCAATATATAACCTCCTACCAAATTTGGTGACTCTAAATCAAAGTTGATAAAAGGTGTGGGAAGGGGAGCTGGGTGCGGTATGGGTGGGGTTGGCTTATTTTTGGGGGTTGTTAGAAGCTATGTTCTCCCCAAATTTGGTTTTTCTAGCTGTAAGGGCGAGCGAAATAGGTAGATTAATCGTTTTTGAGTTATCGAATTTATCGATTTGCCAGATCCCCAGTAATCGTAGAACCCCAATGTTGACACTTTGACGGCTTTATTGCAATGGTTAGGTAGCTGGGAAAACGCAACCTTTTGTACCATGAGCGCCAATGAAATTGGCTTATGCATACACCCAACTCACTTTTTACACGGTTTTTCGAAGTAAATATAGTTCTTTATTTCATCTTACACGGTTTTCAAATCACATGGAACGTCTCCCCCATTTTACTATAGGAAACGCCTCTTTTTTTTACACGGTTTCTTTTTACACGGATTTCTGAGGCACGTATCTACCGTGTAAAAAGAGAGTTGGGTGTATATTATATAAATTAAAATATAAGCAAACAAGTGAGAGTTCAAACACTCATAGAATTTGTATACCCTGAACCCATAAAATGGGAAAAAGGGGTAAATGGTTTTGTGCAAAAGTAAGAAACAGGCAGAAGGAAGCATCCCCGACCCCATAAAGTATATACATTCTTGACCAGCAACAACAGCCGAGTCGATATAGCCATGTCCGTCTGTACGAACGCGTCAATATAAGAGACTACAAGAGCTAGAGACTTTAGATTTTGAACATAAGTTCTCCTATACCATAAGCAGAACAAGTATGTTTCAAATTATTGATAATTATACTGGTTTCCAATATACACATGGAATCGATTCGAAAATATCGAATTTGGAATATATAAAAATAGTGGTTCAAGTATTGGGTAACGATAGAACTTTTCGAAAAATTTCGTCAGTTTTTAGTTTTGTTCACATTGATCATTATTTTTAATAGCTCAGCATTCTTAACTCCCTTCACTTAATGCAACTGGGTTCAGGGTATCTTCTAGTGGGGCTAACCCGGCTGGAGCTTTCTTAAGTGTTTTATTTTTGTATTTAAGGGCCGGTTTCTAAAAGTCCATTTAAAGTTCCAGTTTGTTAAACTAAAACTAAATCAGTTTGGTTTTCTCAATGCAAAGTTTACCGTATTCGTTCAGATACTATCGCATTAATGGTGCTGCCAACCTTACGAGCGAACCAGCTGGTTGGAATGGTACTTTTTTGTTTCGTGACTCCCAAAATCGGAACAAATGCGTAAAAAATAATTTTATTGAGCCCGGTTGAAAAATATAAACGGCAACGTGGGAAAACGATTCTGTTGCTGAGGAGCATGTAGTTATTGATCTTTTGGAGTCAAATCAAAATATCGGCTTGAGTCAGCTGGTTGACCAACGATGGTTTTAGCGGTATTTAAATCGGTTTTTAAAAAGAGCATAAATGTTAGCCGGCACTCAGGCCTCAGTTGAATTTATGCTTATCCCTAAGCGGACATTGAGAAACTCAATTATGACTAAACTTGGGATAGTTTCGCTAACCGGACATTGAGAAACCGGCCCTAATTGTCATTTGACTGGGGATAACCTGATTTATCAGTGCTCACTAGCTACAGTGTGATGAATTTATCAAACACCAAATTTTTTATAGCCTCCGAATACCCTTATTGCTAAGATGGTTTTTAATAAAAAACTAATTGGAGTTGTGAAGGTAACTGGTGGAATTTTTTTTTAAATTTCTAATTTTATATATTATTGAGAATTCTAACCCTTTCACCCCTACTGGGACAATATTTTCCAACACAAATATACATATTTGTATGACTTCAACATATACACTGGCAAAGATGAGTTTATTGATCAAGTTGTCACTTTTGGCTAAAACTATCGAAATGATATTGTTATTCTTGCATTTGACCGATTTTTCACGTCATTGAACTTGGTAAAATTTACACAATCATATCCTACAGTTGGTACTTATATGAAAAACCGTAAGAAAATGCCTCAGAGATTTATGGAATCGCTTAGGCCGTAGTGAGAGTCAGTTTTAAGTAAATCAACAAGGCATTATGGCGGCACGCTTGATGGATTCAAAAATGTCCTCGTCGTATCAAATTGTTATAGCCCAATATTGTGTGAAGTATACAGGAAACAAAAAGATGGTTCAAAAAAGAAATAACGGGTTGTCCATTGGCCGTAGCCGACTAAAATCGTATAATGGCAGGCGTATTTTGTTCATCTTAAAGCTGCTGTGTACGATTTGAATCGCAAATCTCTAAAGTAGTGGAAGAAAGTATTGTTCAAATTATTTATGGTGTCAGTCGTCAACGCATGGATTGTATACATTATGAGTCGACGGTGTAAAATGAAGTTAATAGATTTCACTGTATTGCAGAGATAATGATTGCTGAAAGAGTCAAACAAAAAGTATTGTGACACGAGGCACAGAAAAAAAAAATCAAAAATCATGACTTTTGAACCAAATCGATAGTCGATCAACCTAAAAAGCATATGCTAGATAATTGATTGACCTAAAAAATAAGATTTTCAAAAGAATTTTAAAATTTTTCAGGTCCTATTTATGGATTATTATTATTGTCTTTGGGTTGAATGCACTGCGACCAGATAGATCTATTGTGCCCCCTTCTTGGCCTATAGCTCTTCCATCAGACCCAGGTCTTGCATGAAGGCAAGTATTTTTGTTGGGTAGGTGGTTTCTAAATCGCTAAGCTGCACAAGTGTTTTCCTAGAAAACTGCTTCTTTTCCTTACTAAGGCTACACATTCTGCTATTATGTGCAAGGAGGATGCTCCTTCCATTCCGCAGAATCTGCAAATCTAGCTGCTGGCTCTACCTAGCTTTTCTAGTGGACCTCTTAGTCTACAATGTCCTGTCAGAAGACCGGTGAGTATCCTAAGTCTACTTTTACCCATTTATATTACTTGCTTAAGCCGTTTGAGGTTACAGCTACCCAAGAGAAGCTTTGCTTGTCTGAGTCCTGGTGTCCTTGCCTAGCTCATTGTGCGTAGATGTCTATCTCCGCTCCTATGCTCCTCCCGTTTTGTGCTTCTTCCTATACCACAGTACGGATCGGGTCCATTAGGGGTGTCGCTGCCCCAAGTCTTGCTTGCTTATCTGCCTCTTCGTTCCCCGCTATGTTGACATGTCCTGGGACCCATCTTAGGGCAATCATATTTTGTGATTCCAGAGTGTCTTACTAAGTGCCAATATAGCTGCTTGGCTATCGGATAAGATGAATATATCTCTATTCCGATAGTTGCGTTTTAAATTAAAGTCCACACACCTCCCTATTGCACATACTTCAGCTTGGAATATGCTGGTGTGCATGCCTAGGGGCTCATGGTAAATTAGCCGAGGGCCCACTTCACCGAAACCGGAGCCTTGTTGTGTTAGGGACCCATCGGTGTACCGTTTAATAGTGTGTGGCTTAATGTTCTTCTTCTTCTTTCTTTTTGTTGCACAGGTGAACTTGAAACTTTTGCGCGAACATATGTTCGGCTTTCATTTCGTCCCATGGCTGTGTCAGTAGGGGAAGTTCACCCGATAGCATACCTGCGTCTACTCGACTAAGAATATGTCTTCCAACTCCTTCAACGGACATTCTTATATGGGTTGCCTTCTGTTGTACCTAATTGTGTGATGGAGTGGTGTTATCTCCAACAGAACCTCAAGCGCTGCTGTGGGACAGGTCCTCATCGCTCCCGTGATTCCTACACATGCCTTTCTTTGTAGCTTTTGAACCTGCTTCTGCACAGTGATTTGCTGTGCTTTATCCTCCCCTGCAATCACTCCGTACGTTAGCATGGGCCTTACTACCATAAAATATAGCCATCTTATTATCTTTGGTTATGATCCCCATGACTTCCCGGCTATGCTACGACACGTATACAGTGCAGCACTTGGCAATCGTATTCTGAACATGGGTGCCAAAGTTTAATTTATTGTCAAAAGTGTCAAAGGAACTTAACTTCCTTGCTTTTTTCTATTGCACTCCCTGCGAGACTGATTTCCCTCATCCTTTGTACCTTGAATATTCTGGTGAACGGAACGATGATTGTTTTTGTAGGGGTTAGCTAAGTTATATAATTAAGATTTTTATACTTATTGTTAGTTTTCTAATCACAAGAAAAGATTCAATAAATAAAACAAGCAAAATAAAAAATAAAAAATTAATAAAAAAAATTACTCGTCTGGATTGAGCACTGGTCATACGAATTCTCTTCGTTTGTGTGATTCAGTATAACGTGCTTGTGCTGTTCGTAGAAGTGCAGTTTTCAGTTTCTCGTTGTCTGTCCGTTTTTAAGGATCATAATGCAGCTTGAGTTGGTCAAACAATTGCTTTCCGCCAAGCATTTTTTTTTACAAAACATGGTCGAAGTATAGAACATTTGAACTTGTAGTAATTTTATTTAATTTTATTTATACACAATTCGACTTCTTAAAACTATGATTAGTTTTGAAAACTTCGCGGTATATGTGCTCGGGATTTTAACAAAGAACAAACTGAACATAATCTGTGAGGTAGTTTCAGAAATCATAAATCACCAAACACACATAAAAACAAAGAATTTTGTATATACATTTATAAGCTAAATTTGTTTATTAAGAAAAAATTTTTAACAAAAGTTTTCAATAAAAATTAAAAGTATTCATTTTGTTTTTTATTTTTAGACAGCGCTGAATATCTCATCAAAATTAACAAAAACAACTTTAAGCCTCCAGTTAGCGAACACGTGAAGAATATCGTGCGTCGAAATTTTACCAGTGAAATTGAATTTTATCAGTTCTGCCGCCAGCGACTACATAAACAATATCTGGCCGCCCATTTGCCGCAGAGAATTATAACAGCGCATCCGGTGGCATTGAGGGGAAACTAATACGCCCCTTCAAAATTTTAATCAGTTTTGTAAAATACCTTTGACTTGTAGCCAGTTGCGCTACCCAACATTAGAAAAATATTGTTTTTAATGTGTATATTTCAAATTGTTTTTACACCCTAATCATATTTTTATCAAATATATAATTATACATACATAAGCACATAAGAAAGCTATGGTAAATTTGATATGTAATAATGTGATACATGATGTCTTTTTAACAAGTACTCCGACAATAGCTTATCTCTTTTATCACGACCCTGGGTATGTTTACAAACATCGTCGTAATTGGGACAAAATTATTAATAGAGAGAAGTTGTCAGACTGTTCAAGATATTAGTTAAGACCGCTGTTGGTTGCCGTTTTTCAGGATAATTGAGAAAACGAAATTAGGCCACGTTGAGCATTTTTGGTTGTAAGTCTGTTCAATTTTTCTTGTTTATTAAGTACACGCTTTGTTAAAAGGTTTTATATGTACATTTCTCTTGTAATTTATCTGTAACGAATGTTAAATGGTCATTTTTAGCTGTATAGTATGGATGGTTTTTTGATGTGTTAACATCTTTAGGCGCGGGTAGCTAAAACTGAAAAATGAATACATTCAAACAAAAACGCGTGGCCGGCTGAGAGTTGCCGACTGAGAATAGGCATATACATATTCATCTGCCTGAAAACGAGAATGCTAGTATTGGTGAAGCTGCACCGAACAACTGTAAAAGACGAAGTCCTACTAAACTAACGAAGATAACACGATGTGTCTGTTGCTTTATTGTCAAAATGTTTTGCTTGCGCTCAGATGCAGATAAGCAGCCTAATGAGCCAGTTGAGCCACGCAGCTCTGCTGTAAATTTTATGCCCATAAAAAGAAACAAGCTTATTTATTTGCAGGTGCAGGCAAAGCTGCCAATTATTTTATGTACTTATAATAGAAAACAATATGTTGGCAATTATTAGATATTGCTATAACAAATAAATAAAATGGTCACAGAAAATCAATTGCAAACCCCTGCAAAACTAATTTTTTGTTATGTCCGCTATGTTATTCTGTGTGTATTCACGAAAAAAATAACTTAAGCAGTGATGCCTATACAATGTCTTTTCTCGCTGACGCTGTATTTGCAGGATATAGCAAAGAGTTGGGTCAACACTGCTCATTTTAGTGAACATGTTCACTAGTTCTTTCATTGATTTTTGATTTGTTTTAAGTATGTCAACCCGCTCACAATGCTCACCTGTTCGCTTACTTATAGCTTAAAATACTAGTGTGTTATTTGCTATTGAAAGAAAAAACAAGAAAAAACCATTACAAGCCACAACAAAACAATTTAAAAATAAATTTTGTGTGTAATGGCAATTTGGGAGTTTCAACAAAGGTTTGACAGTGACTCCATTTATGATAACAAGCATTGAGCTACGGAAATCTGATCGACGAGGAGTAACACCATCGCAATTGCTCTACACTGCCATGAAAATCATGCATCCAAAGTTTTCATGCATATCTTTATGGGAGGTCAATTGCTATCCTCCTACCAAATTTGGTGACTTTAGCCTTAAGTTTGTAAAAGCAGAGGGATTGGCGGCTGGTTGTGGTATGGGTGGCTGTGACATCCAAATTTTTGATGCAGACTTGTGTATGATGTCAATATATAACCTCCTACCAAATTTGGTGACTCTAAATCAAAGTTGATAAAAGGTGTGGGAAGGGGAGCTGGGGGCGGTATGGGTGGGGTTGGCTTATTTTTGGGGGTTGTTAGAAGCTATGTTCTCCCCAAATTTGGTTTTTCTAGCTGTAAGGGCGAGCGAAATAGGTGGATTAATCGTTTTTGAGTTATCGAATTTATCGATTTGCCAGATCCCAGTAATCGTAGAACCCCAATGTTGACACTTTGACGGCTTTATTGCAATGGTTAGGTAGCTGGGAAAACGCAACCTTTTGTACCATGAGCGCCAATGAAATTGGCTTATGCATACACCCAACTCACTTTTTACACGGTTTTTCGAAGTAAATATAGTTCTTTATTTCATCTTACACGGTTTTCAAATCACATGGAACGTCTCCGCCATTTAACTATAGGAAACGCCTCTTTTTTTTACACGGTTTCTTTTTACACGGATTTCTGAGGCACGTATCTACCGTGTAAAAAGAGAGTTGGGTGTATATTATATAAATTAAAATATAAGCAAACAAGTGAGAGTTCAAACACTCATAGAATTTGTATACCCTGAACCCATAAAATGGGAAAAAGGGGTAAATGGTTTTGTGCAAAAGTAAGAAACAGGCAGAAGGAAGCATCCCCGACCCCATAAAGTATATACATTCTTGGCCAGCAACAACAGCCGAGTCGATATAGCCATGTCCGTCTGTACGAACGCGTCAATATAAGAGACTACAAGAGCTAGAGACTTTAGATTTTGAACATAAGTTCTCCTATACCATAAGCAGAACAAGTATGTTTCAAATTATTGATAATTATACTGGTTTCCAATGTACACATGGAATCGATTCGAAAATATCGAATTTGGAATATATAAAAATAGTGGTTCAAGTATTGGGTAACGATAGAACTTTTCGAAAAATTTCGTCAGTTTTTAGTTTTGTTCACATTGATTATTATTTTTAATAGCTTAATTTTTAACTCACTTCACTTATTGCAACTGGGTTCAGGGTATCTTCTAGTGGGGCTAACCCGACTAGAGCTTTCTTAATTGTTTTTTTTTGTATTTAAGGGCCGGTTTCTAAAAGTCCATTTAAAGTTCCAGTTAGTTAAACTCCGCATAAAATAAATGCTCTGGCATAATCAGTTTGGTTTTCTCAATGCAAAGTTTACCGTATTCGTTCAGATACTATCGCATTAATGGTGCTGCCAACCTTACGAGCGAACCAGCTGGTTGGAATGGTACTTTTTTGTTTCGTGACTCCCAAATTCGGAACAAATGCGTAAAAAATAATTTTATTGAGCCCGGTTGAAAAATATAAACGGCAACGTGGGAAAACGATTCTGTTGCTGAGGAGCATGTAGTTATTGATCTTTTGGAGTCAAATCAAAATATCGGCTTGAGTCAGCTGGTTGACCAACGATGGTTTTAGCGGTATTTAAATCGGTTTTTAAAAGGAGCATAAATGTTAGCCGGCACTCAGGCCTCAGTTAAATTTATGCTTAGCCCTAAGCGGACATTGAGAAACTCAATTATGACTAAACTTGGGATAGTTTCGCTAACCGGACATTGAGAAACCGGCCCTAATTGTCATTTGACTGGGGATAACCTGATTTATCAGTGCTCACTAGCTACAGTGTGATGAATTTATCAAACACCAAATTTTTTATAGCCTCCGAATACCCTTATTGCTAAGATGGTTTTTAATAAAAATCTAATTGGAGTTGTGAAGGTAACTGGTGGAATTTTTTTTTAAATTTCTAATTTTATATATTATTGAGAATTCTAACCCTTTCACCCCTACTGGGACAATATTTTCCAACACAAATATACATATTTGTATGACTTCAACATATACACTGGCAAAGATGAGTTTATTGATCAAGTTGTCACTTTTGGCTAAAACTATCGAAATGATATTGTTATTCTTGCATTTGACCGATTTTTCACGTCATTGAATTTGGTAAAATTTACACAATCATATCCTACAGTTGGTACTTAAGGCCTGTTTACTCAAGACATAACTTAAGAGTCAGCTGACTCAATCTACCTTATGGCTTTCAATGTAAGCGTTTACTCTCAACATACAATAACTTATCTTAGTTTTGAACCTGCAGGTTGCAGAAATAACTTAATTTTCTTACGCCGAACAGTGTTGATTTACGAACAGCTGTTCGAAAACAGCCTTGCAAAACGTTAGTCAACAACGTTAAACAATTAAACATCTAATTCAAAATGGATGATCATAAGTTGATAATTTTAGTGCAAAATTATAGTTTTATTTATGACAAAAAGTCAAAAGACTTTAAAAATATAATTAAAAAAAGATAAGCTTGGTCTACAATTGCTAAAGAACTTGGTTGCAATGGTAAGCATATTAATAAAAGTTATTGTGCTTGTTTTTGCATTGATATGTTTGTTTGTTAAAGTTGATATCTGTGAAAGGCGTTGGACTAGCCTGAGAGAGCGCTTTTCAAAGGAGTTGAGGACAGTGGAACCTTCAGGTAGTGGAGTTGGAATGTGTTCGGAATGGCTGCATTTTCAAAGTTTGCAGTTTCTCAAAACCCATTTACACAGACGCCGGTAATAACTTATTATGTACACTTTGTTAGTTTTTTTTTACAACAAAAATGTTTTTATTGTTTAGGCAAAAGTCAAATTTCACGGTGTCAGAGGAGTCGCTGCCAACATTTTTTGAAAATGATGACTTGTTCTCCTCAACCCTAAGTGTTGATGACATTATTGAGGAATCGTCATCACCATGTTTTGATTTTTCGCCTGAACCTGCAATTGTACCTGTACCTGTGTCCAAAAAACGAAAGAGCACAAACACCACCGCTGACGAGAATTTGTCGCTGGCAACCAAAGCGTTCGGCGAATACTGCGATTCAATGAAACAAAAGGAAGCAGAGGATTAAGTCGCAGTAAATGTGGCCAACATTGTTAATGTAATTTCGAGGCGCTCTGTGTTAATGCGCTGTCTCGGCTTCCTGAGTTTGTCGTTCAATAAAGTCAGTAACAACTGGAACAGTACTTTCGTCATCCGCGTATGTATAAAAAACTGTTCTTCGTCGTAATCTCTCATAGCAGAGAAATTTTTTGTAAAATTCCCACTGGTATGCCAGTTTCGATTTATTGGACGAACTGCCCAACGCCGCTTCCTCTTTTTTTCCTCTTCCTGCTTTTTGTATAATGATAGTATGTTCATATACATTGCAAAGGCTACTGCTGTTTTTTTATCCATTATTATTGCTTAGTAAAGTAATATTGCTGCTGCTTTGATGCTGTTGTGGTCAATATGTGATACCGCGGTTTATTTTTCTTTGTTTAACAACACTGCTTACATAGTTATACAGCACTGCCGCACTGATTTATTAAGTTAATTTATGTCGTGAGTATATGCAACTATTCCTTAAGATATTTTTTATTAAGATAAGTTATTTTTTCTTAAGTTATGTCTAGAGTAAACAGGCCTTTATATGAAAAACCGTAAGAAAATGCCTCAGAGATTTATGGAATCGCTTAGGCCGTAGTGAGAGTCAGTTTTAAGTAAATCAACATGGCATTATGGCGGCAAGCTTGATGGATTCAAAAATGTCCTCGTCGTATCAAATTGTTATAGCCCAATATTGTGTGAAGTATACAGGAAACAAAAAGATGGTTCAAAAAAGAAATAACGGGTTGTCCATTGGCCGTAGCCGACTAAAATCGTATAATGGCAGGCGTATTTTGTTCATCTTAAAGCTGCTGTGTACGATTTGAATCGCAAATCTCTAAAGTAGTGGAAGAAAGTATTGTTCAAATTATTTATGGTGTCAGTCGTCAACGCATGGATTGTATACATTATGAGTCGACGGTGTAAAATGAAGTTAATAGATTTCACTGTAATGCAGAGATAATGATTGCTGAAAGAGTCAAACAAAAAGTATTGTGACACGAGGCACAGAAAAAAAAAATCAAAAATCATGACTTTTGAACCAAATCGATAGTCGATCAACCTAAAAAGCATATGCTAGATAATTGATTGACCTAAAAAATAAGATTTTCAAAAGAATTTTAAAATTTTTCAGGTCCTATTTATGGATTATTATTATTGTCTTTGGGTTGAATGCACTGCGACCAGATAGATCTATTGTGCCCCCTTCTTGGCCTATAGCTCTTCCATCAAACCCAGGTCTTGCATGAAGGCAAGTATTTTTGTTGGGTAGGTGGTTTCTAAATCGCTAAGCTGCACAAGTGTTTTCCTAGAAAACTGCTTCTTTTCCTTACTAAGGCTACACATTCTGCTATTATGTGCAAGGAGGATGCTCCTTCCATTCCGCAGAATCTGCAAATCTAGCTGCTGGCTATACCTAGCTTTTCTAGGTGACCTCTTAGTCTACAATGTCCTGTCAGAAGACCGGTGAGTATCCTAAGTCTATTTTTACCCATTTATATTACTTGCTTAAGCCGTTTGAGGTTACAGCTACCCAAGAGAAGCTTTGCTTGTCTGAGTCCTGGTGTCCTTGCCTAGCTCATTGTGCGTAGATGTCTATCTCCGCTCCTATGCTCCTCCCGTTTTGTGCTTCTTCCTATACCACAGTACGGATCGGGTCCATTAGGGGTGTCGCTGCCCCAAGTCTTGCTTGCTTATCTGCCTCTTCGTTCCCCGCTATGTTGACATGTCCTGGGACCCATCTTAGGGCAATCATATTTTGTGATTCCAGAGTGTCTAGCTTGGTTCGTACCTCACGAACTACCTTTGACCTTATTACAGTCTCACTAAGTGCCAATATAGCTGCTTGGCTATCGGATAAGATGAATATATCTCTATTCCGATAGTTGCGTTTTAAATTAAAGTCCACACACCTCCCTATTGCACATACTTCAGCTTGGAATATGCTGGTGTGCATGCCTAGGGGCTCATGGTAAATTAGCCGAGGGCCCTCAAGCGCTGCTGTGGGACAGGTCCTCATCGCTCCCGTGATTCCTACACATGCCTTTCTTTGTAGCTTTTGAACCTGCTTCTGCACAGTGATTTGCTGTGCTTTATCCTCCCCTGCAATCACTCCGTACGTTAGCATGGGCCTTACTACCATAAAATATAGCCATCTTATTATCTTTGGTTATGATCCCCATGACTTCCCGGCTATGCTACGACACGTATACAGTGCTGTACTTGGCAATCGTATTCTGAACATGGGTGCCAAAGTTTAATTTACTGTCAAAAGTGTCAAAGGAACTTAACTTCCCTGCTTTTTTCTATTGCACTCCCTGCGAGCCTGATTTCCCTCATCCTTTGTACCTTGAATATTCTGGTGAACGGAACGTCTGGATTGAGCACTGGTCGTACGAATTCTCTTCGTTTGTGTGATTCAGTATAACGTGCTTGTGCTGTTCGTAGAAGTGCAGTTTTCAGTTTCTCGTTGTCTGTCCGTTTTTAAGGATCATAATGCAGCTTGAGTTGGTCAAACAATTGCTTTCCGCCAAGCATTTTTTTTACAAAACATGGTCGAAGTATAGAACATTTGAACTTGTAGTAATTTTATTTAATTTTATTTATACACAATTCGACTTCTTAAAACTATGATTAGTTTTGAAAACTTCGCGGTATATGTGCTCGGGATTTTAAGAAAGAACAAACTGAACATAATCTGTGAGGTAGTTTCAGAAATCATAAATCACCAAACACACATAAAAACAAAGAATTTTGTATATACATTTATAAGCTAAATTTGTTTATTAAGAAAAAATTTTTAACAAAAGTTTTCAATAAAAATTAAAAGCATTCATTTTGTTTTTTATTTTTAGACAGCGCTGAATATCTTATCAAAATTAACAAAAACAACTTTAAGCCTCCAGTTAGCGAACACGTGAAGAATATCGTGCGTCGAAATTTTACCAGTGAAATTGAATTTTATCAGTTCTGTCGCCAGCGACTACATAAACAATATCTGGCCGCCCATTTGCCGCAGAGAATTATAACAGCGCATCCGGTGGCATTGAGGGGAAACTAATACGCCCCTTCAAAATTTTAATCAGTTTTGTAAAATACCTTTGACTTGTAGCCAGTTGCGCTACCCAACATTAGAAAAATATTGTTTTTAATGTGTATATTTCAAATTGTTTTTACACCCTAATCATATTTTTATCAAATATATAATTATACATACATATTTATACTAAGCACATAAGAAAGCTATGGTAAATTTGATATGTAATAATGTGATACATGATGTCTTTTTAACAAGTACTCCGACAATAGGTTATCTCTTTTATCACGACCCTGGGTATGTTTACAAACATCGTCGTAATTGGGACAAAATTATTAATAGAGAGAAGTTGTCAGACTGTTCAAGATATTAGTTAAGACCGCTGTTGGTTGCCGTTTTTCAGGATAATTGAGAAAACGAAATTAGGCCACGTTGAGCATTTTTGGTTGTAAGTCTGTTCAATTTTTCTTGTTTATTAAGTACACGCTTTGTTAAAAGGTTTTATATGTACATTTCTATTGTAATTTATCTGTAACGAATGTTAAATGGTCATTTTTAGCTGTATAGTATGGATGGTTTTTTGATGTGTTAACATCTTTAGGCGCGGGTAGCTAAAACTGAAAAATGAATACATTCAAACAAAAACGCGTGGCCGGCTGAGAGTTGCCGACTGAGAATAGGCATATACATATTCATCTGCCTGAAAACGAGAATGCTAGTATTGGTGAAGCAGCAGCGAACAACTGTAAAAGACGAAGTCCTACTAAACTAACGAAGATAACTCGATGTGTCTGTTGCTTTATTGTCAAAATGTTTTGCTTGCGCTCAGATGCAGATAAGCAGCCTAATGAGCCAGTTGAGCCCCGCAGCTCTGCTGTAAATTTTATGCCCATAAAAAGAAACAAGCTTATTTATTTGCAGGTGCAGGCAAAGCTGCCAATTATTTTATTTACTTATAATAGAAAACAATATGTTGGCAATTATTAGATATTGCTATAACAAATAAATAAAATGGTCACAGAAAATCAATTGCAAACCCCTGCAAAACTAATTTTTTGTTATGCCCGCTATGTTATTCTGTGTGTATTCACGAAAAAAATCACTTAAGCAGTGATGCCTATACAATGTCTTTTCTCGCTGACGCTGTATTTGCAGGATATAGCAAAGAGTTGGGTCAACACTGCTCATTTTAGTGAACATGTTCACTAGTTCTTTCATTGATTTTTGATTTGTTTTAAGTATGTCAACCCGCTCACAATGCTTACATGTTCGCTTACTTATAGCTTAAAATACTAGTGTGTTATTTGCTATTGAAAGAAAAAAAAAAAAAACCATTACAAGCCACAACAAAACAATTTTAAAATAAATTTTGTGTGTAATGGCAATTTGGTGAAACTCCCAAAGGTTTGACAGTGACTCCATTTATGATAACAAACATTGAGCTACGGAAATCTGATCGACGAGGAGTAACACCATCGCAATTGCTCTACACTGCCATGAAAATCATGCATCCAAAGTTTTCATGCATATCTTTATGGGACGTCAATTGCTATCCTCCTACCAAATTTGGTGACTTTAGCTTTAAGTTTGTAAAAGCAGAGGGATAGGCGGCTGGGGGTGGTATGGGTGGCTGTGACATCCAAATTTTTGATGCAGACTTGTGTATGATGTCAATATATAACCACCTACCAAATTTGGTGACTCTAAATCAAAGTTGATAAAAGGTGTGGGAAGGGGAGCTGGGGGCGGTATGGGTGGGGTTGGCTTATTTTTGGGGGTTGTTAGAAGCTATGTTCTCCCCAAATTTGGTTTTTCTAGCTGTAAGGGCGAGCGAAATAGGTAGATTAATCGTTTTTGAGTTATCGAATTTATCGATTTGCCAGATCCCCAGTAATCGTAGAACCCCAATGTTGACACTTTGACGGCTTTATTGCAATGGTTAGGTAGCTGGGAAAACGCAACCTTTTGTACCAGGAGCGCCAATGAAATTGGCTTATGCATACACCCAACTCACTTTTTACACGGTTTTTCGAAGTAAATATAGTTCTTTATTTCATCTTACACGGTTTTCAAATCACATGGAACGTCTCCGCCATTTAACTGTAGGAAACGCCTCTTTTTTTTACACGGTTTCTTTTTACACGGATTTCTGAGGCACGTATCTACCGTGTAAAAAGAGAGTTGGGTGTATATTATATAAATTAAAATATAAGCAAACAAGTGAGAGTTCAAACACTCATAGAATTTGTATACCCTGAACCCATAAAATGGGAAAAAGGGGTAAATGGTTTTGTGCAAAAGTAAGTAACAGGCAGAAGGAAGCATCCCCGACCCCATAAAGTATATACATTCTTGACCAGCAACAACAGCCGAGTCGATATAGCCATGTCCGTCTGTACGAACGCGTCAATATAAGAGACTACAAGAGCTAGAGACTTTAGATTTTGAACATAAGTTCTCCTATACCATCGATTCGAAGATATCGAATTTGGAATATATAAAAATAGTGGTTCAAGTATTGGGTAACGATAGAACTTTTCGGAAAATTTCGTCAGTTTTTAGTTTTGTTCACATTGATCATTATTTTTAATAGCTAAGCATTCTTAACTCCCTTCACTTAATGCAACTGGGTTCAGGGTATCTTCTAGTGGGGCTAACCCGGCTGGAGCTTTCTTAAGTGTTTTTTTTTTTGTATTTAAGGGCCGGTTTCTAAAAGTCCGTTTAAAGTTCCAGTTAGTTAAACTCCGCATAAAATAAATGCTCTGGCTAAATCAGTTTGGTTTTCTCAATGCAAAGTTTACCGTATTCGTTCAGATACTATCGCATTAATGGTGCTGCCAACCTTACGAGCGAACCAGCTGGTTGGAATGGTACTTTTTTGTTTCGTGACTCCCAAATTCGGAACAAATGCGTAAAAAATAATTTTATTGAGCCCGGTTGAAAAGTATAAACGGCAACGTGGAAAAACGATTCTGTTGCTGAGGAGCATGTAGTTATTGATCTTTTGGAGTCAAATCAAAATATCGACTTGAGTCAGCTGGTTGACCAACGATGGTTTTAGCGGTATTTAAATCGGTTTTTAAAAGGAGCATAAATGTTAGCCGGCACTCAGGCCTCAGTTAAATTTATGCTTAGCCCTAAGCGGACATTGAGAAACTCAATTATGACTAAACTTGGGATAGTTTCGCTAACCGGACATTGAGAAACCGGCCCTAATTGTCATTTGACTGGGGATAACCTGATTTATCAGTGCTCACTAGCTACAGTGTGATGAATTTATCAAACACCAAATTTTTTATAGCCTCCGAATACCCTTATTGCTAAGATGGTTTTTAATAAAAATCTAATTGGAGTTGTGAAGGTAACTGGTGGAATTTTTTTTTAAATTTCTAATTTTACATATTATTGAGAATTCTAACCCTTTCACCCCTACTGGGACAATATTTTCCAACACAAATATACATATTTGTATGACTTCAACATATACACTGGCAAAGATGAGTTTATTGATCAAGTTGTCACTTTTGGCTTAAACTATCGAAATGATATTGTTTTTCTTGCATTTGACCGATTTTTCACGTCATTGAATTTGGTAAAATTTACACAATCATATCCTACAGTTGGTACTTATATGAAAAACCGTAAGAAAATGCATCAGCGATTTATGAAATCGCTTAGGCCGTAGTGAGAGTCAGTTTTAAGTAAATCAACACGGCATTATGGCGGCACGCTTGATGGATTCAAAAATGTCCTCGTCGTATCAAATTGTTATAGCCCAATATTGTGTGAAGTATACAGGAAACAAAAAGATGGTTCAAAAAAGAAATAACGGGTTGTCCATTGGCCGTAGCCGACTAAAATCGTATAATGGCAAGCGTATTTTGTTCATCTTAAAGCTGCTGTGTACGATTTGAAGTGGTGGAAGAAAGTATTGTTCAAATTATTTATGGTGGCAGTCGTCAACGCATGGATTGTATACATTATGAGTCGACGGTGTAAAATTAAGTTAATAGATTTCACTGTATTGCAGAGATAATGATTGCTGAAAGAGTCAAACAAAAAGTATTGTGACACGAGGCACAGAAAAAAAAATCAAAAATCATGACTTTTGAACCAAATCGATGGTCGATCTACCTAAAAAGCATATGCTAGATAATTGATTGACCTAAAAAATAAGATTTTCAAAAGAATTTTAAAATTTTTCAGGTCTTATTTATGGATTATTATTATTGTCTATCTGCGACCAGATAGATCTATTGTGCCCGCTTCTTGGCCTATAGCTCTTCCATCAGACCCAGGTCTTGCATGAAGGCAAGTATTTTTGTTTCCTAGAAAACTGCTTCTTTTCCTTACTAAGGCTACACATTATGCTATTCTGTGCAAGGAGGATGCTCCTTCCATTCCGCAGAATCCGCAAATCTAGCTGCTGGCTATACCTAGCTTTTCTAGGTGACCTCTTAGTCTACAATGTCCTGGCAGAAGACCGGTGAGTATCCTAAGTCTATTTTTACCCATTTATATTACTTGCTTAAGCCGTTTGAGGTTATAGCTACCCAAGAGATGCTTTGCTTGTCTGAGTCCTGGTGTCCTTGCCCAGCTCGTTGTGCGTAGACGTCTATCTCCGCTCCTATGCTCCTCCCGTTTTGTACTTCTTCCTATACCACAGTACGGATCGGGTCCATTAGGGGTGTCGCTGCCCCAAGTCTTGCTTGCTTATCTGCCTCTTCGTTCCCCGCTATGTTGACATGTCCTGGGACCCATCTTAGGGCAATCATATTTTGTGATTCCAGAGTGTCTAGCTTGGTTCGTACCTCACGAACTACCTTTGACCTTATAACAGTCTTACTAAGTGCCAATATAGCTGCTTGGCTATCGGATAAGATGAATATATCTCTATTCCGATAGTTGCGTTTTAAATTAAAGTCCACACACCTCCCTATTGCACATACTTCAGCTTGGAATATGCTGGTGTGCATGCCTAGGGGCTCATGGTAAATTAGCCGAGGGCCCACTTCACCGAAACCGGAGCCTTGTTGTGTTAGGGACCCATCGGTGTACCGTTTAATAGTGTGTGGCTTAATGTTCTTCTTCTTCTTTCTTTTTGTTGCACAGGTGAACTTGAAACTTTTGCGCGAACATATGTTCGGCTTTCATTTCGTCCCATGGCTGTGTCAGTAGGGGAAGTTCACCCGATAGCATACCTGCGTCTACTCGACTAAGAATATGTCTTCCAACTCCTTCAACGGACATTCTTATATGGGTTGCCTTCTGTTGTACCTAATTGTGTGATGGAGTGGTGTTATCTCCAACAGAACCTCAAGCGCTGCTGTGGGACAGGTCCTCATCGCTCCCGTGATTCCTACACATGCCTTTCTTTGTAGCTTTTGAACCTGCTTCTGCACAGTGATTTGCTGTGCTTTATCCTCCCCTGCAATCACTCCGTACGTTAGCATGGGCCTTACTACCATAAAATATAGCCATCTTATTATCTTTGGTTATGATCCCCATGACTTCCCGGCTATGCTACGACACGTATACAGTGCTGTACTTGGCAATCGTATTCTGAACATGGGTGCCAAAGTTTAATTTACTGTCAAAAGTGTCAAAGGAACTTAACTTCCTTGCTTTTTTCTATTGCACTCCCTGCGAGCCTGATTTCCCTCATCCTTTGTACCTTGAATATTCTGGTGAACGGAACGATGATTGTTTTTGTAGTGGTTAGCTAAGTTATATTAATAAGATTTTTATACTTATTGTTAGTTTTCTAATCACAAGAAAAGATTCAATAAATAAAACAAGCAAAATAAAAAATAAAAAATTGATAAAAAAAATTACTCGTCTGGATTGAGCACTGGTCATACGAATTCTCTTCGTTTGTGTGATTCAGTATAACGTGCTTGTGCTGTTCGTAGAAGTGCAGTTTTCAGTTTCTCGTTGTCTGTCCGTTTTTAAGGATCATAATGCAGCTTGAGTTGGTCAAACAATTGCTTTCCGCCAAGCATTTTTTTTACAAAACATGGTTGAAGTATAGAACATTTGAACTTGTAGCAATTTTATTTAATTTTATTTATACACAATTCGACTTCTTAAAACTATGATTAGTTTTGAAAACTTCGCGGTATATGTGCTCGGGATTTTAAGAAAGAACAAACTGAACATAATCTGTGAGGTAGTTTCAGAAATCATAAATCACCAAACACACATAAAAACAAAGAATTTTGTATATACATTTATAAGCTAAATTTGTTTATTAAGAAAAAATTTTTAACAAAAGTTTTCAATAAAAATTAAAAGTATTCATTTTGTTTTTTATTTTTAGACAGCGCTGAATATCTCATCAAAATTAACAAAAACAACTTTAAGCCTCCAGTTAGCGAACACGTGAAGAATATCGTGCGTCGAAATTTTACCAGTGAAATTGAATTTTATCAGTTCTGTCGCCAGCGACTACATAAACAATATCTGGCCGCCCATTTGCCGCAGAGAATTATAACAGCGCATCCGGTGGCATTGAGGGGAAACTAATACGCCCCTTCAAAATTTTAATCAGTTTTGTAAAATACCTTAGACTTGTAGCCAGTTGCGCTACCCAACATTAGAAAAATATTGTTTTTAATGTGTATATTTCAAATTGTTTTTACACCCTAATCATATTTTTATCAAATATATAATTATACATACATAAGCACATAAGAAAGCTATGGTAAATTTGATATGTAATAATGTGATACATGATGTCTTTTTAACAAGTACTCCGACAATAGCTTATCTCTTTTATCACGACCCTGGGTATGTTTACAAACATCGTCGTAATTGGGACAAAATTATTAATAGAGAGAAGTTGTCAGACTGTTCAAGATATTAGTTAAGACCGCTGTTGGTTGCCGTTTTTCAGGATAATTGAGAAAACGAAATTAGGCCACGTTGAGCATTTTTGGTTGTAAGTCTGTTCAATTTTTCTTGTTTATTAAGTACACGCTTTGTTAAAAGGTTTTATATGTACATTTCTCTTGTAATTTATCTGTAACGAATGTTAAATGGTCATTTTTAGCTGTATAGTATGGATGGTTTTTTGATGTGTTAACATCTTTAGGCGCGGGTAGCTAAAACTGAAAAATGAATACATTCAAACAAAAACGCGTGGCCGGCTGAGAGTTGCCGACTGAGAATAGGCATATACATATTCATCTGCCTGAAAACGAGAATGCTAGTATTGGTGAAGCAGCAGCGAACAACTGTAAAAGACGAAGTCCTACTAAACTAACGAAGATAACTCGATGTGTCTGCTGCTTTATTGTCAAAATGTTTTGCTTGCGCTCAGATGCAGATAAGCAGCCTAATGAGCCAGTTGAGCCACGCAGCTCTGCTGTAAATTTTATGCCCATAAAAAGAAACAAGCTTATTTATTTGCAGGTGCAGGCAAAGCTGCCAATTATTTTATGTACTTATAATAGAAAACAATATGTTGGCAATTATTAGATATTGCTATAACAAATAAATAAAATGGTCACAGAAAATCAATTGCAAACCCCTGCAAAACTAATTTTTTGTTATGTCCGCTATGTTATTCTGTGTGTATTCACGAAAAAAATCACTTAAGCAGTGATGCCTATACAATGTCTTTTCTCGCTGACGCTGTATTTGCAGGATATAGCAAAGAGTTGGGTCAACACTGCTCATTTTAGTGAACATGTTCACTAGTTCTTTCATTGATTTTTGATTTGTTTTAAGTATGTCAACCCGCTCACAATGCTTACATGTTCGCTTACTTATAGCTTAAAATACTAGTGTGTTATTTGCTATTGAAAGAAAAAACAAGAAAAAACCATTACAAGCCACAACAAAACAATTTAAAAATAAATTTTGTGTGTAATGGCAATTTGGGAGTTTCAACAAAGGTTTGACAGTGACTCCATTTATGATAACAAGCATTGAGCTACGGAAATCTGATCGACGAGGAGTAACACCATCGCAATTGCTCTACACTGCCATGAAAATCATGCATCCAAAGTTTTCATGCATATCTTTATGGGAGGTCAATTGCTATCCTCCTACCAAATTTGGTGACTTTAGCCTTAAGTTTGTAAAAGCAGAGGGATTGGCGGCTGGTTGTGGTATGGGTGGCTGTGACATCCAAATTTTTGATGCAGACTTGTGTATGATGTCAATATATAACCTCCTACCAAATTTGGTGACTCTAAATCAAAGTTGATAAAAGGTGTGGGAAGGGGAGCTGGGGGCGGTATGGGTGGGGTTGGCTTATTTTTGGGGGTTGTTAGAAGCTATGTTCTCCCCAAATTTGGTTTTTCTAGCTGTAAGGGCGAGCGAAATAGGTAGATTAATCGTTTTTGAGTTATCGAATTTATCGATTTGCCAGATCCCCAGTAATCGTAGAACCCCAATGTTGACACTTTGACAGCTTTATTGCAATGGTTAGGTTGCTGGGAAAACGCAACCTTTTGTACCATGAGCGCCAATGAAATTGGCTTATGCATACACCCAACTCACTTTTTACACGGTTTTTCGAAGTAAATATAGTTCTTTATTTCATCTTACACGGTTTTCAAATCACATGGAACGTCTCCGCCATTTAACTATAGGAAACGCCTCTTTTTTTTACACGGTTTCTTTTTACACGGATTTCTGATGGCTTCTATTCAAAGAGAGCGAAGCCCATATCGTCATCTTCACGTATCTACCGTGTAAAAAGAGAGTTGGGTGTATATTATATAAATTAAAATATAAGCAAACAAGTGAGAGTTCAAACACTCATAGAATTTGTATACCCTGAACCCATAAAATGGGAAAAAGGGGTAAATGGTTTTGTGCAAAAGTAAGAAACAGGCAGAAGGAAGCATCCCCGACCCCATAAAGTATATACATTCTTGGCCAGCAACAACAGCCGAGTCGATATAGCCATGTCCGTCTGTACGAACGCGTCAATATAAGAGACTACAAGAGCTAGAGACTTTAGATTTTGAACATAAGTTCTCCTATACCATAAGCAGAACAAGTATGTTTCAAATTATTGATAATTATACTGGTTTCCAATGTACACATGGAATCGATTCGAAAATATCGAATTTGGAATATATAAAAATAGTGGTTCAAGTATTGGGTAACGATAGAACTTTTCGAAAAATTTCGTCAGTTTTTAGTTTTGTTCACATTGATTATTATTTTTAATAGCTTAATTTTTAACTCACTTCACGTATTGCAACTGGGTTCAGGGTATCTTCTAGTGGGGCTAACCCGACTAGAGCTTTCTTAATTGTTTTTTTTTGTATTTAAGGGCCGGTTTCTAAAAGTCCATTTAAAGTTCCAGTTAGTTAAACTCCGCATAAAATAAATGCTCTGGCTAAATCAGTTTGGTTTTCTCAATGCAAAGTTTACCGTATTCGTTCAGATACTATCGCATTAATGGTGCTGCCAACCTTACGAGCGAACCAGCTGGTTGGAATGGTACTTTTTTGTTTCGTGACTCCCAAATTCGGAACAAATGCGTAAAAAATAATTTTATTGAGCCCGGTTGAAAAATATAAACGGCAACGTGGGAAAACGATTCTGTTGCTGAGGAGCATGTAGTTATTGATCTTTTGGAGTCAAATCAAAATATCGGCTTGAGTCAGCTGGTTGACCAACGATGGTTTTAGCGGTATTACACCAAATTTTTTATAGCCACCGAATACCCTTATTGCTAAGATGGTTTTTAATAAAAATCTAATTGGAGTTGTGAAGGTAACTGGTGGAATTTTTTTTTTAAATTTCTAATTTTATATATTATTGAGAATTCTAACCCTTTCACCCCTACTGGGACAATATTTTCCAACACAAATATACATATTTGTATGACTTCAACATATACACTGGCAAAGATGAGTTTATTGATCAAGTTGTCACTTTTGGCTAAAACTATCGAAATGATATTGTTATTCTTGCATTTGACCGATTTTTCACGTCATTGAATTTGGTAAAATCCACACAATCATATCCTACAGTTGGTACTTATATGAAAAACCGTAAGAAAATGCCTCAGCGATTTATGAAATCGCTTAGGCCGTAGTGAGAGTTAGTTTTAAGTAAATCAACATTATGGCGGAACGCTTGATGGATTCAAAAATGTCCTCGTCGTATCAAATTGTTATAGCTTAATATTGTGTGAAGTATACAGGAAACAAAAAGATGGTTCAAAAAAGAAAAACGGGTTGTCCATTGGCCGTAGCCGACTATAATCGTATAATGGTAGGCGTATGCTGTATACGATTTGAATTGCAAATCTCTAAAGTGGTGGAAGAAAGTATTGTTCAAATTATTTATGGTGTCAGTCGTCAACGCATGGATTGTATACATTATGAGTCGACGGTGTAAAATGAAGTTAATAGATTTCACCGTATTGCAGAGATAATGATTGCTGAAAGAGTCAAACAAAAAGTATTGTGACACGAGGCACAGAAAAAAAAAATCAAAAATCATGACTTTTGAACCAAATCGATAGTCGATCAACCTAAAAAGTATATGCTAGATAATTGATTGATCTAAAAAATAAGATTTTCAAAAGAATTTTAAAATTTTTCAGGTCCTATTTATGGATTATTATTATTGTCTTTGGGTTGAATGCACTGCGACCAGATAGATCTATTGTGCCCCCTTCCCTATAGCTCTTCCATCAGACCCAGGTCTTGCATGAAGGCAAGTATTTTTGTTGGGTAGGTGGTTTCTAAATCGCTAAGCTGCACAAGTGTTTTCCTAGAAAACTGCTTCTTTCCCTTACTAAGGCTACACATTATGCTATTATGTGCAAGGAGGATGCTCCTTCCATTCCGCAGAATCTGCAAATCTAGCTGCTGGCTATACCTAGCTTTTCAAGGTGACCTCTTAGTCTACAATGTCCTGTCAGAAGACCGGTCTATTTTTACCCATTTATATTACTTGCTTAAGCCGTTTGAGATTACAGCTACCCAAGAGAAGCTTTGCTTGTCTGAGTCCTGGTGTCCTTGCCTAGCTCATTGTGCGTAGATGTCTATCTCCGCTCCTATGCTCCTCCTGTTTTGTGCTTCTTCCTATACCACAGTACGGATCGGGTCCATTAGGGGTGTCGCTGCCCCAAGTCTTGCTTGCTTATCTGCCTCTTCGTTCCCCGCTATGTTGACATGTCCTGGGACCCATCTTAGGGCAATCATATTTTGTGATTCCAGAGTGTCTAGCTTGGTTCGTACCTCACGAACTACCTTTGACCTTTTTACAGTCTTACTAAGTGCCAATATAGCTGCTTGGCTATCGGATAAGATGAATATATCTCTATTCCGATAGTTGCGCTTTAAATTAAAGTCCACACCTCCGTATTGCACATACCTCAGCTTGGAATATGCTGGTGTGCATACCTAGGGCCTCATGGTAAATTAGCCGAGGTCCCACCACACCAAAACCGGAGCCTTGTTGTGTTAGGGACCCATCGGTGTACCGTTTAATAGTGTGTGGCTTAATGTTCTTCTTCTTCTTTCTTTTTGTTGCACAGGTGAACTTGAAACTTTTGCGCGAACATATGTTCGGCTTGCATTTCGTCCCTTGGCTGTGCCAAAATTTTGTATGCAGATCTTTGTCGGGCGTCAATTGCTATTCTTACACCGATTATGTTGACTCAAGCTCAAGGTTTGCAAAAGGTGATGAAAGTAGGGCTTGGGTGATATGGTTGGGGATGGTATCCAACTTTTTTTTTGGTTCTTTGTCACCTATCATGGCACCAAATTTGGTGGCTTTAGCTCAAAACCTATGGAAGATATAGGCATTTCTGATTAAAAATGCAGAGGGGGCTGGGTAATGGGAGGCGTTGTTCGAAAACTTTGATTCAGTTTTTTTGGGTTCGTTGCCAGTTATCTTCCTACTTAATATGGTGACTCGACCTTAAACACTATGGAAGATTCACGCATTCCCGTTTTAAGGCCTATTTCCAGCAGCTCCGAAACAGAATTTTAATATGCAACTCTAAATAAAAACAAGTAGAAACGTTGCAGTCGGACGCACCCGACTGCGGTATACTCGATACCAGTAGTAAAACAGATTAAAAGAGAGCTGATTGCAATGGTGTGTGGATACGGCAGGGGTGTACGCTGCCTCAACGATTGTCTGGTGCAGATGGGGATGCCAAAAAGCTATCTTCCTTCCAAATTTGGTGACTCCAGCTCAAAGTTTGTTAAAGGTAGGGGCTGGGGCGGTATGGGGGCGTGGCATCAAAATTTTTGCTACAGATCTATGTATCATGTCAATAGCTATCCTCAAACCGAATTTGGAGACTTTAGCTCAAAGTTAGTAGAATATGGTGGAAGGGGGGCTGGGGTCTGGGGGCTGGTATGGGGGGCGTGGCGTCCAAAGTTTTGCCGCAGATCTATTTATGATGTTAATTGCTATCCTCATACCAAATTTGGTGACTCTAGCTCAAAGTTAGTAGAATATGGTGGAAGGGGGGCTGGGGGCTGGTATGGGGGGCGTGGCGTCCAAAGTTTTGCTGTAGATCTATTTATGATGTTGATTGCTATCTTCATACCAAATTTGGTGACTCTAGCTCAAAGTTAGTAGAATATGGTGAAGGGGGGCTGGGAGCGGTATGGGTGGGGGCCGCAATCCAAAATTTTTGGGTTTCTTCATCACCAATCTTGGCATCAAATTTGGCGTCTCTAGCTCAAACAATGTGGAAAATATAGGCGTTTTTGATTTCAAAATGCAGGGGGCTGGGGAACGGGGGGGCGTGGCTCCAAAACTTTGATGCAGTTTTTTGACGATCGTTAATAGCTATTTTCCTACCAAATTTGGTGACTCTAGCCTTAACGCTTTGGAAAATACACGCATTCCCGTTTTTAGTGAAGCATTGGGGCGGTTTGGGGCAGCTTGGGCAGTATGGATTGGCGTGGTATCCAAAGTTTTTATGAATTTTTCGGGGGTTGTAATCACCTATCTTGGCGCCAAATTTGGTGGTTCTAGCTTAAAAACTGTAATAGATATAAGCATTTCTGTTTTTAAACTGCGGGGGTGCTGGGGGCGGAATGGGTGGGTGGGGCTCCAAAACTTTGATGCAGTTTTTGGGGGATCGTTACCAGTTATCTACCTACCGAATTTTGTGACTCTAGCTCAAACACTATGGAAAATACACGCACTACCGTTTTTAGCGAAGCGTTGGGGTGGTTGAGGGCGGATAGGGCAGTATAGATGGGCGTGGCATCCAAAGTTTTTATGAATTTGGCTGGAGATCGTCAACACCTATCTTGGCACCAAATTTGGTGGGTCTAGCGCAAAAACTGTAGATTTTGCATTATCGAGTTTATCGATTTTCCAGCCCCCTAGTTATCGTAGAACTCCAATCTTGACACTTTAATTTACTATGCCATAGATAAAGGGGTTTGCAAAGTTTGAAGTCTCTAACTTGAAGGGTGTGGAAAAAAGTTGCGAACATACAGACGGACAGACGGACGGATGGACAGACACCATGACGGACATTGCACAAACCCAATATACTCTTTACCTTCGGTATCGAGTATAAAAACAGTTGCCAGAAATTTTCCGTTCTGCATTCCGTTTTTAAATTCCCATCAACCATCAGTAAAATTAATCGATAGTTCCGATAGTGGAACAATTGTGGATTTCATAATCAGCTGTTCTTTAAAACGAAATAATAGCTTTACAATTATTACGAGCAGCAAAATTTTTACGAGCAGAAAACAGAATGGACGCATATAAAAAAAATAAGCGTACGCGATTCTAAAGCTTCTTCCGCGAAGCTAAAATCGCATTAATCAATGCGTTAAACAAAAAAATTAAGCTATTTTGAATTAGGAATTAGGAAGTTCTTGAGAATGTGTTGGTGATGGTGAGTTGATTGTTTACTATTATAATAGGCATTTATTTAACAAAAAATATCATATTATAGTTGCCGAATGCAAGGCCGTTTGGAACGGGTTGAAAGATAGCTTCCGCTACCATCGGGGGAAAAAACTGAAAAGTGCAAGCGTTGGTGGAACACGGCAAAAACAGCAGAGTGTTGGGTCGCCGTCAATTGGGAATTTGAGCCCAGCTACTTGCTCGACCCCTTTAGCGTCACCGGCTGCCGAGTTTTTAGCGTCACCGTCTGCAAGTCTTTGGCGTCAACGACTGCTGACTTTTTGGCGTCCACGCCGTTCACACTCATCAACAACAGGTGGGCATATTAGACAAATTTCTAAATGCTCCAAAACCAGCCAATCGGGATTTATTTCCATTTTAGAATAATTTATAAAGCCGACTTCCGCCAAATTAAGCCACCGATGTGGAAATAGAAATTACTAATTTAATATACAGCAAAATTAAAAAATACGAAGAAGAGAAAAAAAGTATGGATGGGCGTGGCATCCAAAGTTTTATGAATTTGTCGTTATAACCTATTTTGGCACCAAATTTGGTGGCTCTAGCTCGAAAACTGTTGAAGATACAGTTATTTTTGATTTGAAACTGCTGGGGCATGGGTAGGCGTGGCTCCAAAATTGATGCAGTATTGGACTGTTAGAAGCTATCTTCTCCCCAAACTTGGTAGTTCTACCTGTAAGGGCTTGCGAAATAGGTGGATTTATCGTATTTGAGCTATTGAATTTATCGATTTGCCAGACGTATAAGTTGATATTTTTTATTTTCCTTGAAAGTTGAGAAACAGTGCAAAAACGGATAGTTGGTAAATATCGGTGTACCTTGCCAGATGGAATTTTCTTTTTTCTTTCTTAATAAATATGTTTATCTAGGAATTGAATCGAAAGTAACTATGATCTGTTTTATAGTTTTTGAGATTTGTATCTCAATGACGACAAAACAACCTGAAATTGTGATATTTATGTAACACTGAAAATCTGATAACTTTGAAACAAAAATATTCTTGTCATAAGGATATCAGGTTTGAAATCCTTTGAAAATTTCTAATAAAATTTGAATTTTTTCACCACACTTGTTCTTAGGGTCCCACTGTGCGACGATCAGGTGGAAGACCTCGAAAAACTAGACAAGGAGATCTATTGAATAAAGGCAATCATATGCCAAATGAATCACCTTCTCGAAGACGCTGTGTACGTTGTACATCACAAATATGATTGAAAACCTTATAATATATGTTCAGGCTCTTATAATGCCTTATGTTTTGCCCCATAGCATAAAGTTAATAAACAAAAATATAATCACCCCTATCACGAATGAAATTTCACGTGAAATAATTTCACTTTTCGCCTTCACGTGATCACGAATATCTAACAGCTGATAGTTCCCTAGTTCGAAACCATTTCGCCCTATTCTGAATGAAATTCAAAGGCGAAATGAATTCACTTTTCTCTTATAATCGTTCACCTGTTTTGAGTGGGCGGAATTGAAAATGTAAGTAATTTGTTTAATATAAATTAAACTAGTTTTTATAGAAACACTTTTCTTGTAAGCGCCTTCTGCAAAGAAGCGCAAACAAGCAGCAAGTTTTACGATTGGAGGAGCTGCGAAAGATTTTTGTGCTCTGGGAGTCGATGATGTGAGCTCATCCAGTAAATAGATAAAAGTGGCTTTATTCACTCTAAAATGCTGTACAAACCTGAAATGAATACATACTTTAAAATTAAAAATACACATTATGCACATTCATGTAGTTACAAAGTCTCCGGCATATCCAAAGGATTTGAATTGTCCCGTATATTTCGCCGCATTAATCGCTCGCTCTCACGGGAATCTTCTTCCAACAACTGCCTTCTTAATGTTAGGCTCAACATATATTTTTCCTTTTAACTCGAACAATCGAACAATTATGCCAACTTATGTTCACGTATGTTCAGCAAAATGAAAAAATGTAAACAAACAATCAGCTGTTCTTGAAATTCAACTGTCAACTATTATCGAAATTTTTCGAAGTGAAATCTTGTTCACGGTGAATTCATGATGCGAAATAATTTTTCACGTGAAATCAAATTCCCCGTGAAAAAATATTTCGCCTGTTATTCGTGATAGGGCTGAATATAACACAGACTAAAGATTAAATTGGTTTGTGAAAAGAAAGTTTACTGGGAAAATACAACGCACAACCAATATTGGGATTATATATCCCAGGATAATTAGAAATTCTAAATTTGCACTGCATCTTATTTTTTCCATTATTTAGTAGTTTAAATTTCTTTTTAATATAACGTCGCTAGGTTCATGGTTATTAGCAAAACTTAGCTTGCACAGCTGATTTTTATACTCTGCGATCAAAAGCAAGGTTTTCATGCAAACAAGAATATGAGTTCGGCAGGGGTGGGCGCAGGCTTAAAAAAAAATGTGTTGATGCAGTTCTTTGAAAACTTGTTGACTCTAACCAAAAAATATAGAATTACAAGCTATTGCAATTGGCAAGAAAAGCTCTTTCTCATGTATTCGAGCTTGGAACTTCTCTTGGTTTTGCCTTGTTTTGCTTTCGCTTCAAAAGTCTGAGCGAGCGCGAAGACGTGCAGACTTTTTGATTCACTTGCCCTTGTGCTCATCGTCTATCGTACGAAAACAAAAAACCGTGAATATTTGTAAGTATTTGTTTGCAAGTATGCAAAGTCACCAAGTTTGATAGGAAGATAACTGTTAACGACCCCTTAAGATCTGCAATAAAGTTTTGGAGCCACACCCGCCCATTCCCCAGCCTTTTTTAATTTACAAATAAAAAACATCTATCTCTTCCACAGCTTTTAAGCTAGAGCCACCACATATGGTGTCAAGATTGGTGATGAAGAAACAAAAAACTAGGATGTCACTTCCATCCAAACCACCCCCAGCCCCTCTTCCTACACCTTTTACCAACTTTGAGCTAGAGTCACCAAATTTTTTAGGAGGAAAGATATTGACATCATAAACGGATCTGCAGCAAAAAGTGGGATACCCCCACGCATATCGCCCCCAGCCACTCTTACCGTACCTTTTACTAACTTTAAGCTAGAGTCACTAAAATTGGTAGGAGGATAGCAATTGATGACCCCAAAAGTCTGCAGCTAAAATTTGGATGCAACCTTTACCGATAACACCAGCAGCCACCATTCCCAATCTTTTACCAACTTTCAGCTAGAAATACCAAATTTATTAGGAGCATAGATATTGACACCATACACATTTCTGCAGCTAACAGTTGGATGTAACCCCAGCACATACCGGCCCCAGCCACAATTCTCACACCTTTTACTACATTTGAGACTGAGTCACAAAATTTGGTAGCAGGATATATATTGACATCATACACTGGTCTGCAGCAAACATTTGGATGTCACCCTCACCCATACCACCCCCAGCCTAAAATCCCCCTCCTTTTGCAAACTTAAGGCTAAAGTCACCAAATTTGGAAGTAGGATAGCAATTGAGATCAAACAAATATCTGCATAAAAACTTTGGATGCCACGCCCCCTAAATACCGCCCCAACTCCCATTCTCCCATACTTTATCAACTTTAAGCTAGAGTCACCAAATTTGGTAGGAGGATAGAAATGGACGACCCCCACAAATCTGTAGAAACAAGTAGAAACGTTGCAGTCGGACGCAACCGACTGCGGTATACTCGATACCAGTCTTAAAACCGATAAAAAGAAACCTGATTGTAATGGGGTGCGGATACGGCAGGGAAGTACGCTGCCTCAAAGATTGTCTGGTGCAGATGGGGATGCCATAAAAAAGGGGGGGTGGGTGGTGGAGGCGTGGCATACAAATTTTTGCTGCAGATATATTTATGATGTCAATTGCTATCCTCCAACCAAATTTGGTGACTCTAGCTCTAAGTTAATATAATATGGTGGTGGGAGGGCTAGGGGCAGTATGTCTTGGCATCAAATCTTGTGGCTTTAGCTCAAAAGCTGTGAAAAATATAGGCGTTTTTGTTTTAAAAATGCAGGGGGCTGGTGAACGTGTGAAGCGTAGCTCCAAAACTTTGATGCAGTTTTTTGAGGATCATCAACAGTTATCTTCTTACCAAATATGGTGGCTCTAGCTCTGGCACTATGAAAGATGCACGCATTCCCGTTTTTAGCGAAGCGTTGGGGTGGTTTGGTGCGGCTAGGGCAGTATGGATGGGCATTTTTGTTTTTAAACCGCGATGGGCTGTGGGTAGAATGTGTGGGCTCCAAAAATTTGATGCAGTTTTTTGGGGGTCATTACGATTTATCTTCCTACCAAATTTGGTGACTCTAGCTCAACCACTATTAAAGATGCACGCATTCCCTTTTTTAGCGAAGCGTTGGGGCGGTTGGGTATGGATGGGCGTGGCATCCAAAATGCAGGTGGCGTAATGGTGTGGGGAGCAGTATCGTATTATGGTACCTGTGAGCTTCAGTTTTTTTCTTCGAGGATGAATGCGAATGTTTACAAGACTGTGGTTCAAAATTCTTTTACAAAGTTTTCGGAAATTTAGGTCGTATTCCATGGACATTCTAACAGGTTAACGCCCCCATCCATACAGCGGGTTGTAAAACAGTGGATTAAGGAACAAAATGTAAATTTGCTCGAGTGGCCGCCATACTCTCCAGACATAAATATTATCGAGAACATTTGGGGTCTTTTGTCAAGGAGAGTATCCGAAGGGGGACACGATTTCAAGACTCTGCGAACCTAGTTGATGATTGAAAAGGCCTGGTAAACAATTTAACTAAGTTAAATAAAAAGTTATTACGAATCCTAATCAAATCGAATTTTGAAGTGATTAAGATTAAGGGTGGCCACACTAAATACTCAAATGTATTAGAATAGTATGTCTTCATGTTAAAATTAAAAATTTCCCTAAAATGTTGCCTTAGATCATTGATTTAACCAGTTCTAGTAGTTGAACCTAATCAGTTGAGCCAAAAAATATGAATATTTTTTGTTGTTTTTGAAAAAAAAAATAAAAAAATATATATAAATACTAAACTTACAAAAATGAAACTTTACAATATCATTTATAATTGAGTGTAATACGTAAGAAAATTTATTTGGTCAAAATTGGAGTGCTCGTTATAGAGATATAACATCACAAACCTAAAAATATTGCCACGGCACTGTATTTATTTCTTACATACTTGTGAACTGTTCAAAACACCTTATACCGCTCTAAAATCTATACTTTAAAACAAAATATAATATTGATGTTTGTAAAGAATCTTTTGTTTTTCCAACTTCGAGTTTTGTTTTAATTCAAATGCATTTTTTATGAATTTCTTTAACTTGTTCATAAATTTTCATATATACATATGTTATAGTTGAGACTGTTTAAGAAATGATATACAACTGCCACACACATATTTAATAGTGCTGCATATAAATACATGAACACACAATTGCTGCTCATTAATACGTTTTTATGTTTTCAGTTTTATGACACAAATCAAGAATTTTGCCATCGCAACTACCATACAGTTATGCAAAGATGCACACAAATTCCGAAAGTGTATTCAGTAGTTCATTAGTGCACTTGTCGAAGTCGTTTGCCGCCGACACAGAAAAGGGAAAACTATCAAAACTAACGGCAAGCAGGCCCAGCAAGAAGTACATGTATCAAACGTACTTGCATACAAAATTTGTATTACAAATACTAACCAATATTTACCGTTTTTGGTTGTCGTACGATAAAGGCAAAACCAAGAAAAGTTACCAGCTCGAATACTTGAGATTGCAATATCTTGTAATTATATTCACCCCTATCACGAATGAAATTTCACGTGAAATAATTTCACTTTTCGCCTTCACGTGATCACGAATATCTAACAGCTGATAGTTCCCTAGTTCGAAACCATTTCGCCCTATTCTGAATGAAATTCAAAGGCGAAATGAATTCACTTTTCCCTTATAATATATATTATATTATATTTCGCCTGTTATTCGTGATAGGGCTGATTATCTATGGCTATAGTGAATAAATTCTGTAGGAGGATAGCAATTAACACCTAACAACGATTTTCTTAACAAGTCGGATGCCACACCCTATCATACCGTCCCCAGCCTCTTTTGTCCGCAATTCGCAAACTTTGAGCTAGAGTCACCAAATTTGGAAGGAAGAAAGCTTTATGGCATCCCCATCTGCGATCTACAATTTTTGAGGCAGTGTACACCTGCCGAACCAGCACCCCTTGTCAATCGGTTTTATTACTGGTATCGAGTATACCGCAGTCGGTTGCGTCCGACTGCAATGTTTCCACTAGTCTTTGATATGTTTTAGGTGTGTCAACTCGCTCACATTGCTCACATGTTCGCTTACTTATAGCTTAAAAGACTAGTGCTTAAAAGACTAGTGCGTTATTTGCAATTGGCTTGCTAGGTGTCTCATTTGGAGTAATGCATTAAATTTTTGGTATGTAGTAAGCCAAAATGAACAGAATATTGCTTTATTCTTCATTTTCTAAAATAATTTTGGAGCCACGCCCATCCATTCCGCCCCCAGACCCTCGCAGTATACAATCAGAAACGCTTATATCTTCCACAGTTTTAGAGCTATAGCAACCAATATGCATATAACCTTCGAAAACCACGCCTATTCATATTGCCCTAGCCGCCTCCGATCGCCCCAACGCTTAGCTAAAAACGATAATGCGTGTATCTTACATAGTGTTTGAGCTAGCGTCACCAAATTTGGTAGATAACTATTTACGACCCCCTGCATCAAAGATTTGGAATATTGCCACCCATTCCGCGCCCCCCATTATTTTGAAATGAGAAACGCCTAAAACTTCCACATTTTATGAGCTAGAGTAAACAAAATTATTGTCAAGATAGGTGAAGAAGACCTTTAAATGTATGCAAATAAACTTTGAATGCCACGCCTATCCATACTACTTAAGCCGCCCCCAACCGCCTCAACGCTACGCTAAAATCTAGAGTCACTAAATTTGGTAGGGAACTAACTGTTAACGACGCACAGCTTGGCCATTGCCCGATAAACCTATCAAAAATTATTTGTTTCATGAACGCGTTTGGCAAAAATGAATTCTGTGTTCGATAGAGAATACTTAAAAATTATGGATCCAAATGATATTTAAAATCGCTCAATAATTATGGTTGGTAGAGTTCCTCAAAGTTGCGAAATTTTTCGTGAGTACGAAAATATGAAATTTTTTAAGAAAATTTACCACTTTCAAACTGATTATTGGGCGATAAGAAAAACAGATCTTTTTTCTCTATCTAATCAAAAGAATATTTTACATCTTATTGTTTTTCTGTATAAACTTCAAATATAACTGAAATACTTATTAAATTAGAATTGTTTAAAAACTACACCAAATTTTGGTTTATTTTGTGGTAAAGAATTAAAAAGGTTCTCTCAGAGTCAATGAGGCACCACATGCATATATGTATATAGTCTTAATCTGCGAAAATATGCATTTTGGAAACGTCAGCCAAAAAGTCATGCGGCAGGTATGTTTTTTTTTACTTTACTAATTGGGAATGGATTATACCATTTTTGCTTGCTTAACTACTAACTCAAAAATATGGTATATGGTGGAAAATATTTCACTTGAAGGCGACAGTTATTTCATTACTTCATAAAAGGAAATACTATAATAAATAAACCGATTGAATAGTATTTTTCAATATAATTTACGAAATTTGTTTATAAAAGCGCAATAATGGATTTAAAAAGTTCAAAGATTTTTTGACTTATTTCGTGCTTTTGAAAATATAAATGCTTTTGAAGTGGCATTGCTTGAAGAGATTGCTTGACGATTGACACAAATTAAATTCACGCTTACTTGAAGCGAAAATGGAACTAGGTCCTTAGAACTATGTCAGCTTTCAGAAAAAAGCATGAAAATTGGTTGGAGAAATATACAACATTCGGATATTCAGAAAAGGAAAAAATTTACCTATCGAATAGCCGAGGAAGAGGAAAGCCGCACAAAACTATGCAATAGTTTTCAGCTGTTACTGCTATGCGTCTAGTGAAATTGTAACTGATGGAGAGGTCGAGCTTCTTCCTGAAAATCCGACTCTTCTCAATAAGTGCTGATGTGATGAATCATCTGGACAAAGCAAACAAATTATGAACACAGATGACGCAACTATTTCTAATGAAAATATTTTTATGGTAGATCCCTTAAGGCTAAGGATTGAAACTTCTGAAAATTGGAGAAATCTTCGACCATCGATTCATTATTGTCGCCCTTTTTCCTAGAAATATGCGCAGCATTCCTCCGTATTGATTAAATCAACTGTAAGCGACATACAAAATCAAATTAGCAAACTCAAACCTACTGTTTTTCAAACCAAGAGTGGAAAAACATTTACGGTTAAGTTTGATTTCTTCCTTACAATGATTGATGGAAAAGTCTTAAATAAAATTACAAACAACTCCTCAACTTTGAGGTTGTTGTAAAATAACTCAAAAAGATTACCACAGTTTAGACGATTCAACGGGTGAGGAGAATTGCTACGAGTATGGAATTTTTTCGTTGCATTGCAGAATAAAGTGTATGATAATATACCTCGAGTTGAAAGGAATTTATACAAGCTGAGTTCTCTCGGAAGCTCGTATTTAAAGTTGACTACCCAGAGCAGCATTCTGAGTGTCCAATGTTGTATTGGAATTATCTTCTTCCAAAATAGGCTGTCCTCATATGTGATGATATATAGCACTGAGGCCTCCACTTCTCTTTCCTTGCCAAACAAGTCCGACAATTTGTCATAATATAGACATATTTTGTTTATTTTATCTGCAAAATAGAAAAAATGAGGCTTTCAAACATTTAAACCTCATTAAATGTTACCATATATATTTTTTTCACCATCGCCATATTGCATCATTTTGGTCTCCTCCAACAAATTGGTGTAATATATCAAAGCATGATTCCTATGCACTTGCAATTAATCTCAAATTGCTAAAATCTCATGATCCAACCCAAGGTATACTTAACAAGGTAGCCGCACTCCCTCTCTTTATTGCCTAAAACAAAAGTACGAAGAATGAGTACGAATGAAGAATTTATGGCTTGCGTCAACACACTGAATTGTGTGAGTATCGTGTACATATGTATTCATGTTAGGCAACCGACGGCAAAAGTTCGTCCGCGGAAGTGCGTTAAGGCTGGTTCGCACTTTGGTAAGTAGTAAGTAGCAAGTCGAGTAGACAGTAGCTCGGTAAGTAGCTACTCTCCAAAAACTGTTCGCACTTATAAAATTAACTGATTAGTACAGTGCATTTGTAGTGTGCGGTCGGCAGCGAGATGAGTGTGCAGCGCAAAAAATCATCCCGCCGTAGAGACATGTTTACTCCACAACATGATACAATTAAGCATGGTTGAATTATAATTCAACCATGCAAATAGTCTATGACTGACGACACTAAAATAAGATGAAAATAACTAAAATGTATGTATAAAATAGGAAGTGTTATATGTATTAATTTTTTTATATGTGAATGTAATATCACAATATTTTTTACTTAAAATAAAAATCAGACTCCCTGATGAAGGCGACACGCGTAGGAGGAAAATTGAATTAAATTACAATGATACAACACCATTGGCCAGAATAGCCCATTAACAGCAACAACACAAACAAATTACAGAACGAACAATCTGGAGAAGTTTTTTCAAAACAATTGCTCGATATTGGTAATGGTAAAATACCTTTAGACTCATCGTCTGGATACATCATATTTCCTACCAATTTTTGTCACTTTACTGAAACTTAGACCAATTTTATCGAGAACGTCTTCCCAAACATAGCTCAAATTACGCATATCATGAATGGTTGAGCGAAATAGTTATATTGGATGAAAAAAACGTTGATGTCAATAATATGAATTTTCAGATTCAAAACAAACAAGTAAAAAGGCTTTAGTCGGGAGAGCCCGACTAGAAGATACCCTGAATCCAGTTGCAAAAAATTTTACTCCATGCGCCCTAAAAATATGCTTCAAATAATAATCAATTGGAACCAAACTTAAAACTTATTTTTTCTACCCCCTTTTTTACATTTTTCAAATACGATATTATTTGTCATCGATTCCACGTGTATATCGGAAACCAGAATAGTTATCGATAATTTGAAACAAACTTGTTCTGCTCATGGTATAGGAGAACTTATATTCCAAACCTGAAGTCTCTAGCTCTTGTAGTCTCTGAGATCTTCGCGTTCATACAGACGGGCATGGCCATATTGACTTGTCTATTGATACTGATCAAGAATATATATGCTTTATTTGGTCGGAGATGCTTTCTTCTGCCTGTTACATACTTTTGCACGAAACCATTATACCCTGATTTACCCATTTTATGGGTTGAGGGTATAAAAAGCTGGCGAATTAATGACATACAAATCGATTGATTCCGTTTCTATCCATCAGAAATTTTAAATTCGAATTAACTGGATTACCACCTCATAATCTGCAATTAAAAATCGGATCAGTAATCATTATGATGCGGAATATAAACCAGCCAAGTCTTTGTAATAGCATCCGAATTACGGTGAAGAAATTAATGAACAACGACAGTTTTATGTCGCCTGTTAACTAGTTTTTAATGCAAATCTCCTGTAAAAATTATATAGTTGACCGATCTCGATGATTTTTTTCAGAATTGTTAGTATGTATTATAAAAACAAGATTTGGACCTGGTATGTGGAAAACGAGGGACAGTAGCAAACAACCAAATCAAATTACTTGCTTAGTTCTCGAGCAACAAAGCTAATAAAGAGCTTGAGGAAATAAATTTGATAAAAACGGTAAAACAAGGTGGTGGCAACGTTATGGTGTGGGGGTGTTGTGCGGCGTCTGGTGTTGGTCAACTGGCATTTATTGATGAAAAAATGGATAAACATGTTTTTCTGAACATTTTAAAAAATAATTTGACACCCAGTGTTGCGAAATTGGGGCTACATGGGACAAAATGACTTTACCAACAAGACAATGATCCCAAACATTCGTCGTATTTAGTGCAGGAATGGCTTATATACCACTGCAAGCAGCTTAAAACACCCCCACAATCACCGGACCTCAATCCTATTGAGCATGTTTGGCATTTATTGGACAAAAAAATACGTTCGCAGTACATAATTTCAAAGGAATCCCTCAAACAGGCGCTCCTTACACAATGGGAGCAAATAACAAGCCAGGAGACCTCCCCAACTTAGTTGGAAGTATGAAAAGGCGTCTTCAAGCCGTTATCAAGGCCAATGGAGGCCCAACAAAATATTAATTTTTTGTTTTTTTATCAATATGTAATGGATTCTTAAAGTTTTTTTATGAATGTGCCAATACTTTTTTGGCGTAAATTTGTGCCTTTTTTCACTATAATAAGCATAGTTTAGGACACAATATGAATATATGAATTTGGATTTGTAATATAAATGGTTAATTTGTCGTTTTTTAAAACAGCATTTAAATTTTGGACCTCATCCTTCGGGATCAAAAGTTATAGCGTTCGACACTTAAAATTCGCTGTTGTGCCAATACTTTTTTGGCCCACTGTATTTATTAATACCAGTTTTTTGGCAAAATGCCCATAGTACGTTGGCCCGCCGCTCGCCTTCAAATACCACTGAGCGTAAGAGCCACTGAAACAAGAGTATATGCACATTCTATCCGCGCTAATTACCATAAATCCAAACCCCTCACCCGCCAAGCCACCACGCCAACAAACATACTAATTCAGCCCACCCGCTACACAAACATACTCTCGGTATAATGAACCGGGAAGAACAATGCAACTGTGGCATTCCACAGTTATATTTCAAAATCGACCACACATCCGGCTAAATGCAGACGCAGCATTCAGCAACTTTATATAGGCAGCAACTTTGTATAAGCAGCAACTTTCTTAATTCTAAGAACTCTTTTTAAACACATACATTCTAAGCAAGAGGCTTCACGCCAACCATTTTCAGTTTCAATAAAACACTTCAATTCTGATATTCAACCATGACTGTGACGTCTTGAGCACATTTTAATAACAAAAAGCCATCATACAAATACCCATGGGATAACATTTCTCTACAACCACAACTTACCAAAACTGAATACATACATATTCACTGGAATCTACAATCCGGAGGCTCCCCCACTCTTTCCACTGATTGATAACTCGCTCGCTCGCACTTACTGCTTATATATGTACACATAAAATACGCATATGAAACATATAACAAATAATAAAAAATAATAATAATAAAATAAAAGCTAACATATTCATTTAGTTTTTACACATATGAGATTTAATTTGGGTACGTATAAAGTAAAAATGAAGCGGCGGAAATGGTCGCAAAAATTTTTGCTTCAAATTGTACCCCTTCCTTGCCGAATAACGTTTTCTACGTTAAAAATTTAAAAGTAAAATTTCAATTTCAAGGTTACACATAAAAAGGACTGAAAAGGAGCTCGATTAGGCTTCCATGCATCGTGAACCAGCTTTTATAGCTTATAGCAGCTTGTAGCATGCGGTAATAGAAGTGGGCTTAGTTAACCGTTTAATGCTGCGTTTTTTACTACCAAGGGCAGACATGGTGGAATAAAAAAAAAATTTCAGTTAACAATATCAAGAAGTTAGCTACAGAAAAACATACCTTACATCACCATAAAGCGAATAAGACTGATCGGGATTCATGTCAATTCCAGGTCCTACTTTTTGCTGGTTAACGCATAAGCAAATGGCATTCTTACCCTTACAATATGATGTTTCTAACAAGCGTTCTGGACAACACAAATAAACTATAAGAGGATCGCTATCGATGAGCTGCAGTACACGCTCATCATACAAATCTAGCCAATCTTCATTGCCAGCTCTTATGTCCAACAGCTCCGGCTTACTTCGTCGCACAATTTTGCAGAATATGTTACAAACGGCTATGGACTTTGGCAGCTGATAGGCGCCAATGTGTAATCGCCAACGAGCCACATAAAGTTTATAAATAAGATGGTAGTCATCATAGCGATATTCAATACGCTGACCATCAGGAGAAATGCGAGACATATGAAATATCTCATCAAACTTAATTTCTTCATCGGTTAGCAGGTTTAGCCGTTTGTTGTCTCGCCTTAAATAATCCCATTTGTCTACATCTATACCGCAGCGACTATTGTGCACAATATCAAAAATATAGCCCAGCCCCATCATTGGATAGGTTAACAGCTCCCGTTTGCCGATTATCAGGGCCTTGACAAGTTGTACTCCGCGTCCATTGTTTTCATCGCGTAAAGCACGCAAGCTCTGGGTTTTCATGTCAGCAAAGATTTTATCCACGCAAATTAATCCGTTCTTCTCGTGCTAATCCAACAAAATATTGTACACATTTTAACAAATTTTATTGGCATATTAACTAAGAAGTCAAACTACTTACATTAAAGCTTTTGTCACAAACTTGCTCCCAGGTATGGGAAAATGGACCATGACCTACGTCATGTAGAAGCGCCGCAATCTCAACAGCAAGTCGACACCATTCTGGCAATTCTTGCTCCAAATTCGAATTGCGCCTTAATGCATTCAAATGAACCTGCGCGCTTCTGTACGTCCTGTCCAAATAAATTGAATTTTATTGTAGTATTGTATTATTAAATAGAGTGTAGCTTACCCAACGCAGTGCTCATAACGAGTATGAGTAGCCCCTGGTACGGCAGATGAGAGCAGTCCCAATTGTTTAATTTTTTTTAATCGCTGAAATATGCTGTGATTTATAATCTCTCCAATGTGAGTAGGGATTTCAATGACTCCGTGCACTTCGTCTTCGATAAGCATCTAAAAGAGAGAAGTATATTTATATACCAAACTGTTCTAACAATAGTTTAAATATTAAAACCGTAAGAACTATTAACGAAGCACACAAATATTATGTTAATTTTTTGTATGATGGGACACTTGCTAATTAAAGCACAGTCAATGGCGAACTGACATATCTTATACGACGAACATTAAATGAAGCTGCAATTTTTACTAAAAACTGGAAAGACAGTTTTTTAAGAGATTAAAACTAAATCAAATTTTAGCAAGTCTTACTAAAACTTTTTTAAACTGGTGTATCTAGCTGTGCTGGGCTGCCAAGGCAACCGATCATTGACTAACGTATTCCTGCTGCTGAATTGGTAGTGTGGGCAAAGCGCAATTCTGCAGCGTCGTTGCATTTTGAGCACAGAGCATAATGCCAGATATCTGCCACTAAGAAAAGTTACGATGTTATTCCTTCCAGAGTCGTTACAGTCAAAAAGATAGCATGTAAATACTCAACAATAAAATCGTTAACTTTTTATGCTACCTTTTTCTCAGTATGACAACTGTCAACAAAACTTATACATGGCTGGGATATTATTCTTGACATCAAAGCTTACCAGCTGTGAATAAACACTCGTTCAGTTGTCACAGCTTGGCACAAGGAACTTGCTTTTTGCCAGGGCTGCAGAAAACCGTCGCAGATATGAGCTATGTAAACAATTCATTTTATGAACAGCAATACTTCTTAAGCAACAATTAAAATACCAATCAATATGTACTATGAATGTGAAGACAATCAAACTCAATACGTTACTGATAACGTACAGCAATTTTTGATGTGTTATACCACCGAGCATAGAAATTATAGAGGAATCAATGCTTGCGGTTCTTAGTGAATTTGGCATTTCGACTGTCGAGCCGTCTGTGCGCTCTCGCATTCTTCCTTAGAACTATTTGGCTTGCGCTTAGGTCCAGAGAAGCAGCTGACTTTGACAGTTGGTTATATATTGATTATTTATTAACACGAGCTAATATTTAAGGGACTTTTCTTATTCTATTTACTTTTATCAGGATATACATATTAAATAGTATTTTTAAAATTTGACAAAGCTGTAAATTACTTATATAGCGCACTATATCTTTTATGTGATGATTGCTGATAACATTACAATTAGGGTATTCAGTAGCTATGCTATCGTCGTAAACTACTAAGTTGTTATTTGAAATCTTTACAAACAAACACACTGAAGCATGTTTAACACAGCAAACATGCCATGACAAAAGCAAAGTTTTCTTCGTTCTGATGCACTTGGTCTGTTATCATGCCGATTGTTCCACCATCTTCTATTCCAACCAATGTTGCGTTTTTCTTGCTTAATTAAATTTAATTGTATTGCCATCGAACTGGCAAACAGCTGACTTGGCACATATACGACAAAAGAATCGTATAAAAAGCACCCACTAGTTTCACTGTATTATATACAACACTTTACGATGATAGCATAGCTACTGATTACACTAATTGTGTTTCATATTTAAAATATACGATAATTAGGGTATTCAGTTGCTATGCTATCGTCGTAAAGTGTTATGTATTACACTGTGTAGCTAGTTAGTGCACTTTTTACGTTTCTTTTGTCGTATTTGTGCTATGTCAGCTGTTTGCCAGTTCGATGACAATACAATCAACAGTTAACTTGAATTGAGCAAGAAAAATTCTACATTGCTTGGAATAGAAGATGGTGGAACAATCGGTATGATAACAGACGAAGTGCAGCAGAACGAAGAAAACTTTGCTTTTGTCGCTTCTGCCACTGTTAAAAACATCAGTTTAGTCTTTTAAATTAATATATACTAAAATATGCTAACTTTTGTAACCAAAACTCGCCTAGTGTGACCTAAATTCATAACATCCATAATCTTGAAAAAAAAAACTGTTTTTATAGATAGTCTGGCAACCACACAGTAACACATATAAAACAATAGTAGCAAACATACCCAGGGGCATGTTTGCTGTGTTAACGCTGTGTGTTTGTTGTAATGATTTCAAATAACATTTTAGAACTTTACGACTATAGCATAGCAACTGAATACCCTAAATGTATTTCTAACAAGCAGCAACAATGTCTCACCACCCAGAAATCTATGAACGCATATGTATGTGTCTGCCCAAAAGCAGCAACATAGGAATAAACTTTAAAGAACAAGAATATTTGATACACTAACAAGTTTCTTGCTCGACTCTTAAATAACACTCCGATGAAGAATATTATTAAACTAATTTGTTTCTCATTTGTCTCATTTCTTTAGTAAACTCCTACTTATGCTTATAAAACAAGTAGAAACGTTGCAGTCGGACTCAACCGACTGCGGTATACTCGATACCAGTAATAAAACCGAAAAAAGGTGTACGCTGCCTCAAAGATTGTCTGGTGCAGATGGGATGCCAAAAACTGTGGCTGCAAAACTTTGATGCTGTTTTTTTGGGGTAATTAAATAGTTATCTTCCCACTAATTTTGGTGATTCTAGCTCTAACACTTTTGAAGATACAAGCATTTCCGTTTTTAGCGAAGCGAGGGACGTTTTGGGGCGAATAGGGCAGTATGGATGGGCGTGGCATCCAAAGTCTTTTTACTTGTTTTCGATGATCGTCAACACCTAACTTGGTACTTTATTTGGTGGCTCTAGCTCTAAAACTGTGGAAGATATAGGCATTTCTGTTATTTAACCACGGGTGGGTGGGTCTCCAAAAATTTGATACATTTTTTTGGGGATCATTAAAAGTTATCTTACTACCGAATTTGAGGACTCTAGCTCAATTACTATGTAATCTACACGCATTACCGTTTTAAGAGAAGCGTTGGGGTGGTTGTTACCTATAGCCTATTTCCACTACTCAGTTAATCTGTTAACAGTCATTTGAACACTTTTTCGATAAAACATCGCGATTTTTTATCGAAAAAGCCACTAAAGTTTAGTGACTAAACAGCTGATTAAAGATTGAAAAGGTAAGCGCAAATTTGTAATATATATTTTAAAACAATTTATATACTTCGGTTTTAGATGGATTCCCAAAAAAAATATGTGAATTGGGATCAAAGGATGGAGAACTTATTTATAGAATTGTGGGACGACATGAAATGGCGGAAAAATTGAATGCGGTGGTACTGCGAGACGTGGATGGCGCAGCAGTTCGATATAAATTTGAAAACTTTACGCGCAATTAAAAGTAAGTATATAGAAAACTGCGTATAGTATGTCCAAAAGCTTATTATTGTTGTTTCCTTCTAGACAAGAATTGAAAGATCGGGCCCGTCTGGTGGTGCAAAATCTAAGTGGCAGCTCTTTCGCATCGCATATTGCAACCAGTCAGGTCAATACATATTACAGGCTTCATCGACCAAACAACACGTTGTGTAATATAATTTTATTGTAAAATATTCAGTAATATTCGTTAGAGCCTGCACCGCTTGAATTTCTGGATGACTTTCCGTCGACGTCAGCTAAAAATATCACTGAGTTGCAGCGTTCCTCTTTGGATCGGGCATTCATGGACAGATGTTCAGTGGAGCGGTTTGTCTTAGAGCTCAATCAAAGAAACATTGGCTTTGATGAATGCTGTTTTAAGGAAAAATTTATAACTTTTTATTAAGTACCTTTTTTTTAAGTGTCGTTTGCTTATCTTTATATAAGCATTAAAGGCTGCAAAATAAAGAGGCATCTGTGATGCACATATCTTAGGGTTACAAATTTGAGAAATGAATGAAGTCAAGTTATAAATATACAATTTCGATCTATTTTGTTTTTATGTTTTAAGTTGCTCTATTATAGCTCTCCTTATTTTACAAGCATCTAAATCCCGCAGCAATGAACTGTCTAGCACTTTCCAAAAATCTAAGAAAACTGAGTTGTGCCTGTTTGGCCATTACAATTTTCGAAGCCTTTGCTATTTCAAACATAAATTAAAAGATTAATATCTTTATAAGTATAATATAATAGTATAATTACTATTGCAAATATTCTTGCAATTTTAACTTACAAATGCCCACTCAGATTTACGCTTCCGTTTTCTACTTTTTGCAATGTTCGTGGCCGATGTGCTTATAAAAATATATTGCTCCTTCATAACAATCAAAATAGCTTGTGGATATTGCAAGTATGTCAATAATACTGACATTAATGTAGTTCATATTTGCAATAATAAATTTCTAAACGGAGCAATGGAAATAGGTTATTACTGGTTACAGATTAACTGAGCAGTAGAAATAGACTATAATACAAACATTGCATAATTAAATAAAAATTGTATATCTCCTTTTAAGAAGGATATGTGATTTAGGATATGAATGGTTTGTGGAAAGAGTAGTAAGTTATGTCATTCATTAATAATGCTTTAAATTTATTTTTAAAATAATTAAGTTGCTGGTCATAAGTTGCCAAAATCAGGGCTGCCACCGTAAAGACGATCTTATAGCCTATTCACAATAGGGCACATATCGGGGAACGATGAGATGTGAAATTGTGTTCACATTGTAACATCTAACATTTAACATCTTTCGTCTTCTTCTTCATTTGTAAAAAAGACGCATATTTCACCACGTATTTTTTTTGTCGTAACAAAATATTACAAAAGAATGGATAAAAGAAATTTAGAGATAATATCTATAGTTGCTCAGCAACAGGGTATGATTGTTGATCTTGCTGGCTATTTAAATAAACCCTGTGTAGACGAGGATTTCGAAGATGAGCAACTTTATGCACTTGTTGCAATGCCTCGGAGGATTTGGGCGCATAAGAGTGAAAATAAAAATTAATGAATACTAGTTAAATAATCGAAAAACTTTTAGATGCGGTTTGGAGAGTTTTGGGAAAAGGATATGGTGGATGAATGCGTCGCTGGGTTTGAAGCCCTTGGATTTCCACAGTGCATTGGAGCACTTGGTAAACAAAGTTGTCAAGTAGTTAATGTTGTTTATTATAATATTTTTTATTATTAAGATGGATGTCATATAGAGGTAAAGCCATCAGCTTAAGAGGCCACAGACCACGCAAATCATCAATACACTCCATCCACAAGTCTAGCAGGAGTGCTTCCTGTTCGGGCTACCGTATTGTCCGGTTTGTTGTTGTTTTTCTTACTAAATACGATAATATTAATAAAATAACGTAAATAAATTGCATTTGACTTACCGTTGTCGTTGCCCGCCATGATTTATTTGCTATTCATTTGCGTAGGCATTGTTTACATTTTGGTTGTGAATGACAATTTTTTAGTGGTGAAATCAAAAATATCGAAACTAACTAAACAAAAACACTTGGATTAGAAACATTTCCAGAAGATTTTGGAATATTTTGAGAAAACTTGGAACGGGTACTTCATACGTAACATCTTTGATGTAAGATGTTAGATGTTAAATGTGCCCTAGTGTGAATTGGGTATTACTAATAGTCAGAACTATCGATAGTTTATAGCATTTTTCTTGCACATATTGTTTGGTGCAAAACCATAAATTAATTTGCATCAAAAACAATGAAATACGGTTACAAAATCTTGCACGCAAAATTTCTTGAACTTATAAAATTGGGGATACAAATTTTTATTGTGATTTAATGTTTGGAACTGACACAAATGAAAATTAAATTATGACCGAATATCTTAATGAAATTTCAACATTTAGAAGATATCAGTCATGACCGCATATATATCAACGAAAAGGAAAAAAAGTTTTTTTTTTTATTTTGAGAAAAAACAAAACAAATTCGTCAGGGAATTTTTAGCAATTTGCAATTAAAAAAAAATTAATGATATTTGCACTGATTTTTTGCCTTAAAAATTTATTTGTTTGGCAAAAGTATTAAAAATTTGAATGTTGGAATGTTTGTAATTGTGAAATTAATTAATCGGAGTACTTGATGAATTATTGAGATTGCTAGAGCAATTTAAAGTCTTCGAAACGAAGCAAATATATGCTTATTTTTGGTTTTAATTTTTTAATAGAAAAAATAATCTTTACATATATTAATATAGCTTTAAATAAAGTTTGAAGGCTTGGATTCGAAAAGAAATTAATTTGAGGAAAATTGATCTATTAGTTCATGAGCAATAAGCGATTTTGTGGAACTCTCATTTTACAACAACAACTTTTTCGGATAGCACCCTTATACCGAAAGGTGAGACGTTTTCTACGTCAAAAGAACCAAGATTCCTCTGGGTAGATCCTGCAAAAACATGCATGGAGTGGGCTAATTGTGAGAAAACGAATTAAAAACATAATATTGATATAATATTAATTTAAATAAAATTACATTAAATGTCATTTATTTACTATTATCATCAGCTAGTTTGGTTTTCGCTGACAATCATAACAATCAAAACAAGTCATGGCATATGATACGCATCCAATTGAATATTCACATGTAAACACAGAGGGACTCACACAAATGCTTTTGATACCTATTCGAAACGAAATCATTAGCCCTAGCCCACCAACACTGCAAACATAACAAACGCACATTCACAAATACATATATACATTTGCTTATGTATGATAATATATGTACATATATGAAAACGCTCTTGTGTATTGCTGCTGTTCCGCTTGGTTCACAAAAAGCGATAAGCTAATACAAAAAGATTACAAGATTGTATTACAAGATTAATACAAAAAGATGATCATCATTTGTTCATTTCAATACTTAGATAAATTTAATTTATTGATTGAAATTAAAACAAAATATTTTTTTTTATCAGGAATTTCAAATAATCAAATTCTTAAAAAGAAAAGAAGAGGTGAGGGCGGGTGACAGTTAAACAAAAATAAAACAAATTCTGCCTTATGATAAATATTACTCACGCAAAATTTCATGTCGCTTTCTTAAATGGTTTAATTGATGCAAAAAAACAAAAACGATTTTTTCCCAGTGTGCACTGTTTGCTAATTGAGCGTTTGTGACGCTCTCTGATTTAAGGCAAAAAGCAAGGGAACCTAAGAGCGCATAAGGAGAGGCGAAATGCGAATTTCTTTGGAATTTCACAAAAATTGAAAGACGCTCCGACGCCCTTGTCAGTTGCCACGATAGAGAGCAGCCGCACGGACAAGCTCACGCATTACAAAATCGCTATGTTGGCCAAGGTTCCAAAATTCTAGATACGTAAGTTATACACAAGCAAATATGAATGGCAAATGATTTGCTAATAAAGCGCAATGTACGATTTATTCAACGACTCTTATCCACTCTCAATATTTGCCTCGTCTCTTTTACAAATTTCTCTTTGTTTATAAATTTGTATTTTTATTTTTGTGCATAAGTACATACATATATCTGAATCAGGCCCATGCCATTGAGTGCTCTCAGTAACGTTTCATTCCGTGGGTGAAAGGCGCAACTGCCAACAGCCGACATCGTCTGCTGCTCAGCTGCTTCGACCTTGCAATGCCCTTGAATGACTCTTTTCTTTCCACCAAATGGCCGCCGTTGCCACTTAAACTGGCGGTGCTGCCACGTCTGTCACGACGAGCGCATGAAATACGCTGAATGGATTTAATTTAAAGTTAATGTTGTTCTAAATCGTATATGGCGTGAGTTGTTGTTGGATCTCGAGTGCTAGCCACAACCTTTTATATAATAATGTAGACTTCTTTTATTGGTAATCTCAACTGAATCCACCCGTCGCGTATGCAGAAGAATCAGTTTTAAAAGTATACCACAAAAAAGGTGTTAACACAGTCTTAAACATATAGAAAGTAAACAAAATATTATTATAAAAAGATTTAGCTAAAACACCTGAGCCAAATGTGGTCCTGAAGTGTGTGCGTGTGTAAAAAAAAAAGAAATGAAAGTTCAGTCCAGGCATATCCTTCGCCAGCCGCATTCATTGGTTCATTTTGCTATCACTGGTGTATGCGATATAGAATCCCGCAATAATAAGTTAATATTTATACGATAACCAATGTTTTTCAATATATTACAACGTGAATGTGCAAGCTGACAAACCGCAGTACAAAAAAAAAACCTGGAAAATATTGACTTCTGAGCAGGTGGGTAATATTATATTCCGAACAATTCTGAGCTAAATGTTATAACTTTTTTGTAATCATGATCTTATAAATATTTGTATACTATAATACCGAAAAAAAAGATTAAATTGTTTTGTACAACTTCAGGCATGCTATCCAAACGTTTGTATAAACGCAATTGGTTTTATATTCACTCCAGTCAAACTTCCATGCCACGAACACACTGCGTTTTGATTTAATAATATTTTGATCTTGATATAACGAATTTCCCTGTATTTTAACTCTATTACTATTACTATTATAATTATTTAATTATTTAGGGTGTGGCTCGAACGCTCAATCGATCTCCTTTAAACGAATTTAAATACTTTTGATTATTAGTCCATTATGTGCACGATTGCATATTGCATATACCGTTTTGTTTTCATTTGCTATGCTTGTTCTTGATCTTCGCTGCATAATTTGTTTTTGCGACCGCCGGCATTAGTGAAATTTGTTGTTAGTTTGTTTTTAAGTCAATACAAAATACAGTGCCACCTCGCTTAACCTATTAAAAAACGACCAGTTGCGAAAACTGAGGTGGTTGCGAAAACCGAGAAAAATTTTCTGTTGGCCACGAGACTCATTTCAGAAAACAGATGCCTTTGCTAACCATTATTATAATTATTCACTTGGACGTGAATGCACAGTGATCAAACAGATCTATAGTGCCCCCTTCTTGGCCTGTAGCTCTTCCATCAGTCCCAGATGTTGCATAAAAGCAAGTATTCTTGTTGGGTCGATGGTTTGTAATTCGCTAAGCTGCTCAATGTGTTTTCCTAGAAAACTACTTTTCCTTTTTAATGCTACGCATTTTGCTATAATGTGCAAAGAGGATTCTCCTTTTATTCCGCAGAATCTGCAAATATCGCTGCTGGCTATACCTAGCTTTGCTAGGTGTCCTCAAGTCTACAGTGTCCTGTCAAGAGACCGGTGGGTATCCTGAGTCTATTTTTACCCATTGATATTACTTGCTTAAACTGTTTGAGGTTTAGCTACCCAATAGAAAGAAGCTTTGCTTGTCTGAGTGCTGGTGTCCTTGCCCAGCTCGTTCTTCGCAGAAGTCTCTCTTCGCTTCTAAGCTCCTGCCGTATTGTGCTTCTTGCTACACCACAGTACTGCTCGGGTCCTATGAGGGGTGTCGCTGACTATAACGTTAACTTTTTTAATTTTTTATCTTAATTTTGAACTTTATTTCAGATATTATAATTATTTATTTTATATTATATTATTTTAATATTATAATTATAGTTAATTTTGATTTGTCAGCTGCTCATAGCTGACATTAAATAAATAAATAAATAAAAAATAAAAATTCAAGTAAAGCGAATAAATCTGTGTTATTAACGTTATATGCAAGAGTTAAAACAATTAAAAACAGTTTGCAATGTAGTTTTCGGTGAAATCACAAAAATATCAGTGGTGCTTTCGCTTAGAGCTGAAGAGTTGTCGCTTTCGTTTTTTTCAAATATATCCTTTCAATTATTTCGTTAACAGAAATAGAGTTTTCGGCTGTAACTTTACGAAGATGATCGGAAATAGTAACAATCATTGACGTTTCATTAAGTATGTAGTTCGTCTTTTATTATTTTTAAAGGCAAATTATCGTCATCATTCCATTAATCATTTGAATAAATAAACATATTTCAGCACTTTTATAGCATTATATGACACTATTCCCATGCATTAGAAACAAACTGCATCCCACAGGCTCCTTCACTTTCGAATGAGCTTTTTTTTGTAGTAGAAAAGAATGGATTTTTGCATGGCTTATAGTTTTCGACAAAGACGAATGAACAAATGAATAAGTGGTAAAAACAATTTAATACATACGATTTCGTTTGAAAGTTGCGTTAAGTGAGATTTTTTTTTAAAGTATGCATAAATTTGGTGCAAACCATTCCAAATTGCTTGCAGGCTGTTCTAAAAACTAAAGGATACGTTACCAAATTAAAATAACACAATTAGTGACATTTTTCGAAAACTTTTTGGCGGTGTCCAATTATTCGTTAAGTCTGCAAAATTTTTTTTCTGATATCGCTTTAAATTAGCTATTCTCGCTAGAAAGTATAAAATTTTTTTTTGTGATTTAGATAGTCAATATTATGAAATTGTTCTAAATGTGAAAGAACAGCCATTTTATCGCATTACGTTATACTTTTTCAGCACGTTAATACTGAGGCAACAAGTGTCCGATTATGCGATGGAGCCACTGTATGTACGTAGTACGTGGTACGTACATACAGCCACAGATACAAATACACTTACTAGAGGTGGAATACTATCGATAGTCATCCCCATCGATAGTGCACGATTGTTTTAAGTGAACCATCGATAAACTATCGATAGTTTTCGATAGTTTGCATTAATGGAGTAATAATAGGGATTTTATATTTTTTCCCAATATTTTAAGCTTCGTTTAAGTCCTATTCATTGCTTTTTTTAATACTATGTACATTGTGGTAGTTCCTATTAAACAAAATAAAAATTTAAAACAAAATTACTCAATATTTAGTATATTTTCAGTTAGTACTGCAAGTCTCATTTATTTCTTTAAGTTTATTATGTTGATAATGGTAGAAATTTTATAATTGAATTCTATCCAATCCAATTTTTGTTTTTTTTTAATCTAATTCATATTTATTCCAATTTAAAAGATTTATCATATAATACTTTTATTTTTACAAGTTGAGTCTTACATACTAACTTTATTTTCCAAGAGATGTTTTATCAATGAATATTTTCGTATTATGTGAAATTTATGGAATTCCATATTGTTGAATACTACTAATCCATGAGCCATTCATTTTAATTTAGGAATAAGAGCATGTTTATATTTTTGTCTTTGAGGCGTGTTCTCCTGTCCGAAACAATTTGACCCGCTTTGCTGAACATACGTTCTGATTCAACAGAGGTGGCTGGCACACAAAAATATTTTTTAAAAAGGAGGCCAATTTGTGAAAATTCATTTTGGTTCACCTGCCAGCGAAGAGAATAAAATTTTGTTATATCGACTTAAACAAAAACTAAATTGTACCTTTATCCAGATAAGAGGATCTGTGTCTTGGGGTGCCAATGCGGCAGCTAGAAAATGGCGTTTAGTAATAATGGCATCTGACCGATTGTTTGGAATGCTTTCTGTCTGTCTTTCGGTTATAAAATCAAAAAATTGAATACCTTCAACATGAGGTTGAAGCTCGTTTTCTATGGTGGGTGCTGCTCTGTTGATCATTGAATGAGACAACTCATTTTCCAAAAAAATTTAAGCTTCTTCCGCATTACATTGCAATTGGAATCCTTGTTTTTTGAATCTCGGATCCAATATAGTTGCCATTCTTGTGATCGTCCTTCCCTCGTAGATAAATAACCGAGATCGAATGGAAGACAAAATTTCTTCTTGTATTTGAAGTGCCTCATCTGTTTTTATTTCGTGTTTAAGATTTACCACCTTTCGATATAGTCCATATGACATTGGAATAATTAATGAAACTGTGACGTACTTTCCGCCCGACACTTTTTCTGTACAGCTTTCAAGCAGAGCAAATATTCTTTCTATGTCTTTTAATATATCTATCTCATAGGCAGTAAGTGGCGACGGAGCGTGTTTCGTGGCGAGAAGTACTTGCGATATAGCATCATTAGTTTTAAGGATTCGTTGTATCATGTGGTAAAAACTATTCCACCTAGTTGGTGTTTCTTGTATTAAACTAAGTGGTGTTGGAGAATTTTGAGCCATCTTAAATTTTTCATAAGCTATTAAGCTTGACTTGAAGAATCGTACAATTGTTTTACATTTTGAAAACAAGTTTTCCAAAGTTAAATTTTTTTTTTCAAGTTTTAATGCATCTTGAACCACTAATTTCAGGCTATGTGCAAAACAAGGCAAGTTTCTTATTTTTAGTATTTCACACGCTTTCGGCATAACCTTTGCATTGTCTGACACGATGCAAATAACTTTGTGTAAAATACACCACTCATTCAAAATGGCTTTTAATGTGTTAGCAATATTTTCTGCTGAATGGTTTGTTGAGTCTAACAATTTTCTTGTTTCTAGCGAAACCGTGCGAATAGCAAAGTCTTGGACAAAATGACATGTTACAGTCAAAAAGTTGTAATACTGACATTTGCTACATCTTCTAAAAGTTTTTTCAATTTCGCAACGCTCTTAGAAAATACAGCTTTCATTACCACATTTCTTAAATATCGTTGGAAAGACCATCTTCATTTGACAAACTCGGTGTGGGTGAACTTTTTGGCTTTGCTTAAGTGATAATTACTTTAGTATACTTTTTAAATACTATGTTTCAAAGAGAACGTACCTTTGTCAAGTTTCTGCAGAAACTTATCAATTTTATAACACTTTTTCTCCTTTGATATAAAAGTAAACGCTTTGTGACAATGTGTTTGTTTTAGAGATGAAAAATGCTTAAAAAATCCAAAGTATCGAAAACTATCGATGGTCCAGGGTTACCATCGATGGTTGAACGATAGTGAGAAACCATCGATGGTGTCGATAGTGCCATCGATAGTTCTCCACCTCTAACACTTACATCAAGAAGACAGAAACAAAACAAATGGTTTCAGTAACAGACCGACGCTTCTGGTGCGATTTACTGCGATTTGATTGAGCTACCTTATCTATCGGCGCAATTTCATTTAATGCCAAAAAAAATAACAAAAAGCTTATTTCAGTGCATGCTCGCAACAGAACAACTGCAGGCGTGCTGCAGTTCGAGTCGAGTTCGTGAACCTTGTATTGAGAACGTGTACTTTTATTTATAACATAATGTTTTAAACAACATTTTCGGAACGGGATACCAAGCGATCAGGAGGCTGTTAGTGTGAAAGCGAGAAATTCGGTTCATAAATTAAGCTTTGGTTGCAACTGTCTATCAACACTTTAATCAACAACGCCGGTAGATCGTCTGGTTCACCCATGCGCTTTAGATCTCTTAAGGCTGGTTCGCACTTTGGTAAGTAGTAAGTAGCGAGTCGAGTAGCCAGTGTCCGAACAGCAAAATTTTAGGCAAGTTATTTAGTCAGCTCACTCGCTACTCGACTAAAAACAGAATAGAATCTACTCTATTATTTTGTGCGAGTAGCGCGGCAGAGCTACTGTCTACTGGCCACTCAGCAAGTCAGAACGTTTTGAAACAGTACAGTTCATTATTTCCAAGCTGTTGTGGAGTAAACATGTCTCTTCGGTGGGATGATTTTTTGGCGCTGCACACTCATCTCGCTGCCGACCGCACACTACTAATGCACTGTACTAATCAGTTAATTTTATAAGTGCGAACAGTTTTTGGCGAGTAGCTACTTACCGAGCTACTGTCTACTCGACTCGCTACTTACTACTTACCAAAGTGCGAACCAGCCTTTAGTCTGATGTCAGAGTGCGCGCTAGGAGTGATGCGATGCGAAAAGCGATAAAATTTCATGCTATGAGCAATGCGAGAAGATAACATAGATAAATAGGCCAAATTTAAAAACATACAGTAATTTAAGATCTAAATATGTATGCGGTAATAGAGAACAAATATACATGAATTGAAAGCAAATGGTAATTAAAGCTTAGAATGCCACAAACAAAAAAAAAAAACGTAAGTTCTGAGCGAGCTCAAGCAATAAAGCGATTGCCTTTAAAAAAGCTTGCGGAGCTTTATTGCGCTTTGTCGCACAATATTATCGCATTGCTTCTCGCGCGCACTCCGGCATCAGCCTTAGCTATGTCAAAATGATGAAACTGGTTCAAAACACATTATTAACACTTGTATTAGCCTCATCTCTATATTGTATTTTTAATCAAAAACCTAACCAATCAACTAACTTCTCTGTGAAATATTTAAGCTAGTAAATATCAGGGTGATCGTTAACAGTTCATTTTGTTTTGCACTGTCACTTCAAAGCTTCCTTGTGAAGAAAAAACACTGCGAAACATCTTTGATTGTTCAAAAATTTTATAGTGCAGATGATTGGTCGACGTTGAAGTTTTTTAAGGGACACTAGTTGCGTCACCAAATTTTTTTTGGATATACAGACAGCATGAAGGAAATAGCACAAAATAATTTACTCAATACCTTCATTTTCAAAGTATAAGCATGAAGTGAAAATTAAAAAAAAAACATTTTTTAACAAGATTATACTTAAAGTGTTTTTATTTGATGCTTAAGAAAATCTTTGCGACTTTTTTGTAATATGATGATCTGATTAAATATTTTGCAGCTTCCATGCAGTTACCGCCCGATCCTATCAAATTGATGAGACGTAAATGAATCAGCCCGACAATATACCACTGACATTTAGTAGCACGCCAGACAACACGCTGCCCTGCAGCATTGTCTCAATAATACCAAGCATAGGAATGTCATCATGCCGTGGCCGTGCCGAGGCATTTGCAAAAAGTTTGTCCTCCAAGCTGCGCACCTTGGGAACACGGGTAATATGTTTCTCAAAAAAAGTTATATCGGGCGGCTTAGAATCTGAATGTCGGTCTGTCTGGATGCATGAATGCGTCGATCTTAGAATAAAAAACCTTGAAACTAAAAATTGGAGTAAAAGCTTTCCTTTACCATAGACAAAAAAAGGTGTTTCGAATAAAAGGTTTCTCATGATGTTATTGATAACAATAAGCTATTTAATGTATACAGAAATAAGAGAAAAAACTTTCATTCAGAATTCTGATTAAGACGCATAAGGCAAGAGCCTATAAAAATAATCAATCCAAAACATGTAAACCATCTTTTCATTGTTACCATGTTTAATATAACGCGAACTCACTTTTAAAAAGTGACAATGCATTTTACATTGACTTTGGATAATAAAATCCGTAAAAACGACTAGTTTAATCTGCCGGACATGACATGATTTTTTTTGTGAGGCTGTATTTTATTATAGCTTTTAAGTTATACTAATATCCGAGCAATAGTATTAATTTTTAGACTTGCTTTTACCATTATATCAGGTGTATAACTATGAAATCGCCTTCTATTTTTTATTATATCATACATGCTGTGAACTTTTAAACCGTATCGACTGTTATTTTTTATATTTATGGCATCTGTCAGCAATATCGAATTCATAATAGTACATTTTCTGAGTTCAAACAATACACAGCACAGTCGAACATTAAAATAAAACAACAGACAAGTATAATGAACTTACTACGAAAACAGGCACCTGAAATCAGTACAATGGCGGTGACATCCGTCGGTGTATATAGAACAATGACACTGCACGAGTATCGCGGCAGATACGTCTTACTGGTTTTTTATCCGGCAAACTTTTCGTACGTCTGCCCAACCGAGTTGCAAGCGTTTAGCGATCGCGCTCAGGAGTTTCGAAATGTGGGCTGCGAGATCATTGGTTGTTCGACTGACAGTCATTTCGCTCACTCGGCTTGGATGATGCAGCCGCGCAGAACTGGTGGATTGGGCGAAATGGACATACCCTTATTGGCAGATAAGTCCTTGAAGATTTCTCGCGACTATGAAATGCTGGACGAAACCACAGGTCTAGCCCACCGTGGGTTGTATATTATCGATCGCCTTGGCATCGTGCGGCATGTCTCAGTAAATGATTTGGGCGTGGGTCGCAGTGTGGAGGAGTCTTTGCGCTTGGTTCAGGCTTTTCAATTTGCCGATGAGTTTGGTGAGGTTTGTCCAGTCAATTGGAGACCAGGTTCAAAGACCATGAAGCCGGACGACTCTGGCAAGGAAGAATATTTTAAATACGCCACTTGAATGAAACTATGATAATGTTTTGACACACATTTGCAAACACTTTCAATAAATCGGAATTTCAAAATCATTTTTTTTGCATTCTTAAAAAAAAGGAAACCAGCCCTTAAATTGAAAAAATTTATATTCAAAGACTTTAAACCTAAAAATGCAATGAATACGAAAATATAATGCTAAAGAGACACTGCTACTAGGCGAGATAGCCTGGACACAAATACAGTCTTCAAGATTTAATATGCTTAATAATGTGAAGTATATATGTATACAAATGAGTCCCTATTTTCTTGGTCATGACATCATGCGTAAACGGGTGGACCGATTTCACCAATTTATTATAGGAGAAGAACTTATGAAAGAAAAAATTTGAATCCGTGTGTGAAAAGTCGGTTCAAAGAGAAATCTTTTGAAATGCCAGCAATTAACGCCCAATCACCAATGCACGACGCATTTAATCATGAGTTGAGACCCGAAACCCAATTCCGGGGCACTCAAAAAAAATGTTTTAAATGAGCAACAAAAATATGCATACGAAAAGCTAATGGACAATTGAACTGGAGGATTTTTTTCTTAGATGCTCCCGGTGGGACTGGGAAAATGTTTGATTTTGGCAACTTGCACTTACTTCATGAAGTATTGCAGCTATGTTGTTGGATGGCGGTCGAACAGCGCATTCCGCACTTAAGTTTTCGTTGAACATGTAAATAAATGAAACACCAACTCTCAGCCTTTTTGAAATTGAGCGATGGCCAAAGTGTTGCAGCAGAGTAAACTTATAGTTGGGGATGAGTGCACGATGGCACACAACATTCAAAACAAAAAACCTGGCGAATTAATGACATATAAATCGATTGATTCCGTTTCTAATTAAGATGATGTTCTCAACTATCCATCAGAATTTTTATATTCGCTGGAATTAACCGGATTTCACCACCTCGTAATCTGCAATTATGTTGCCCAATATAAACCAGTCTTTGTAATGGCACCCGACTTGCGGTAAAGAAATTATTGAACAACGTCATCGAAGCCACAATTTTGATAGAGAAATATAAAGGTGAGACGTTTTGATACCACAGATTCCTTTGATAACAAACGACGTACCAGTCGACTTTAAACGGTTGCTATTTCCAGCTAGCATTCGCAATATTGATCAATAAATCACAAAGGCAGTCGCTAAGTCTTTGTTACATCAATCTTGAAAATCCATGTTTTTTAAATGGCAAGTTATATTTCGCCTGTTCCCGTGTCGGAATATTAACAAAAATATTTATATAGGCGCAAGAAAAAACAAGTAGAAACTTTGCATCCGGACGCACACGACTGCGGTATACTCGATACCAGTAATAAAACACATTAAAAGAGACCTGATTGCAATAAGGTGCAGATACGGCAGGGGTGTACGCTGCCTCAAAGACTGTCTGGTGCAGATGGGGATGCCAAAAAGCTATCTTCCTTCCAAATTTGGTGACTCTAGCTCAAAGTTTGTTAAAGGTAGGGGCTGGGGGCGGTATGGGGGCGTGGCATCAAAATTTTTGTTAAAGATCTATGAACCATGTCAATAGCTATCCTCATACCAAATTTGGTGACTCTAGCTCAAAGTTAGAAGAATATGGCAGAAAGGTGGCTGGGGGAGGTATGGGGGGGCGTGTCATCAAAATTTTTGCTGCAGATCTATTTATGATGTCAATTGCTATCCTCATAACAAATTTGGTGACTCTAGCTCAAAGTTAGTAGAATATGGTGGAAGGGGGGCTGGGGGCGGTATGGGTGGTTGGCGCCATCCATTTTTTTTGGGTTTCTATATCTCCAATCTTGGCACCAAATTTGGCGGCTCTAGCTCAAAAGCTGTGGAAAATGTAGGCGTTTTTTTTATCAAAATGCGGGGGGCTGAGAACGGGGGGCGTGGCTCCAAAACTTTGATGAGGTTTTTTGGGGATCGTTAACAGCTATCTTCCTACCAAATTTGGTGACTAGCTTTAACGCTTTGAAAAATACACGCATTCCCGTTTTAAGTGAAGCATTGGGGCGGTTTGGGGTAGTTTGTGCAGTATGGATTGCATTTTTATGCATATTTTTGGGGGTTGTAATCACCTATCTTGGCACAAAATTTGGTGGCTCTAGCTCAAAAACTGTAAAAGATAAAAGCATTTCTGTTTTTAAACTGCGTGGGGGCTGGGGCCGGAATGGGTTAATGGGGATCCAAAACTTTGATGCAGTTTTTTGGGGGTCGTTACCAGTTATCTACCTACCAAATTTTGTGACTCTAGCTCAAACACTATGGAAGATACACGCACTACCGTTTTTAGCAAAGCGTTGGAGCGGTTGAGGGCGGCTAGGGCAGTATAGATGGGCGTGGCATCCAAAGTTATGAATTTGGTTGGGGATCGTCAACACCTATCTTGGCAACAAATTTGATGGCTCTATCTCAAAAACTGTAGAAGATATGGGCATTTTTGGGTTAATACTGCGGGGGGCGGAATGGGTGGGCCTGATGCAGTTTTTTGGGGGTTGTTAGTAGCTATTATCTCCCCAAATTTGGTTGTTCTAGCTGTAAGGGCTTGCGAAATAGCTAGATCTATCGATTTTGCGTTATTGAGTTTATCGATTTGCCAGCCCCCCACTTATCGTAGAACTCCAATCTTAACACTTTAATTTACTATGCCATAGATAAAGACATTTGCAAAGTTTTAAGTCTCTAGCTTGAAGGGTTTGGAAAAAAGTTGCGTTCATACAGACGGACAGACGGACAGACACCATGACGGACATTGCACAAACCCAATATACTCTTTACCTTCGGTATCAATTATAAAAATAACATAAAGCATCAGAATAATAAACAATTTTTTCCAGTACGAATTAAATAGTAATCGTTAAGGCAAGACAATGTCAGTCGGGTGTTTGTTTTTGGGGCAGCAAAGCGAACCGGGTTAGCTAGTGAAATATAAAAACAACATTATAATTTAGCTTTTTTTCTTTTTTAAATACAGGAAAACGAAGACGTCGTCAATGCAGAGGATGATTCCATTATAAATAACAAAAATACAAATACCTGGGTAAATGCAAATGAAGCGGAACGGACAGTCACAGATTTTCAGCCGCTGCGTCATGAATCCGACTCATTTTTCAACTTTGACTGCGAGCTGGAGTCGCCAGGCAGTCCGGTGGAGTGCGAGTACCTCCATCTCATAGAAACCGCTACAAGTACGCCGCACAACTCAAGAGACAAGTCGGGCTATGCTTGTGCCTCAGTCGCCAGTAGTCACAGCAGCACCGATGGTCCTTACATGGATGCGGCGGCTGGCAGCAGCATCAGTACAAACAATGTGCTTAATGATCTGCTAATGATCACTTCAGAGCCGCAGCCAGAGCGCAGAACAAATTCTGCACCGGAGCCAAAGGAATTTGTGAGCAAATTCACACTAGATATAAACGGAACATATAATCTTATGAAAAATGGTGATCATACAAAGGAGCAAGAGCTGGAAAAGCAAGTAAAACCTGTCATAAAACTGAAACCGGCGGGATACAGCCAGCATGAGACATTGTTGCAGGAAAAAATACTAGATGAGTTGCAGCAGCACAGCGTTATCATCAAAAGTTCAGATGAAAACTTAAATCAAAATCAAAAAGGACACGAGCTCGAAAATCAGTCGCCAATAATGCCTAATGGTCTCATAGAACAGTTAGGGGAGCAGTTGCTCCAATTAAAAAATGAAACGATACTGCCGACAGCTGCAGTTGAGCAACTAGAAAAGCTGGCACCAAAATGCTGCACTGATGAGGTAGACAAGTGCGCAGAAAGCACTACAGGTCTGTATGTAGATGAAGATCTAGCCGAGCTAGAGCATGGCAAACAGAATACATGTAAGACTATTTTAGTGGCTGGGAGAACATCCTATAGTCATGACATCGATACCACAGACGACGAGGATGATTATCGGCCTCAGCGTGTGCGGAGGTGTTCATCGCTAAAATCGGGCAAAACGCCGCCCGGTACTCCAGGACGTAAGAAGATTGTACGGTTTGCCGATGTGCTTGGCCTGGACTTGGCGGATGTTAAAACCTTTCTAGACGAAATACCAACCATACCCAAGTCAGCGTTTGAGGATCTGGAAATACAAGAGTCAGAGCTACCGCTGCAGCTAGGCCCACGAACGGACAAGCTTCTGATGCCGCTATTCCAGCAGCCGGCCGGTTTGCCCTCATTCCTTAATGATGTGCGCGAAAAACAGGTGTCGCTGGAGAATGCGGCAGTTACCGATAGCATCAATCAGACCATCTCCGGTTCTGTGCGGGTACGCAATCTAGATTTTCATAAATCGGTGCATGTGCGCTATACGCTAGACGGATGGCGCAGCTATGCGGATCTGCGGGCCAACTATGTGGAAAACTCGTGCGATGGCTTCTCCGATAAATTTACTTTTGTCCTTTTTGGCAATTCACTGCACGTTGGACAACGTTTGGAGTTCGCTGTTCGTTTCCAATGCAAGGGCCAGCAGTTTTGGGATAGCAATTATGGCGCCAACTACTGCTTTCAATGCTTGCCCAGCTCGAATTCACCTCACACGGCATCGCCTCCATTTGTGGGAAGTGCCATTGTTCAATCGCATCGTGCTAATAATATAACTGACATGCTAAGCCAGGCAGCGGGTGATGCCTGGTGCAGTTCGTTTTACTAAAGCACGCAGCACTCATGTTGCTTGTCAATAGCGGGAAAGTGATAATTAATTATGTAAACGTGTAATGCTTTGTTCAGACATGTGATGGGGGTCACAGAAAATAATATATTTATATGTAACTGTTATTCCTTAAACCAAACACACTTGAAAACCCAATATACTGACCAACTTCTGATATCTAGTCAATTCAACAATCAGACTTTTTCATTAAATCATTAAAACCCAGCTGCTACTCTGTATACATTTGTACAAATACGTATGTACATATAAACTCCCTGTAGTATAACAGCCTAGCTAAAATATTTTTTGTCCAACTTCATTGCAAATATGCATATAAAAGCAGAGCCACTCAATGAGTACAAATATTTGCTGATTAAATTGATTATTAAAAATCTTTAGCCTCTTCATTTACTGATACACCTAACGGTTTTCAATATGCCAAAAATTAGATCTTTTATTTTTATTTGATTTTTGTGTTATGTTTACAATATAATATAAACTTTATATAGAGGCCGCAAAACGTACGTCGAACTTCATCATCCAGAAGAGCCCTTAGAGTGGTTTGCAGAACATTAAAACAGACTTGAATCTATGGAGCTTAAGTTTTTTCGTATGTTACAGCACAATTGCAACTCATACCTTTGAAGGTGCTTGAAAAATGCGGGACATAGAGAAAGAAATTACAACCAAGCACACCAAGAAACGAAACAAACGCACACGCATACAAATATTAAAGTAGCTCATCCGTTGCTTGCTATGTGCTTGCGTGAACCCTGTCCTACAATAAACAGTGCGCTGAATATCACCTGAAACAAAATCTGCTGCACATACAAGTGAGCTCACACTAACTATCTGCTTGCTCACTTACAAGCACATATGAAAATGGTCTAGCTGCAGCGACTCGAGAGAGCAACCAATGGAATGACTGGCGTTTCTGTGCGGCAAACTCGATTTGCATATTTTGAGACGCATTGAGTTCTGCAAACCGCTCTCAGCAGCTAATGGTTCTGGCTAGTGAAGTTCGACGTGTGAACGTGTTGAAACCTCTACTTAAATTATTAATGGTAATACATACATCCATATGACTGTACACTAGGAGGCATAATTATTTATTATTTATTATTATCAGGGTATAATCGTTTTGTGCAAAAGTATGTAACAGGCAGAAGGAAGCATCTCCGACCCCATAAAGTATATATATTCTTGATCAGCATCAATGGCCGGGTTATATGGCCATATCCGTATGTCCTTTCGTCTGTCCGTCTGTATGAACGCGTAGATCTCAGAGACTACAAGAGCCATGATACAACTACACAAGGTAGTCCACTCGGCAAAATCATAGTCCCTTGAGATAAGTGCGAGTGAAAGAGCGTTAACTAGTGAGTGTGAGTGAAACGGCTACAAAGTGCGTCATTTAACCCGCACATGGGGCAAAAAGTTTCTTTAGTTATGTCAAGAAATGAAGTGTTTATAATTTTATTTTATTAGTTTTGGATTGGACATTATTCTTTATTTTTGTTGTTGGACGGCCATTCTTTTGTTCAAGCTCTTAATTCTAAAAAATATTCGTATTTTAAAATAAAAAAATAAAATAAAATAAATTTTTGAGCTCTCAATAAGGCTACTGCTCCCACAAAGTTCTCTTCGCAATGCATTTTGGAACATGCAAAAGCTTTACGCCTGGAACGTGCCTGCGACAAAAACTGCAATAAGACATTTTTTAACTGGGCGCTTAAGGGTTAAAGCTCTGACAAAAAAAAGTCCGCACACAACCTTTCAGTTCGACAAGCGGGCACGCACTGAAAAAAGGGGACCAAAAACCGACCGACTTCGGCAGCCGAGTGGACTACCTTGTGTAATTGTATCATGACAAGAGCTAGAGACTTCAGGTTTGGAATATAAAGGCCCACCCAAACGTTGATTTCTTTCTTAAAGACTCGTTGCAAGACTGAACGAAAAGTTTGCTTACGCATTGAGAATCATCGGCATAGCCATACGTTGCTTAAGTGCTTTGTCTCTTCTTCTTATATTGCAATGTAAACAAACCATATGGCATTAGCGGTGGAACATTGTTGCCATGTGCTCTTTGTTTATGCCATTGAAAATAAATGTTAACAATTAATGTAATACCATGTTAAAAACATATTATAGATATTTTTATAGATCTAAAGCATTATATCAATGTGTTTATAAACAATAAAATGATGATATAACAATTTTGTTAAATAATTTCCATAGAATAAAAAATCAGCGACAACTCTGTATTGCTCAGCATTCATGCATGTTTTCACTCCAGTCAAACCATGCATTCAGTCTTAACAGCATTCGTTAAAAAAATAACTCAACGAACTCTTGCGTAAGCATCGTTTGGGTCGATACTCGGCGTATCATATGTTCAAACTTTGCGTGCCGCGAGTCTTTAAGAAAGAAATCAACGTTTGGTTGGGCCTTAAGTTCTCCTATACCATAAGCAGAACAAATTTGTTTCAAATTATCGATAACTATTCTGGTTTCCGATATACACATAGAGTCAACTGCAAAAAAAAATTGAATTTGTTAAATGTAAAAATTGGGTTTGAAAAAATGGGTAACGATAGAACTTATGTCAAAATTTCGTTCAAATCGGTTAAGAAACACCGGAGACTTGAAGCATACTTTTAGGGCGCATGGAGTATAATTTTTTGCAACTGGGTTCAGGGTATCTTCTAGTCGGGCACTCCAGCCTTTTAAATTATTTTGCCCACAACAATAATTAAATATTTTTATGGTCATTCGACCACCGCTTGAGTTTTAGTCCAACTTCCACCAAAAATTAAAATGTCCCATTACAATATTAACATAATTACACTATGGTATTATTATTAAGACTTATACATTTTTTATTTTTGAATCAGTTCGTTTTTTATCTAATTTAAAAAATTGTAATTTTGTAAGACCTTGAGTAAAGGCCCAGTTAGCCGGACTTGAATTGAATTGAATTAGAATTTAGAAAACCGCTGGTTTGTTAACTAAACGTAAAGAATTAATATAATGCAATAATTCTGATATAGAGTTGGGAAGTGAATATATGAATTATTGTTTATTGAGTTGACAACCTGCAGAAAACAGAATTTTTAGTTCCAGTTCATTTTCCAGTTCAAGTTACGTTCTAATTACGTTGAACAGCTGATTTTTAATGGACGAGCAGCAACTTAGTTGGTTGGTGCAGGAAAAAGATTTTTTCTACAATAAACCAAGCCAACATTTAAGGATCTGGCAAAAATAAAGGCTGCTTAGTCATTAATAAATATCATGACAAACACTTGTTCGATAATTGAATGTTCAGGGTAATCGGTTCAATTTCACGTTCATGTTCATTTTCAGGTTCAAGATAAGTTCACGCTTGTGTAATCGCTTGGTTTTCAATTACCAATTCACGTCCACGTTCAATTAAAATTCGATACAATTCAATTTCGGGTAACTGGGCCATAAGGTGTCAATGCAAACGACAATGTTAATCGAGACAGGCAGTAGCTTAAACACGATGTGCGTTATATGTATAAAAATATAAATATGTACATACATACGTGGTTGTATATGTAATAACTATTGGTGGTATATGTAATAACTATTTGATAATATTTGCCTTCTTTACGTTTCATGGTTATAACTTCAAACCTGCGAATCGGCTTATCAACATTGTCATAGAATGATACGTTTTTCGATATTGTTAAATTGTTCCACCTACATACACATACATATACACTCCCAGAAATTTAATTAAAAGCACCTCATTTTGTCATGAAAAATCATGGTTGGAGATATCGGTACCTTGTATTTGTCATCTCCTTTTGTTATTCTTATTCGAAGTCTATTTTAAGTTTTAGAAATGCATTTACCGTTAGTTTTTATATTTTTTTCCTGTATTTAAATAAATTTTGTTCGTACTAATTTGAAGTGCTGATTCTATTTACGGGATTTTATTTATTGGAAAATAACCAAAAAAAGCTGACTTACAATCAAAATTTAATAGAAAAAGCAAACAACACTTTCCTCCAAAAAAATGTCAAATGTCCTTGCTCACAAGGATACCGGTATGTCCAATCGAAAAAATGCGCTGGAATTAAACCGTTCAGCATCAGCAGCGGACAATTTGATCAAACAAAAGGAAAACTGTAACAAAAATTTGTCAAAGAAGAACAACTTAAAAATTTCTTGAAGGGATAAAGCTGCAATACTTCGCTCCAGCTTCCAAAATTAAAGCTGATCTTAAACTGCCAATAACTACACGTCCAGTGCAGCAAATTTTATTGGGCAGTTACCGACTAAAGTAGAAGAAAATGAAGTCGAAGCCAGCTCTCGCTAAAGTCTATAAACAAGCAAGGCTTGTCGTCAATGGTTTCAAGCAAGGGAAATTGAAATTTTGGAGTGGCCAGCACGTTCCCAGACTTAAATCCTATCGAAAACATGTGGGGAAATCTTGCTAGACGTGTTTACGCTGGTGGAAGAAAATTTCAGTCGTTAGAGGAGTTCAGTCTGATGACTACTGCCATCAAGGATGGGCTGAAATCCCATAATCAGAGTTTCAGAAGATTGGGCAATCAATGCCAAATAGAATTTTTGAGGTAATTTCCAAAGCTGATGGATTTACACATTGTAAATAAGCAATAATTTTATAAAAACGCCAAAAAACCATATAAATTATGATTTTTGAAAAACTGCCTTTAATTGAATTTCCCAGTGCATACAAATTTTTTTTTGAAAAATCTGCACTAAAAATATTTCTAGCTTTTTTATAATTTTGTAATATACAATTAAAAAAACCAAATAGTAAAAAACATGAACAAAATTTTGTCCTTGATACGGTAGGTAAAGAGTACATATATTGGTTTGTGCAATGCCCGTCATGATGTCTGTCCGTCTGTGTGTCCGTATGTGCGCAACTTTTTTCCACACCCTTCAAGCTAGAGACTTGAAACTTTGTAAATGTCTTTATCTATGGCCGTGTAATATAAAGTGTTAAGATTGGGGTTCTACGATAACTGGGGGCCGACAAATCGATAAATTCGATAACTCAATATCGATAAAGCCAGCTATTTCACACGCCCTTACAGCTAGAACTACCAAATTTGGAGGAAAGATAGCTACTAACAAGCGCCAAAAAACTGCATCAAAATTTTGGTGCCACGCCTACCTATACCGCCCCAGCCCCCCCGCAGTTTAACCCCAAGAATGCCCATATCTTCTACAGTTTTTGAGCTAGAGCTACCAAATTTGGTGCCAAAAAAGGTGTTGACAACCTTCAACCAAATTCATAAAAACTTTGGATGCCTCACCTATACTGCCTTAGCCGCCCTCAACCGCCACAACACTTCGCTAAAAACGGTAGTGCGTGTATCTTCCATAGTGTTTGAGCTAGAGTCATCAAATTTGGTAGTTAGATAGCTACTAACGATCCCCAAAAAACTGCGACAAAGTTTTGGAGCCACCCATTCCGCCCCCAGTCCCCCGAGGTTAAATAACAGAAATGCCTATATCTTCCACAGTTTTAGAGCTAGAGTCACCAAATTTAGTGCCAAGATAGGCGTTGGCGATCCCCAAACAAGCAAAAATAACTTTGGATGCCACGCCCATCCATACTGCCCTAGCCGCCCCAAAGCGCTCCAACGCTTAGCTTAAAACGGTAATGCGTGTATCTTCAAAAGCGTTTAAGCTAGAGTCACCAAATTTGGTAGGAAGATAACTGTTTATGACCCCCAAAAAACTGCATCAAAGCTTTGGAGCCACGCCCTCCCGTTCCCCAGCGCCCTGCATTTTGAAATCGAAAACGCCCATATTTTCCACAGCTATTGAGCTATAGCCACGAAATTTGGTGCCTAGGTTGTTGATGAAGAGACCCAAAAATTTTGATGCCTCCTTCCACCCATACCGCCCCCCACCTCCTTCCATCATATTCTACTAACTTTGAGCTAGAGTCAGCAAACTTGGTTGGAGGATAGCAATTGACATAATAAATAGATCTGCAGCAAAACATTGGTGTTACTCCCCCATACCACCCACAGCCCCCCTTTCCGTACCTTTAACAAACTTTGAGCTAGTCACCAAACTTGGAAGGAAGAAAGCTATTTGGCATCCCCATCTGCACCAGACAATTTTCGAGTCAGCGTACACCTCTGCCGTATCCGCACCCCATTGCAATCTGGTCTCTTTTAATGGGTTTTATAACTGGTATTGAGTATACCGCAGTCGGTTGCGTCCGACTCCAACGTTTCTACTTATTTTCAATATGAAATACGTACAAAAAAATGAGGTGCCGTTAACTAAATTTCATAAAGTAAAAATCAGATACAATCAAAAACCTCAAATTTTAAACTGATTCTTGATATTGAAGGCAACTAAAGCAAACCCAACTACCTCAATTACTTTGATCCAAAATCCAAGTTAAAGTCAAACAATAACAAAAAACATAAAAAGAGCCAGTTTCTCAATGTCCAGTTAAAGTGCCAGTTAGTTGATCTCGGCATTACATTAATGCGCTTGTTAAATCAGTAAGGTTTTCTGAATGCAAAGTTTACCTTATACGTTCAGATACAGTCGCATTAATGGTGCTCCCAACCTTAGAAGCAAATCAAATGTTTGGTATGGTATGGTGACTGCCAAATTCAAAACAAATGCTTAATTCATTAATTTTATTCAGCTTTGTTAAAAAATATAAATAGCAACGTGTAAAACGTTTCGGTTGCTGAGGAGCATGTAGTAGATGTTCTTGTGGATTCAAATCATAATATTTTAGATAATAATAAAAAAAACAATGCAAGTGTCGGCTTGAGTCAGGTGTTTGCCTAACGATGGTTTTAGCGATATTTATATCGACCCTTTAACGGAGAATAAATGTTAGCCGGCACTCAGGCCTTAGTTAAATTTATCGCTTGCTAAAGCCTTGTTGTCACATACAACGGAAACCGAAGCTTAAGCCCTAAACGAATATTGAGAAAATTAGTGGCCCAACAATTGTTGTGTGGATTGGAAAAAACCCAGAAAATCCCAATCAGAACAGCGGTAGAATAGAAAATAAAGGTTACGATTATATAAAGAAAAGAGGATCGATTGTTTTAGTACTGAAGCTGAGGTCTCCAGAGAGACAAGGGAATAAAGCCTATTAAAGTCAGAACATATGACACCATAAGGTTCTTGAATTAAATAGTGGCTGCAGCAACGATCAAGGCTAAGGGGTAAAAAGTTACGGGTAGATCTAATAGGAACGTTTAATTTTATTCGACTCCTTTGACCACCAAGAACATTTATCGCCTTATTGACCATCGAAGATATGTGAAAATCAAATTTTAGTTTGCTATCACGAGTGATGCCTAAATCTTTAATTTCGAAAACGCAGACAAGTGGTGAAGCATCAAGCAAGAAGTGAGCAGTATGAGGGGTACCTCTACAAAAAGACATGACATTACATTTTGTACAATCAACAAGAATTCATATAATAGAGCGTTCAAATGCAAAAATTCTGATATAGAGTTGGAAAGTCGTTTAGCAGCTACCACGCTCTCAGAGAGAAATATCGCAGGCTAGTTTTACTTAAGTCCCGAGCCTCGAGCATATCGCGTCAGTCTGCTCTGTATGTGTGCGCATAGCTTGTTTGTTTCTCTTCTTGTGTCCCTTTTCTTTGTATACCTGCTTGCGTATCGCTTTTGCCGCTATCCCTAGAGCAGCAACGCACTAGTGCGTTTACCCAAATTACATATTCATAAAAATATATATTTCACAATTTTAGAAAATTTTGTGACAACAACAAGAGAAATGAAGTGCGGCAACAATATTGGGTCGTCCGCATAGCACACCATAGACTCATAATGTAAACATAACAGCCATCATTCACGAATTGTGCCGCACCACCAAAACTGCAAACAAAACAAACGCACATTTACACACACAAATATATATGTATATGTAAATGTAATTTGTGTAAACGCACTGCCTTGCTGCTCTAGGGCTAGCGGCAAAAGCGATACACAAGCAGGTATACAAAGAAAAGGGACACAAGAAGAGAAACAAACAAGCTATGCGCACACATACAGTATGGCTCATGTCTCTGCGAAACCAGCAAGCAGACTGATGCGATATGCTCGAGGCTCACGACATACATAAGTAAAACTAGCCTGCGATATTTCTCTCTGAGAGCGTGGTAGCTGCTAGACGACTTCCCAACTCTATATCAGAATTTTTGCATTTGAACGCTCTATTATATGAATTCTTGTTGGTACAATTTAATTTAGCAAGTTACAACGGCACCAGGCGTCGGCCTGTGCACCCAAGTCTAACTCTAGTAAGTTACATAGCGAAGCATCATTATAGGTGAAACATAGCATTACTTCTTCAGAAAACATATGAACACATATATGCAATTTGACTTTAGAATTTGAAAAGGTTTGGAATTGCAACTATATAAACTCGATAAGTATACTGATTGAAAATACTCAGCAAATAGATCAGCCACTGCTTAATCGGAACTTGCTTTTGTAGTATCAAGGATGGCAAGCAAGAAGATTCACGTTTTGAGTTAACAAATTTATAAAAATGTTTCGCATCACGGGCAAAGTTTGAATTGTTGTAACAGGAAGTGTTTACAAAATAGAATTTGACTTTTCTATTATATACAGGGATAAATCTATTGTACTTCCAGATATTTTAAAATTTTTTATTCGATTACGTTTTCACGTTTTTTAATTTTGATAGTTCCCGCGTAAGCCAAGATGGTTTATTTTCACATGAAAGACAAGTGAGGGGAACACAGATATACAAATGCGAATTCAAAGTCCTGTAAAAAATGGCAATTGCAATTTCTATATCACTACAAGAATAATGGTGATACCAATTAGTATGCTGAAGAAGATCATTCAATTTAGTAAAATTAGTTTTACGAAAACAACGAGTCTGTACGAAATTATTAGATGCTGGACTAGGGTTAGAAATTTCAAAGCAAAGTTCTAAAGTTGGGTGGTAGGTATCTTCTGGAAGAACTAGAGGGGCTACTCTACTAACAACATTACAACAATCCGAATCAGAAACAAATAACAAATCAAACATTTTATTTCTACAGTTATGCACCCTGTTAACTTTTGAAGGCTATCGATGAAAGCATCAGAAGTAGCTGGTAATTGCGCCGAAGATGTGTCATTCACAGACCATACAACATGTGGAAAATTAAAACCACCAACCACTATAAGTTTATTCACATCCGTCAACAACGACGAAACAAGTTACAGGGCATTCAGATGGGATATGTAAATGTCATCAGAATGATAATATGAACAAGTAATATACAATGAGCGGCCGCTAAATAATATTTTAACATATAAAAGTTAAATACCCTGGAGATCATGAGAATGAATCTGTTCAGAGGAAATACTAGAGTCAACAGCAATGAGAACACCGCCCTCTTTGCGGGAGGTGCGATAGCATCTGTACAAGTAATACTTATTAGGCAAAACGGAATAATCAGATGTATCTGGGTTTTAACCATTCTTCTGTGAGTGCAACTATCTGTGAGTCAAAGGATAAGCTGTTTACATACAATTTAGAGAGTTTAAAGTTAAGGCCTCGAACATTTTGATAGGCCAAACTAACTACTTTTATTAGTTTTTTGCCGCTGAAGTTAGGGCGACAGTATGGATATTAGGCGGCGCACTACTGATTCTATCACCTGCTCACATACTCCTTTACTACGAGCTTTGGTGGCCAAAACTTTTCAGAACAAATTGTTGCGAATAGTTCAGGCGGAACACTCAACTTAAAGATATGCTTCGGGCATGTTTTAAGTTAAAGTTTTCAACGTTTATAAATGGGGAGTAAATTTTACTTTTAATGTAGGCACTCACATCATCCAATGAAGTGTCGTATGCTAGCCTAGGCACTAAAATATATTTGTTAAGAGGCACAACAACAAGAGGCTTGAGGGCCCCAGGTGTACCTACTGTAGAATAAATAGGCACGCATGCTGTTGATAGAGAAGGATCATGTATAGGATTTGAAGAAGAGTCATTTTTGTCTGGGTTAATGCTTGGGTTTCTAGCAGGCGAATTAAATAACATCAATGGGCTTGTACCCATAGGAGGATTAATACTGGGGACCAAAAGGAGTTTGGTAGGTTGGACAGGTGGAGTCCTGAGCGAATTACGATCCGAAGTTTTTTTTCGCTTCTTAGATTCTACCATTACCTTGCCATTTTTAAAATCAGACTCAAGCTCTTAGAAAGATACATGCAAGTTGTTAAACGCAACATGCATAGCTTTGAAGCCTACGTGAGTCTGCCTAATGAACTGCGATGATTCTTTAACCACTTCGTTGCAGAACTCACAGTACCATTTCAGGCCAGTGTCGGTAAGTAAACAATCTCTAATTTTGGCAGTAAGTTATTGTTTTTTTGTGTTTGTTTACGGAGTATTAATTGGTTTTCCTTGGTCAACACTTCTGGCGGTGATCGTGCGCATAATAGTTGCTGACTTTAATCACATTTTAATTTGCAGTATAATAACTTACATACCTCGTTTAAAGAGCTGGAGCACAGACAGTCTAAGATATAGACTGTGCAATTGGCAGTAAAAGCTCTTCTCAGGAAGCCGGAGGTAGACCCCTTGTATGCTTCAAACAAGTGTGAGCAGGCGCGAGAGAAGATTTTTGTTTCACAATCCCTTGCGCTCATCGTTCGGGCCAAATGTTGACCAACAGCCAATAACTGTAAAATTTTTTGTATTTGGGTGTGTGTGCGTTTGTTTCGTTGCACTACTAAACTACTGAATACACTTTCGGAATTTGTGTGCAATTTTGCATAACTGTATGGAAGTTGAGTCGGCAAAATTGTTGGCTAGTGTCATAAATCTGAAAACGTTAAAGAGTATTAATGACCAGCATTTGAATACTTATATTTGGCTGTGTGTTTATATATGCATATGCTGCACCTTCAAATGTGTGCGTAGCAATTGTATATCATAGCCGTCTCAAATATTATGATTTGAAAATTTATGAACATCTGAAAGAAATTCACAAGCTGGAACAAATACGCAAGAGAGGCACAAACGTTGCTTATGAAAGACATAGCTCTAACTTTCAAAAACAAAATATTCTACACAAACACCAATAATTTAATTTGTTTTTAAGTATTATATATTTTAGAGTACTGTAAGGAATTTTTTTTTAACATTTTAAAATATGTAAAAAATAAATAAAATATAATATTTAATATGAATTTTTGTTAATTTATTTCATTTGTTCATAAATTGTCAAACATAATAGTTGAGACTGTTTTAAAAATTATATACAATTGCCACGCGCACATTCAAAGGTGATGCATATGCATACATGAACACACAGCCAAATGTCAGTATTCAAATGCTGGTCATTAATACTCTTTAACGTTTTTAGATTTATGACACTAGCCAACAATTTTGCCGACTCAACTTCCATACAGCTATGCAAAATTGCACACAAATTTCGAAAGTGTATTCAGTAGTTCAGTAGTGCATTTGTGTCGATGTCGTTTGCCGCCGAGACAGAAAAAGGGAAAATATCAAAAATATCAAAAACCTCGGCAAGCAGGCCCGGCAAGCAAAGAAACAAACGCACACACACCCCGCTCACACTTGTGCGAAGCATACAAAGGGTCTACCTGCGGCTTCCTGAGACGCGAAAACTCTAAAAGCTCTTGTTAGCAATTACACAGTCTATATCTTAGACTGTCTGTGGCTGGAGTCGAACTTCAATACTGGTAAGTTGTTGAGTGATTCGCCGAAGCGTAAAAAGACTTCGGGGCCTAATCCGCTCAATGTCCCTCCTGTCTTGGTCACCAAACCTCTTTTGGTACCAATTATTAATTCCCTAACGGATTCAATTGCTAGCCCGTTAATGTTATTTAACTCGCCGGCTAGAAATCGCAACAATAATCTTTCCTCTAATAACTTAACCTCTGAGCTTTCCGTAGCGGCTTGTGTTCTTATTAATCCTACTGTAGGTACACCCGGGGCCCACAAGCCTCTTGTTGCTGTGCCCTTAAATAAACTTATTTTCGTATTTTGGCTGGCATCAGACACGTCATTGGATGATGTTAGTGCCTACGTCAAGAGAAAAATAGTCTCCCCACTTATTATTGTTAAAAAGTTTAAATTCTAATGAGCCCGACCCATATCTTCTTTTAAATTAAGTGTTCCGCCCGAACTTTTCTCGACAATTTGTTCTGAAAAGTTTTGACGCCGCAGCTCATTGTTAAGGAGTGTGTGAATATGCGTAACATTAATAGTAGTAGCAGTATTATGATCAGTAGTGGACCGACTCTTAACAACCCTTTTGCCTCAACCTCGGCGGCAAAAGACTAACAAAAAAAGTAAGCTTGGCCTTAAAAATGTTCGAGGCCTTAACACTAAACTTTCTAAGTTTTATGTAAACAGCTTATCCTTTGATTCACAAATAGTTGCAATCACTGTATATTACTTGTTTATATATTCCTCCCTATTCTGATTATAACATTAACATATTCCATCTGAATGCCCTGCAACGTAACACTAGTAATAAAATGTTAGGTTAGTTTTTTGTTTCTGATTCTGATTGTAAAAATGTTAGTAGAGTACTGTTTCTGATTCTGATTGTAAAAATGTTAGTAGAGTACTTCCTCTACTTCCTGAAGATACCCTTCATCCAACCTTAGAACTTTACTTTGAACTAATTAACTTTAGACCAGCATATAACAATTCTTTAAAGACCCGTTGTTTTCGTAAAACTAACTTTAACAAATTGAATGATCTTCTTCAGCATAATAATTGATCTCACATTTATTCTTGTAGTGATATAGAAACTGCCATTGCCATTTTTTATAGGACTTTGAACTCACATTTGGATATCTGTGTTCCCCTCACTTGTCCTTCAAATGAAAATAAACCACCTTGGTTTACAAGGGAACTTTCAAAATTAAAAAACGTGAAGACAAGATCCTATACAAAATTTAAAAAATCTGGAAATACAATAGATTTAACCTCGTATATAATTGCAAAGTCTAATTTCATTTCTGTAAAAACTTTTTGCTATAACAATTATCTCAATCGTTGCAGATTAAACTTTTCAGGTGATCCAGAACACTTTTGTTAATTTGTTTATTCAAAATCAAAATCTTCATGCTTGCCATTCTCAGCTTACCTTGATAATACAAAAGCTAGTTACGATCAAGCAGCGGCTGATCTATTTTCCGAGTATTTTTAATCAGTACACTCATCGAGTTTATTCAGTTGCGGCTTCGCCAGCCAGGGCGCACGCGACTTCTGGGGAGTTAGATCGCCAGCCGCGCATTTCAAATCCGCCTTCAGCATGAATGAATCGGACTTGTTGGGCCATCTAAGCAACTTCCACCTCCGTTTCGCCACTTTGCACCCAGTCGTCTACAAATGTGTTTCTCACAATCGCTTCTGATGCTTGGTGGAACTCCTTGGCGAAACGTTCTGAATTCTTGTTCTTTACGAAGTTTGCTGCTACTGGAGAACAGGAAGCACCAAATGTCATGTCTCCAAAGAAATTGTTGCGCTACTTGGTCTTTTCGCCGTATTTTTACATGGTGAAACATCTCTCTTTTGTCGCCACACAAAGCTACAGCCTTTTCTCAGAATCGAATTAGCACACCAACCAGTGATGGTGTCAGGTCAATCCCTTTAAATGACGAATTAAGAGCGATTCCGTCTATTCTGGCAGCTGCTTTCCATACTAGTCTCAGCCTGCTCTTATTCGGATTGCTGATCACGAATATTGGCAAGCACCATGATCGCTCATTGTTGATCGTCTCGTGCTCTTCTATTTGTCGCAAATATCCCTTCTTTTCGCAACGCTTTATTGTAGCTTTCACGAACTCCCACAACTTCGCGTCGCGACTCCAGACTCAGCAGTCGGTGCATCGCCATACCTCAAGACTTGGGCATAGTTATTCTTTCATGTTTACATAGCAATGCCGTTTCCCAATGTATCTCTTCAGCCAGATACCTTGTAGTGTTATACAGTGTCTCGAGGGCTTGTTGTTCCTCCTTATACCGAAGCGTGCTCTTAGGGGCTCTCACGCCAATCGCATCCAAAGCAAAGTTAGCCTTCACCATGTCGTTTAAATGTCGGTCGTTGTTGTAATCGCATACGTGCATCACTTGTACTCCTGAAGCATCCTGCCGCTTGTTGCGGCCATAAAGTGACCATCCTAGCCTGGACTTGGCAGCCATAAGCTCAGCATTATCTGATTCCCTGACCACGAGTGGTACTCCCAGCTTTGCGTTGTCCAGGCGGATTATAATCGTTGCTCGTTTTTCTTTGTACGCCTGTATGGGTACCTTTTGCAGGTGGCGATGAGCTTTTATAGTGGGAACAGGTATTTTCGCGCCTCCTTGCCTTTCGCGGATGTGCTGAGTGAAACTCTCTTGGAAGCAGGTACCTTTTGCGTGATTTCACCCGTACATCTCAGGCACAGCTCATCTGCTGGTCCATCAATCTGCAGTTATACCGCCACTCTCGCTTCTGGGAGTGTGCACGCTGATCCTTCGTCTATTAGCGCGTATGTGTGCAGCATCTTGATTGGCCCGTACAGTGTAACGGGCACGTACCGGAACAACACCTTGCCATTCTGGCCTGTGTGTAAAATAACGGCGCTATTAGCACGGTTTTCTCGAGCTATACTCACGTTTCCAGATCCGTTCTCGTGGAGCAGCGGGTGGTGTGCCCTGGTACATTCGTCGACTTGATATCTCTCTCTGGCCTTGCAGTTTTTTGAAAAGTTTTTACCAAATCAGAGCCAGCAAAGTTTGTTCTCCTTAACAAACTTCCATTTGTTTGGTCCATTCATGTTCTTGAATTCATTGCAGGATTCCAGCCTGTGCATCGCGCGGCGTTTGTTGCATCCACCTTGTGCTGTCGGCTCCGTATCATTTTCGTTGTGAATCAGTAGTCTGGAACGCGTCTGTTTGTTGGTCGTCTTGGTCTCGCGTTGATCGGCTGTTGTTATTATTGGCACAACTGTAAACGCACATGATGCCAGTTGAAACAGCCACTCGTCGAACGCCACCATATCTAACTTCACTTGGGTGCAGCTATATCGTGCCCATTCCAGCCGCAAATCGCACGGCAGTTTTTCCAGCAAATTGCCCAGAAGCATTGGGTCTCTGATGTAATCGGCAAGTCCTATCGCGCATACTGTTGCGCAGTAATTTTGTACTGCTAACGCCAGGTTAACCAAAGACTCCAGATTACCGTCTTTCACTGCTCCATTTCGTGTGCAGGCTCTCATAGATTGCATCCAGTCTGCCGTAGAGCATACGAAGAGTGTCCATAGTGCTGGCACCATTTAGCCAGCCGCGCACGGTTTCAAGGGCAGCTCCGCATAGGCGTTTTTGTAATGGGATCAGGTTCTCTTGGTCTGTGAATCCACACCTCACAGTCGACTGTTCGTAGTTAGCGATAAACATTGGCCACTCTTCTGGGCTTCCTGAGAAGCTTGGTAGATCTCTGCTGATCACTTGTATTGTTGCTAACTGGGATGCTGTAAGGGAAACACCCTGAGTAGAATTCGTGTTCATACTATATGCTGGTACTTGCTGCTGTATGAAGCTGCCGCGGCAGGCTCTCGCTACATGTAGAGTTTGGCACTCGATTGGCGGCCGCATCGTTGCAGCCGCGCTTGGTCTTCCAGCCTGCTGTAGCCCTTCATCATGGGGCACGTTCTGGATGCCCACAGAACAAGCACTGGCACACCTGAGTCTGTTTGACTCTGCACCTCCAGTGCCTGCAGGTGTGGTTGCCTGCGGAGCTTGCGCTGCTCTTTCGATCACTGTTGATCGATCCCATTCATCGCCGACTCCATACACCGTTGAATGCAACATGCCATCGAGCAGAGTTGAACCTGCGCCTGCTTTTGTGTTGTATGTTGGAGTAACGTGGTGCTCTTTCCACGCCGCCCTCGCCTGGATTCCTGCGGTAGCCGCCCTGGTAGGTCTGTAAACTTCACGGGGTGCACTACAGAATGGTCTCGCTCCTAGTTGTGCCCATGTTGGTTGACGAGCGTTTAGTTGTTAGAGCATGCAAATTAATTTTATAAATTATTCGCGTGTGAAAGACAACTTCAGTAACTTTTCTGTAATTTTTTTCGAATATTATCGCATGAACGCGATAATTCAACTATAGCCGAGCTCTTGGGTCAGCAAGCCGTTTAATACGTACCAGTCCAACGAAAACGATAGGATGTTATTAATATTTTATCTTTATTTATTTAACCTTAAAAATTCAGTTTATGATGCACACGCTTCTTGCGTGGGTTGCTGCGCTTCCGTTTTCTGGACTTGTGGAGTGCTTGCCTTGCACAACCAACGACGATCGCTTCTTCTTGCAACTGGTCTTCAATTTCATTTTGTATATTACATTTTGGTTAATTTAAATACATTCATTTTACAGCTGTTTCTCTTTCAACGCGTCGGTAGAACTGCACTTTTAATGTCTTTCATTGTGACGTCATAAGTGATCAGCTTTCTAGTAAGCTGTCGATAACAAATACGGGAGCTTTTTGTCATGCAAGGCTACGTTGCAGTTTTGCGCCGCAAAAAATAGTATTTTCAAAAAAAACCAGGCGTCTCTGGCAATTCTTTGAAGCAAGATCTGCCCAGTTTTAGTCTAATGCACACAAAAGTCTCTATAATTAGCTTCAAACAGTTGTCTCGACAAGCCTCTGCATACTTTAAAAAACAACCGTTATAATTTTCGCATTTGGTATGGAGCTGAAGTCTGAGCCCAGTACGGTGTACGCAGACTTTATTGGAGCCAAAAACGTGCCTTTTCGTTGTTTTTATACTCGATACTGAAGGCATATGGCATAGTAAATTAAAGTGTCAAAATTGGAGTTCTACAATAACTAGGGTGCTGGCAAATCGATAAACTCGATAACGCAAAACCGATAGATCTAGTTATTTCGCAAGCCCTTACAGCTAGAACAACCAAATTTGGGGAGAAAATAGCTACTAACAACCCCCAATCAAATTCATAAAAACTTTGGATGCCACGCCCATCTATACTGCCCTAGCCGGCCTCAACCGCCCCAACGCTTCGCTAAAAACGGTAGTGCGTGTGTCTTCCATAAAGTTTGAGCTAGAGTGACAAAGTTTAGTAGGTAGATAACTGGTAACGACCCCCCAAAAACTGCATCAAAGTTTTGGAGCCCCACCCACCCATTCCGCCCCCAGCCCCCTCGCAGCGATAGCGATTTCTATTCTTGCGATGGACAGTCGCAGAAGAGATTGGAGACTGTTTCCTCTTCTCCACGTCTCGACACCTTCTGCAGAAACCATTGAAGGGGGCTAGATGTCTTGCTGCGTGCGTCCCCATTAACTTATGCTCTCTAATGGCCCTTATTAAGGTAGCTCAGCCTAATCTGTTCAAGTGAATGAGGCCTGAGGATCGCTTTTTACAGCGCGTTGTCCAAAAAAAATTAATAATTTTGGAGCCACGCCCACCCATTCCGCCCCCAGCCCCTCCGCAGTTTTAAACCACAAATGCCTATATCTTCTACAGTTTTTGAGCTAGAGCTACCAAATTTGGTGCCATGAAAGGTGTTGACAACCCCTAACATAATTCATAAAAACTTTGGATGCTTCGCCCATCCATTCTGCCCTAGCCACCCCCAACCGCCCCAACGCTTCGCTAAAAACGGTAATGTTCTTCTAACTTTGAGCTAGAGTCACCAAATTTGGTATGATGATAGCTATTGACATGATACACAGATCTTCAGCAAAAATTTTGATGCCACGCCCTCATACCGCCTCCAGCCCCTACCTCTAACAAATTTTGAGCTAGAGTCACCAAATTTGGAAGGAAGATAGCTTTTTGGCATCTCCATCTGCACCAGACAGTCTTTGAGGCAGCGTACACCCCTGCCGTATCCGCACCCCATTGCAATCAGGTCTATTTTAATTTGTTTTATTACTGGTATCGAGTATACCGCAGTCGGGTGCGTCCGACTGCAACGTTTCTACTTGTTTATTTATAACTTTTTTGTTATTAGACATATTGTAGTCCTTTTTTTTATTAATAAAGTTAAATAATAATTTAAAATAAACCCCATTAAAACTATTTTAATATGCTATTTAGAAGTATGTTTTTTTCGATGTCAAAGAAAAACACAGTTGCAGTACGAAGAAATTACTGGTACACTGTATGCACAAAGGGACACACACATGCTTATACCTAGTCGAAATGAAATATCAAAAATCATTTTAAAGCCCAAGTCCACTAAAACTGCAAACATAACAAACGCATACTTTCACATACAAATATATATGTATATGTAATTTGGGCATACGCACTTATGCTTTTCTGCTCTACGGCTAGCGGCAAAAGCGATTAGCAAGCAGGTATACAAAGAAAAGGAACACAGCAAGTGAAAGAAACAAGCTACTGCACGCTACAAAATAAATCACCAGCCAGCGAGCGCATACACACAGTATGGCTTTGTTGCCTGTGCTACGGCAGCTCGTGTCTCAGTGTAACCAGCTAGCAGAATGTCTTGCGATATGCTCACGACTCACGACTCTAGCCAAACCAGCCTACGATATTTCTCTCTGAGGGCATGGTAGCTGTGAAACCACTTCCCAACTCTATATCAGAATTTTTGCATTTGAACGCTCTATTATATGAATTCTTGTTGTTTTTAGCGTCGATCGTTGCTCAAGAAACTATTTAATTCATGAACCATTTCGTGTTATATGTTCTGATTATAACATGCTTTGTTCTCATTTCTTTTTGGAAACCTCAACTCAAGAACTTAAACGATCGATCCTGTTTTCTATATCTAATCCTAACCACTAATCACTTATCTTCCGCTGGACTGATTGGGTTTTTCTGGGTTTTTCCCAATCAATGCAACAAATATTGGACCACTAATTTTCTTGTTGAATTTCCCAGAGCTTTAACGTTAACTTTTTGACTTTTTACCTTAATTTAATTTTAGATTGACATATAATTTTAAATTTTACTTAAAATTTAATTGTTTTTGCTATAATTATTCTAAACTAATATTATTTTCTTGTCAGCTGCTCCTAGCTAAAAATAAATAAATAAATTTAAAGCAAGATATTTAAGATATTATTTAAATCAACGTAAACCTTATCCAAACCTTATTTTAACCTAGCACTACTCTATAAAAATCAGTCCTAACCTTAAAATTAGCAAGTAAAATCAAGAGGTAATTTACATACGACTGACATTAAGGAAAAAGAAACCTCTGCAAATACCAACATGCAATCAACATGTGGTTAAACCAACCCGGTGTAAACTGACCCTTATAATAATAAAAAACAGTTTTAGCCTGTGTTAGATCACACGAACTCATAGGTTAACCGTTTAATACGCCCGTCATTGTGCAATAAAAATTATGAAGCGGTAGCCTAATAACAACAACCACATAGATGTTTCAACTGTGTTTCTTGTCATTTGGACAAATTTTTTGCTTTTTACTGCAACACTGGTTGCATCTCTGATATAAATAATACAAACATTGACTTGAAATATAAACATAATTAGGGTGTTCACTTTGTGTTTTGCGAAATTGCGAAATCGCAACACTGGTGTTGTGAACACTCAATTTGAGTGTTGAAGTGTTTTACTTTTGCAGAAACAGCTGTTCGCATTGCTGCAACGAACAAATAAATTTCTTATGGAATGGACAGCATCCCAAGCAATTGAGGAAATTGAAGCAATTGAAGGTATATAGGTCGAAATATGTGGCAATTTAAGTATATAAATTAAAAATGATTGCTGGTGTTTCTGACCAAGTGTTGGCCGACTCTGCATTGGACGAGATATGGGATGATTTTGTTGATGACGCAATTTGTATTTATTGGAGCCGCAGAGGCGACGTAACAAATGTACCCAAGTCCATTAGTTGGCGGGATAACATCCTTTGCTCATTTGACAATAGCCGTCTTAAGCAAATGCTGCGTGTGTCCCACCTCCAATTTAGCATGCTTTTGGAGCTTATAAAAGAGGATAACCTTTAAAACACCAGGCGGCCTAAAAAAACAATTGTCGATTGACCTACAATTGGCAGTTGTTTTGTTTATTCTTGGGTCCTCTGGAAGCAGTGCGTCAGTGCGAAAAACTTGCACATTATTTGGAATTGGCGATGGAGGCACCTTGGGCTTAATAACGAAGCGCGTTTTTTCTGCATTTTTGCGGCTGATGCCCAAATATATTGAATGGCCCAAAGCAGCGGAGCGCCAACAGCTTGTGGAACAAACATTTCATGAATTGCCTCACTGCATTGGCAATATAGACGGCACGGAAGTGAAATTGTTTGAGAAGCCTCTAAGAAACCACGAGGTTTTCTTTTCCCGTCAACGGATTTATTCTGTAAAGCTGCAGGTTATATACCACAAGCTAAGAATTAGGGATGCTGTTGTTGGAAATCCAGGCAGCTACCATGATTCCAAAGTGTTCAAGAACAGCACCATCGGGAAACACAGTGCAAGATTTTTTACCGGAGAAGAGTGGATTGCAGGTGACTCAGCTTACCCACAGTCAACATTTTTAATTACTCCATTTAGGAGCAACTCGCGTGCAATGGACATAGACAAGCGAGTTAAATTTAACAAGAGGCACAGCCAATACCGTGTCAGAGTGGAAAACTGCTTTGGTCTCCTCAAAGGAAGATTTAATAGTTTGAAGGAACTTCGGATTCGCTTATGCGATGGCGAGAGAAGGTCATTTCTTTGCGACTGGGTGATCGTGTGCTGCATTCTGCATAATATTTTAATAGAGGATCAAGATATTGTGCTGGAAGTATTTAACCAAGTTGAAGAGCAAGATCCATTGCCTATTACAAATGAAATAGGTACTTCGGCAGCTGAAAGCAAGAGATTGTCAATATTTGATCTAATGTTTTCTTAAAAAAATTCAACAAATAAATTTGGTATGATTCTTAAATTTTATTTAATCTTTTTTGGCGTATTTTAAGTCTAATTCGTATTTTGCTACTCTTTCCTTCTGCTCCAGCTCCATTTGCCTTAACTTAGACTCGTTTTCGAGGCGTACCTCTTCAACGCGAACGCGTCTCTCCTCGACAGACATTTTCTTTTGCTCCACTTCTTTCGCCCACACAAATTTTTCTTTCTCGAAAGCAAGCACATCTCGTCTCATCTGCGTCTTATCTTGTTGAATGGTTGCCAACTTTGCTAGAGCCGTTTTTTCATAATTTTTTTTTAATTTTTTACAAAAAGGCTCGCTTGCGGCCGCGTCAAATGAGTCGGCCGTAAAATCGAAAACAACATCATCCTTAACACTTGGTGTGTCCAAACCCGAGGAGGACTCTTCCTCCACAGGAGCCATTGTCTCGCGGACAATTGTTTCAATTTCCTTGTTGCTCGAAAATATATCGCTCAGTTGTGAGTAAAAAGGGCGTACTCTCGACAACTTTTCTTCAAAAGTTTTATCCGGGTCGCCATCGTTTAAGCCTGCACCAGTTGCATTTCTTAAATTTTCCGCCTTTTGGTATTGTAGCTTCATGTACCGCACCTGAAAACGAGGCGCGTTCCAGGATGCAACAATTTTAGTTTCTTCCAGCAACTTTTTGTAATAAATTTGAGCACTTGGCTTTTCCAAATTTCTGTGCACCTGCAAGTAAGTCAAAATATCCGCAACCTCCTTGTTATTTATTTAAATTTGTTATTTATTTAAATTCTAGCTCATTTTACTTAAAAACAAAAACAGACATTTTAAAAAGGCGATACATATGTTTATAGAATATAAATTAATAAAACGTTTAATTGTTTATTATAAAAAAAACACGTTTATTCAGTTTAAGTGCTGGATTAGAACTAACTTATGACAATTCTAAATTATGCTAAAGACCGCTTGTTGAATATCGCTGCTGCAGTTGTCGCCGCTGCTGTTGCCGTCGCTGCTGCCACCTCTGCTGTTGTCTTGTAGCTTTGGGTGTCGCGTATCCAGGTTCGGTCCCACGGTGGTGCCCGTTGTGTAACGCGCCGGCCGTTGGCCCCATGCAGGTGCATGCTCGAAAGTGCTGATGCAGCGCACGTGGCGGCTGTGTTCCTCGAACTGTTGTTGCAATTAAGGTTTCTGGGCAAGTGCATTTAAGGTGCACCTGCGCTGGCGTAACTGAGCGGCTGTGGTGAGAACTGTCGTTAACTCCTCCCCCTTTAAACGCAGACGTCCTCGGATGCAATGTAGAAGCGTTTTTGCGTTTTGTTGTCTGCCGAGCTTGTTTCTTTTATCTTTATCTCGGGGTCGTCTGATGGTTTTTTGGCTGATTTTTTGCTCCATATCCATACTGCGATTGCAACCAATATCATCAACAGGACTCCGGAGAGTGACAGGCTTATGGTTGTTGTTCTAAAATTTGCCGTTCTTAACATCTCCAGTCTTCTCGTGTTGTTGATGTTTATTTCCTTAAGCATTTGTAGAGACAGCACTTCGTTGGTCTTAGTGTTTTCTGCCAACATCTGGAAGAGTGGGGGAGTAGCTTCCGCGTATACCGATTCCTTTGCCTCGTATTCGTCTTCAGCGATTTGTATTGTTGAATTCAGAAATTGTATTAGGTAAGTCCCTTGTAGTTCCATTTCGTCCTGGTCTATTCGTATCCTTCCCTCGTAGTCGTTTAGAAGTAGCGTACCGGCAAGGATTTCCTCGTGATCTGGGATGTGTTGACTATTTATAGTTTTACAAAGTGGTTTTCGGTTTTGTAATAGTGGGGTTATACAGGTGTTGTTACTTAGGTTTAGAATGTTATTTCTATTACAAATTGTTTTATCGCTATGGGTCTGACAATTATCTATTTGAGCAAATACAGTTTTATTACACATTATAATTTTCTCGTATTTAATGTCATTTATTTTATTACCCTGTTTAACTGGTTTTATTATCATCGATACGCAAGGTTCTTTTCCGATCAAAGGTATGCTTATCATGTAGAGTAAATTTTTGCCATTTGAGGCTATTTTTATTTTCGCAAATTCTAGTAATTCTTCCACATTGATAAACATGCCTTCTTCGTTTTCTAATATTTCTTCTATTTTAGTAACCTCTGCTTCTGATAATAAAATAGAGTTTACAGTGTTTGTCTTTGCCCAGTTGAGGGCATGAATTAGGTTCGTAAGATCATCTTTTAAAGTTTGTAATTTAAATTTTAATATAGTTGTTGCTTCTTCTATTAATGTCTTATCATCTTGAGTTGACTTAATTATAGTATTAGTTATTCTGCTTAATTCGTTCATTCTATCGTTAAGGACTTTGTTAATAATTACTTGTCTATTGTTGTTTTCTAATTGTTCGTTGATTTTTGCTGTTAAGATCTCGTGGTCATTTTTGTCCGGCGTGCCGGCCAACCATTTCCATGCTGTACCTAGAGCGTCTATAGACCTAGTCGCCCTTCTGGATGGCTTAAGTCTACGTAAGTCGCCTTTTATCGTCCTGAGTTCGTATTCTAAAAATGGGTACAGCTGGTGTGAGTGGCTCACGTTTCGTACGTCTTCTTCTAATTTCCAGATGGCGTTTTCGTATTCTTCCATGTTAAAAACATGAATGATTCTGAATTCGCTATTCTGGACTGCAGCGATTCCGGTTTTTATTGGAATTAACTGGGAGTGCGAATAGTCAAGAATTGTTGCCAGCCCATGGCACAATGGCAAGAAAAACCTGTGAATGGATATTATGATTTTATATTATTTTTGTGAACTATTTTACCTGATCGTGTTTTAACTGTGGTATTTTTGTCTATTGCAACTATTTCTTTTTTATATTTTGGTGTTAATTTCGAACCGAGCCTTTTGTCTATTCTAACGTATATAATTTCTCCTTCTTTATATTCTTTGAATTGTTTTCTTTTCCGGTTATGATAAGTCAAATCTTCATTCTGTTTTTCGCTGATTTTCTTACTAGGCTGTTCTCTAGCTATTTTTAGTTCTTGTGGGTCAGATATTGTTTGATTTCCGAAAAATACCTCTATAGGTTTTTTCTTAGTGGTAGAGTGAATTGTCTGATTGTATTCCTGTACGGCTTTGAAGATTAAATCTTCGAAACTAGCAGTGTCGTCGTCTTTTTTAATACACCTCATGATTTCGGTCATGGTCGAGTGGAATCGCTCAACTTGCCCATTGCTGGTAGAAGCGTACGGTGGAGTCGTATAGACTGTAGCTTTAAGCTGATTGCTTAGCAGAAATTTGATTGACGCTGAATTCATTGCTTTCTCGTTGTCCATAACAACTGATTGTGGCATTCCGAATGCTATCATGATTTCTCTAAGGGGAGCCTTTAAATCTTCTGATGCTTTTGATCTTACTATCTTTATTTGTGCATATTTTGAAAACTTGTCTACTGCGGTGAGGACTAACTTTTTTTCTGTTGTATACAAATCTATGTGTATGATTTGACCGGGATATGTAGGGATTGGAGTTTTTTGTATTTCACCTTGTTGTGAATGTCTATCATATTTCGTTAACTTACATGTCTCACATTGTTTAGCTATTGCAGTGACTTTTTTTATTAAACCAGGGAAAAAGAAGTTATTTAATATTTGGGTTTTATTTTCAATTGGGTTCCTGTGTGCTCTAGTGTGTTCTTTTATGATTATCTCGTTTTGATCTTCTTCTAACGGTATGTCCGTTACTTGTTTCTGGGTATATCTTACTTTATAGTTATTGAAGTGAGTGGGGAATATGTTTTGTATTTTACCCATTATATTCTCGGAAGTGAGTAGTCCGTTAATTAATCTTGGATCTAGTCTTTCTTTAAGTATCTTTATTAGTTCGGATTCTGAATAACTCTTCTTTTTAACAATGTGTCTATGATATTGTGGAAAGGGTAATTCGAATTTATACGATTCTTCTTCGGAAATTAATAAGAAAATTTGATTCTTGAAAACGTTGATTGGGACCTCCATGACTGGAATTAAGTTGTGCGAAGAACTTTCGTCGCTATGTATTGATGCAGTCGTACTATTTATTTGCGGACTTATGGGGTTTCTCGAGAGGGCATCAGCCACTACGTTTGATGTGCCTGGTTTATAGTGGAGTTCATGATTGTATTCTTCGAGGTAGCTTTTCCACCGTTTGAGCTTACCGTTGTGATTTTTGTTGCTTAGGGCGAATGTCAGTGGTTGATGGTCGGTATAAATGATTACTTTAGAGGTACCGTAAAGGTACATGCGTAGGCTATGGAGTGCCCATACTATTGCCAACATTTCTTTTTCGTTAGTGGCATAGTTTTCTTCGGTTTTTGACAGCGCACGCGAAATGAAAGTAATTGGTCTCCCGTTTTGTTCCAGAACTGCGCCTATGGCGTAATTCGAAGCATCTGTGGTCAGTTGGAACTCTTTTTTGAAATCGGGATAGGCGAGTGTTACATCTTCTGAAACTAATGTATTTCTTATTTTTTGAAAAGCTTCTAGAGCACTCTGGTCTAGAGAAATTTTTACTTTACTAGAAACGTTCTTTGAGAGTCGACCATTCTCTCCTCTGAGTAGGTTTGTGAGCGGTTTCGCTATCTTAGCGTAATCGCGAATGAATCGTCTGTAATAGCTACCTAAGCCTAAGAAAGCTCTCAAGTCTCTCAATGTCTTAGGCTGCGGGAATTGTTGCATTGCTTTAACTTTTTCAACATTAGTTTTAACTCCATCAGCTGAAATTGTGACGCCTAGGAAATCGACTTCAGTTTTGAAAAACTCGCATTTGTCGATTTGAATTTTCATATTGGCCTTAGAAAGAGTGGAGAATATTTTCTCAAGGTTTTCTGCATGTTCTTTTTCTGATTTGCTGAAAACTATTATATCGTCTATGTAGACGTAACATCTCTTGCCAACGTGGTCTCTTAGTATATCATCGAGAGCTCTTTGAAATATTGATGGAGAGTTTTTTAGTCCAAAAGGTAACCTAGTGAACTCGAATTTGCCGCCATTTACTGAGAATGCGGTTTTCTCTATATCTTTCTCTTTGAGTGGAATTTGATGGAACCCGCTTTTCAGATCTAGCACGGAGAAATATTTGTTATCCCCCAATTGTGCTATAATATCCCCAATGTCTGGTATTGGGTATCGATCTGATATAGTAACTTTGTTTAGCTTTCGGTAATCTATTACCAGCCTATACTTCCTCTGTCCTGAAGCGTCCTGTTTTTTTGGCACCATCCACACAGGTGCGTTGTACGGTGACCGTGAAGGTCTTATTATGCCGTCTCGCAGCAATTGGTCTATTTGTTTTTCTACTTCTGCTTTTAAAGAAGCAGGGTACTGATAGTGTTTGCTATATATTGGGGTGTCTGAAGTGGTTCTGATCTCGCCAGTTACCGCCGTTGTGTATGTAAGTTTTTCGTCGGGTTCTGCAAATAACTCTGCATGTATTTCGGTCATCCTATCCATGAGTTCTTTTTGTTTTGCAGACATGTGGTCTGCCCTGACTTTTATGTTGTTAACCGCTTGAGTAGCCAATTGTTTGATTTTAATTTTATAATTCCCACCTAATGCTAGGACGTCATTGCGTACATCGATTACAGCGTTCAGCTGTTTGAGGGTATCGTTACCCAATATACCGTGAAAGGTTTTAAGAGTTGGGAGCAGAAAAAATTTAACTGGGACTTGATCAAGTCCGAATAAACTGAGATGGGTGTGATGGGTAATTTTTGTTTGTCCGCCGACAGAATTTGCAAAAAAGGGTTTCTCATTGAGTTTGGGTTTCGGTACTATATTAGCTTGAATGTAATTTTGGTTTGAGCCTGTATCTATCAAAAATTTAAGTTTTTTTCCGTTCCTCGTATTGCAATTAAAATAAGGCAATGAGGAACTGTTTAGTCTAAAAAATTGATGTCTGCGGTATCTACTAACTCTGTGGCATACTCATTTTCTGTTTCATATGGTACGGCTTCTGGTAAATACTCTGCCTCTAGTTGTTCTAGGTACTCTAAATAACCTTGTTCGTCGTTCTCTGGAATTGCGTGTTCTTGCTCCTCTTTACCTGGTTCTACCTCACCTGTAGTTACGTGGAACTGTCTCTGGTATTTTTGAAGGGGACCTGCTTGGCTCTGAGGTGGAGGACGTTTTCCTGCCAAATCGTTTCGAACCCTATTCATGTAGTCGATGTGACGTGATCGGACCGAATGGTCTACTTCCATGGGCTCTGGTTTAGCCTCCGGTTTTGGGGCGAATGGCCTCGGAGGTGCAGCGTACCGTTGCCCTTGATTAGGCATTTGCTGTTGATATGCAACTTGTGGGTATGAGGGTCGGTTAATTGGCCTACCATAGAAAGCTCCTGCCATCGGCACCTGATGTTGGTTAGTAGCAGGTCTTGGTCTGTCAGGCATTTGGAAATAGCTTTCCAATTCATTGGGGTATTGTAAGATTCTAAGACAGCATCAGCTTCACCGACCACTTTGTTGCGTACGGATAAAGTCATTAGATAATATTTATATGATTGTTCTTGTCCTGCATAGATGCTCATAATTCGTTCAACATTTTTTTTCCACGAATTGAACGTTGTCCTGTCCCCAGAGAATTCTCGGATTAACTTTGTTATTTCCGGTATTTTTTCTTGATCTTCACCTGGTCGGGGTCTTACAAATGTAATGTCACGGAAGTTTTCATGTCCAACGTTTGGGCTATTTACATTGTCCTGGAGACAATCCCTAATCATTGTCATAATAACTGTTCTAAGTTCGGGGCTTGCTATTGGTGTACTAGTACCTGGCTGACCACTTGTTGTTTGGCCTGTGCCACCGGCAATGCCTAAGTTTGCCATGGCGTCTACTATATCGTCAGGCATGTTTTGCATGAAACTGCGGACTGAAATTATGATTAAATTAAAACGGACCACAAAGATAAAAACAACTCGACTTTTCTAGCGTTTGTGAGAGTCTTAACAAAAATTAACGATCTAAAGAGTTAGTTGATTTTTGGATTTAATTTGGTTGATAGTAATTTTGTTTGAAGGTTACTTAATTAGGTTCTGGATTTCCAGAAGATTTAATTTAATTCAGCACTAAATTTAATTTATCAAGAATTGTTTTTTTTTTTTTAAATTTTATTCGAATTTTACTTATAGAAAATATATGGTAGTTTTGACTTATTTTTACTTATGGTAATTTTTTGTTTTAATTTTTTCTTAATATTCTATTTGTTCGATTCTTCAAATTATTTTTTATTTGTGGTAATTTTTTGTCTTAACTTTTTCTTATTGTTGTATTTGTTTGATTTTTCAAATTATTTTTTATTTGTGGTAATTTTTTGTCTTAACTTTTTCTTATTGTTCTATTTGTTTGATTTTTCAAATTATTTTTTATTTGCGTTTTTTATACTCGATACCGAAGGTAAAGAGTATATTGGGTTTGTGCAATGTCCGTCATGGTGTCTGTCCGTCTGTCCGTCTGTCCGTCTGTATGTTCGCAACTTTTTTCCACACCCTTCAAGTTAGAGACTTCAAACTTTGCAAATCTGTTTATCTATGGCATAGTAAATTAAAGTGTCAAGATTGGAGTTCTACGATAACTAGGGGGCTGGCAAATCGATAAACTCGATAACGCAAAATCGATAGATCCAGCTATTTCGCAAGCCCTTACAGCTAGAACTACCAAATTTGGGGAGAAAATAGCTACTAACAATCCCCAGAAAACTGCATCAAAAATTTTGGAGCCACGCCCACCCATACCGCCCCCAGCCCCCCCGCAATTTAACACTAAAAATGCCCATATCTACTACAGTTTTTGAGCTAGACCCTCCAAATTTGGTACCAAGATAGGTGGTAACGATCTCGAACCCAATTCATTACAACTTTGGATGCCACGCCCATCTATACTGCCCTATCCGCCCTCAACCACCCCAACGCTTCTCTAAAAACGGTAGTGCGTGTATCTTCCATAGTGTTTGAGCTAGAGTCACAAAATTTGGTAGGTAGATAACTGGTTACGACCCCCCAAAAACTGCATCAAAGTTTTGGAGCCCCACCCACCCATTCCGCCCCCAGCCCCCCCGCAGTTGAAAAACAGAAATGCTTATATCTTTTACAGTTTTTGAGTTAGAGCCACCAAATTTTGTGCCAAAATAGGTGATTATAGTCCCAAAATAAATGCATAAAAACTTTGGATGCCACGCCAATCCATACTGACCAAGCTGCCCCAAACCGCCCCAATGCTTCACTAAAAACGGGAATGCGTGTATTTTCCAAAGCGTTAAGGCTAGAGTCACCAAATTTGGTAGGAAGATAGCTAATAACAATCACCAAAAAACTGCATTAAAGTTTTGGAGCCGCGCCCCCCCTGAACCCGAGCCCCCTGCATTTTGAAATCAAAAACGCCTATATTTTCCACATTTTTTGAGCTAGAGCCGCCAAATTTGGGGCCAAGATAGGTGATGAAGAAACCCAAAAAAAGTGGATGGCGCCCCCCACCCATACCGCCCCCAGCCCCCCTTCCACCATATTCTACTAACTTTGAGCTAGAGCCACCAAATTTGGTATGAGGATAGCAATTAACATCATAAACAGATCTGCAGAAAAACTTTGGACGCCACGCCCCCCCCATACCAGCCCCCAGCACCCAGCCCACCTTCTACCAAATTCTACTAACTTTGAGCTAGAGTCACCAAATTCGGTTTGAGAATAGCTATTGACATCATAAATAGATCTGCAGCAAAAGTTTGGATGCCACGCCCCCCCTTACCAACCCCATCCCCCCTTCCCACAAATTTTACTATTTTTGAGCTAGAGTCACCAAATTTGGTATGAGGATAGCAATTGACATCATACACAGATCTTCAGCTAAAATTTTGATGCCAAGCCCCCCCCCCCATACCTCCCCAAGCCTACCATCCACCATATTCTTCTAACTTTGAGCTAGAATCACCAAATTTGGAAGGAAGATAGATTTTTGGCATCCCCATCTGCACCAGACAATCTTTGAGGCAGCATACACCCCTGCAGCAGCATACACCCCTGCCGTATCCACACACCATTGCAATCAGCTCTCTCTTTTAATCTGTTTTACTACTGGTATCGAGTATACCGCAGTCGGGTGCGTCCGACTGCAACGTTTCTACTTGTTTTATTTTATTTTGGTTTTGTTTTTAATCACTTAAACACTAAGCTTACGATAAGTAAAACATCCGGCGAATCTTCCGCGCTGGTCCTTTGGATGAATTCCTTTTTGTCCTGTGACTATGCGGCGAAGCGGCGATGTGACAGGTGACTGGGGATCCTGGGGGACACTTGTGTGCGTGGTGGTCTGCGAACTAATACAACAGATCCGTCGACGGTGAACGACCGGTTATGTCTTTTGAATAAATCGCGAAAGAGGTTCGGCTCTTTTTAAATCACACTCGCGCTGTAGCTCTATTGAGGCACTTTTGCGGAGTACACTATGTGGCTATAAGGCACTGGTATGTGACGCGATATTATTCGTTATGACTTTTTGACCGGTCCCTGCTCGGGCGCCAATTAATAAAACGTTTAATTGTTTATTATAAAAAAAACACGTTTATTCAGTTTAAGTGCTGGATTAGAACTAACTTATGACAATTCTAAATTATGCTAAAGACCGCTTGTTGAATATCGCTGCTGCAGTTGTCGCCGCTGCTGTTGCCGTCGCTGCTGCCACCTCTGCTGTTGTCTTGTAGCTTTGGGTGTCGCGTATCCAGGTTCGGTCCCACGGTGGTGCCCGTTGTGTAACGCGCCGGCCGTTGGCCCCATGCAGGTGCATGCTAGAAAGTGCTGATGCAGCGCACGTGGCGGCTGTGTTCCTCGAACTGTTGTTGCAATTAAGGTTTCTGGGCAAGTGCATTTAAGGTGCACCTGCGCTGGCGTAACTGAGCGGCTGTGGTGAGAACTGTCGTTAACTTATATGATGATGTCTAAGACTAATGATTGAAATATAATAAAAGAATATACATCCATATTTACTTAGAGACACTTTAAAATGACATATAGTTTATAGTAGAAGGGAAAGTAGAAATTATGGTTTTTTTTTAATGGTCATGTAGGTCTTGCTTGGTCATTTAATTGCATCAAAATTTTAGCTTACAGACTATAAGGCAACCTGGTTTGTATGTGTTCGCACTTGGTACATTTAACAAATATGATTATTATAGTTTTTACATAGTTTTTAGGTGGAGAAGTAAACAATTTACACAATGCACATGGCTTGCAACAACGGAACAATGCCAGAATACATAGGAACCTACTTACAGTTTCTATATCAAAATATATATCCAATGAACTAGAAAATATATGTTTGTTGATTTCTCAATCTTTACACAATATTGACAGTAGTAATAATAGTTTATAAACTCGTTAATAAATTCATAGTGTTGCACAATTTTATCATGATACTATCAGATCTATACATATACATATACATATGTGACAATGAGCTGCATTCTTGAGCTGTTTTGAATGGTGTGTGTGATATGGGGTTTTTATTTAGTATGAGGACCCTAGGCATTGCGACTGCTACTTCGTTATGGGGGAGGGGAATCAGCTTTCAGTCCATCTATAGCCTGACCCTGACTATCGTGCTTTGCCGTACATATAAATGTCGCACTAGTTAAGATCATTCAAGATCGTTTCATTGTATAAACTTTACAAACTGTAGTAGAGAGCAGCATCAATAAATTCCCATAAATTTAGAAATCCTTATCCCATCCGGTAACATCATCGGGTGGCGGTCCCTCCGGATCAGGCGGATAGTCATCAAAATTGGCTGTGTCAACAACGCTTTTAACGCTTGGCTTAATGGGCGGCTCCAGCGAACCATTTTGAAGACCCCACCAGTAGAAGCCATCGAACCATTTGTGTTTCTGTATTTCGCTTATGCCGCCACGTTGGTAGCCCAAACTTTCGGCGGGATTGTCGCGACAGAGTTCTTTGATCAGATTGCTGGCGTTGCGTGTTATATTGCGCGGAAATTCGATGGCATCGATGCCTTTAAGTATTATGTTATAGGTGCGCATTGGATCCGAGCCCGTAAACGGTGGAGTACCTGTTAGCAGCTCAAACATGAGCACACCCAGCGACCAGTAGTCGGCGCTTATGTCATGGCCACGATTCAGTATCACCTCGGGCGCCACATATTCGGGCGTGCCACAGAATGTCCACGTCTTGCGGCCCGTTTGCAATTTCTTGGCAAAGCCAAAGTCCACTAGCTTCACATAGCCCTTCTCGTCTAGCAGCAAGTTCTCCGGCTTCAGATCGCGATAGATAATGTTGCGTGAGTGAAGGTAGTCAAAGGCTTCCACTACGCAAGCTGTATAGAATCTTGTAGTGGCATCATCAAATTTGCCCTTATCACGCAATATGGTCCAGAGCTCGCCGCCCAAACAGCTCTCCATCAGCATGTACAGATACTTTTTGTCCTTGAAGGTCTTGAACAGCTTGACAATAAACTGACAATTGGCTTCACCCATTATCTCCTTCTCGGACATGATGTGCTGCTGTTGACGCGTCTCCACAATCTGTGACTTCTTCATCTGCTTGAGGGCAAAGGATCGTGAACTATCGCCATTGGTTTGCACCAGTTCCACTCGTCCAAAGCCGCCCACACCCAATGTTGCAATTACACGCAGATCTGTGAGATTTATGTCACGGAACTCCTCATTGATTTTTCTTCGCTCCATGGCACCTTCGTCGTCATAGCGATGCTTAATGCTTGTCGCTCCACTTCTTAATTCCGTTTCCTGCCTTCCGTTTATTTGCGATACTCACTGCAATTAAAAAAACTGGTTTATTAACGAAAATTTGAAAAACCAACCCTCACTTACTTGTAGCAGCCGCTCACAACGAACAGCTGTTTGTTTTGATTTAGCACCGAAAGCACAAAATTACACCAAAAAATTTTGGAGCCACGCCCACCCATACCGCCCCCAGCCCCCCCGCAATTTAACACTAAAAATGCCCATATCTACTACAGTTTTTGAGCTAGACCCTCCAAATTTGGTACCAAGATAGGTGGTAACGATCTCGAACCCAATTCATTACAACTTTGGATGCCACGCCCATCTATACTGCCCTATCCGCCCTCAACCACCCCAACGCTTCTCTAAAAACGGTAGTGCGTGTATCTTCCATAGTGTTTGAGCTAGAGTCACAAAATTTGGTAGGTAGATAACTGGTTACGACCCCCCAAAAACTGCATCAAAGTTTTGGAGCCCCACCCACCCATTCCGCCCCCAGCCCCCCCGCAGTTGAAAAACAGAAATGCTTATATCTTTTACAGTTTTTGAGTTAGAGCCACCAAATTTTGTGCCAAAATAGGTGATTATAGTCCCAAAATAAATGCATAAAAACTTTGGATGCCACGCCAATCCATACTGACCAAGCTGCCCCAAACCGCCCCAATGCTTCACTAAAAACGGGAATGCGTGTATTTTCCAAAGCGTTAAGGCTAGAGTCACCAAATTTGGTAGGAAGATAGCTAATAACAATCACCAAAAAACTGCATTAAAGTTTTGGAGCCGCGCCCCCCCTGAACCCGAGCCCCCTGCATTTTGAAATCAAAAACGCCTATATTTTCCACATTTTTTGAGCTAGAGCCGCCAAATTTGGGGCCAAGATAGGTGATGAAGAAACCCAAAAAAAGTGGATGGCGCCCCCCACCCATACCGCCCCCAGCCCCCCTTCCACCATATTCTACTAACTTTGAGCTAGAGCCACCAAATTTGGTATGAGGATAGCAATTAACATCATAAACAGATCTGCAGAAAAACTTTGGACGCCACGCCCCCCCCATACCAGCCCCCAGCACCCAGCCCACCTTCTACCAAATTCTACTAACTTTGAGCTTGAGTCACCAAATTCGGTTTGAGAATAGCTATTGACATCATAAATAGATCTGCAGCAAAAGTTTGGATGCCACGCCCCCCCTTACCAACCCCATCCCCCCTTCCCACAAATTTTACTATTTTTGAGCTAGAGTCACCAAATTTGGTATGAGGATAGCAATTGACATCATACACAGATCTTCAGCTAAAATTTTGATGCCAAGCCCCCCCCCCCCATACCTCCCCAAGCCTACCATCCACCATATTCTTCTAACTTTGAGCTAGAATCACCAAATTTGGAAGGAAGATAGATTTTTGGCATCCCCATCTGCACCAGACAATCTTTGAGGCAGCATACACCCCTGCAGCAGCATACACCCCTGCCGTATCCACACACCATTGCAATCAGCTCTCTCTTTTAATCTGTTTTACTACTGGTATCGAGTATACCGCAGTCGGGTGCGTCCGACTGCAACGTTTCTACTTGTTTTATTTTATTTTGGTTTTGTTTTTAATCACTTAAACACTAAGCTTACGATAAGTAAAACATCCGGCGAATCTTCCGCGCTGGTCCTTTGGATGAATTCCTTTTTGTCCTGTGACTATGCGGCGAAGCGGCGATGTGACAGGTGACTGGGGATCCTGGGGGACACTTGTGTGCGTGGTGGTCTGCGAACTAATACAACAGATCCGTCGACGGTGAACGACCGGTTATGTCTTTTGAATAAATCGCGAAAGAGGTTCGGCTCTTTTTAAATCACACTCGCGCTGTAGCTCTATTGAGGCACTTTTGCGGAGTACACTATGTGGCTATAAGGCACTGGTATGTGACGCGATATTATTCGTTATGACTTTTTGACCGGTCCCTGCTCGGGCGCCAATTAATAAAACGTTTAATTGTTTATTATAAAAAAAACACGTTTATTCAGTTTAAGTGCTGGATTAGAACTAACTTATGACAATTCTAAATTATGCTAAAGACCGCTTGTTGAATATCGCTGCTGCAGTTGTCGCCGCTGCTGTTGCCGTCGCTGCTGCCACCTCTGCTGTTGTCTTGTAGCTTTGGGTGTCGCGTATCCAGGTTCGGTCCCACGGTGGTGCCCGTTGTGTAACGCGCCGGCCGTTGGCCCCATGCAGGTGCATGCTAGAAAGTGCTGATGCAGCGCACGTGGCGGCTGTGTTCCTCGAACTGTTGTTGCAATTAAGGTTTCTGGGCAAGTGCATTTAAGGTGCACCTGCGCTGGCGTAACTGAGCGGCTGTGGTGAGAACTGTCGTTAACTTATATGATGATGTCTAAGACTAATGATTGAAATATAATAAAAGAATATACATCCATATTTACTTAGAGACACTTTAAAATGACATATAGTTTATAGTAGAAGGGAAAGTAGAAATTATGGTTTTTTTTTAATGGTCATGTAGGTCTTGCTTGGTCATTTAATTGCATCAAAATTTTAGCTTACAGACTATAAGGCAACCTGGTTTGTATGTGTTCGCACTTGGTACATTTAACAAATATGATTATTATAGTTTTTACATAGTTTTTAGGTGGAGAAGTAAACAATTTACACAATGCACATGGCTTGCAACAACGGAACAATGCCAGAATACATAGGAACCTACTTACAGTTTCTATATCAAAATATATATCCAATGAACTAGAAAATATATGTTTGTTGATTTCTCAATCTTTACACAATATTGACAGTAGTAATAATAGTTTATAAACTCGTTAATAAATTCATAGTGTTGCACAATTTTATCATGATACTATCAGATCTATACATATACATATACATATGTGACAATGAGCTGCATTCTTGAGCTGTTTTGAATGGTGTGTGTGATATGGGGTTTTTATTTAGTATGAGGACCCTAGGCATTGCGACTGCTACTTCGTTATGGGGGAGGGGAATCAGCTTTCAGTCCATCTATAGCCTGACCCTGACTATCGTGCTTTGCCGTACATATAAATGTCGCACTAGTTAAGATCATTCAAGATCGTTTCATTGTATAAACTTTACAAACTGTAGTAGAGAGCAGCATCAATAAATTCCCATAAATTTAGAAATCCTTATCCCATCCGGTAACATCATCGGGTGACGGTCCCTCCGGATCAGGCGGATAGTCATCAAAATTGGCTGTGTCAACAACGCTTTTAACGCTTGGCTTAATGGGCGGCTCCAGCGAACCATTTTGAAGACCCCACCAGTAGAAGCCATCGAACCATTTGTGTTTCTGTATTTCGCTTATGCCGCCACGTTGGTAGCCCAAACTTTCGGCGGGATTGTCGCGACAGAGTTCTTTGATCAGATTGCTGGCGTTGCGTGTTATATTGCGCGGAAATTCGATGGCATCGATGCCTTTAAGTATTATGTTATAGGTGCGCATTGGATCCGAGCCCGTAAACGGTGGAGTACCTGTTAGCAGCTCAAACATGAGCACACCCAGCGACCAGTAGTCGGCGCTTATGTCATGGCCACGATTCAGTATCACCTCGGGCGCCACATATTCGGGCGTGCCACAGAATGTCCACGTCTTGCGGCCCGTTTGCAATTTCTTGGCAAAGCCAAAGTCCACTAGCTTCACATAGCCCTTCTCGTCTAGTTCTCCGGCTTCAGATCGCGATAGATAATGTTGCGTGAGTGAAGGTAGTCAAAGGCTTCCACTACGCAAGCTGTATAGAATCTTGTAGTGGCATCATCAAATTTGCCCTTATCACGCAATATGGTCCAGAGCTCGCCGCCCAAACAGCTCTCCATCAGCATGTACAGATACTTTTTGTCCTTGAAGGTCTTGAACAGCTTGACAATAAACTGACAATTGGCTTCACCCATTATCTCCTTCTCGGACATGATGTGCTGCTGTTGACGCGTCTCCACAATCTGTGACTTCTTCATCTGCTTGAGGGCAAAGGATCGTGAACTATCGCCATTGGTTTGCACCAGTTCCACTCGTCCAAAGCCGCCCACACCCAATGTTGCAATTACACGCAGATCTGTGAGATTTATGTCACGGAACTCCTCATTGATTTTTCTTCGCTCCATGGCACCTTCGTCGTCATAGCGATGCTTAATGCTTGTCGCTCCACTTCTTAATTCCGTTTCCTGCCTTCCGTTTATTTGCGATACTCACTGCAATTAAAAAAACTGGTTTATTAACGAAAATTTGAAAAACCAACCCTCACTTACTTGTAGCAGCCGCTCACAACGAACAGCTGTTTGTTTTGATTTAGCACCGAAAGCACAAAATTACACCAAAAAATACCAGAAATTTGCTTGTATTGCGCAACACTTTTTCACTTTTGTATAATTTTTCAGCACTCAAATCGTTGCGAAATCGCAATCACCGAATTCGGAAGGAAGATAGCTTTTTGGCATCCCCATCTGCACCAGACAATCTTTGAGGCAGCGTACACCCCTGCCGTATCCACACAACATTGCAATCAGCTCTCTTTTAATCTGTTTTACTACTGGTATCGAGTATACCGCAGTCGGGTGCGTCCGACTGCAACGTTTCTACTTGTTTTTTAATAGAAAATGTAATCACAACATATGATATGGCGATCTGCACGTTGGCTAATTTTTTTTTTGCGTCCACCGCCACTCTTTAACTCAAGCCTGCCCTCGTTTTTGGCGCGACTTATTATGTTGTATATGGTCTTCCTTGACACTGAAAACATTTCGACCAATTCTGCAACAGATTTGCCCAACTGGTGATTGTAAAAAATCAATTGGACAACGTCAAAGCTTAACCTTTTGCCTGGCATTTTAATTATTAATTAAATCAAATTTTTAGTGCTAAATCAGCCAAATTCCACAACCAAATGAAAAGATGTGCATAATTTGCGTTGCAGTGAGCTACGACCAAAGCATAGATAACGGTTAAGCACCGTTATTCGTAGAAATGAGCGCAAAAGAGAATTGAAAAAAAAAATGTGTAAACAGTTTCTTGACAGTTTCAAAAGTGTGTAAACTTGTACTTTGTTGATTTTCTTATTAAGTTTTTATAATTTTAATATAGGGTTTTCGCAAGTTAACTAAGAATACATTATTTATTAATTTGCCATCATTGAAATTTCAAAAAAATAAGTAAAAGCCTATGTTTTTCACATTCAAATAAAAATAAATCGGTGTTTTTGCAATGTGTAAAGTGTTTCTTGACAAACTGTATATATAATAAAATTCTTGGAGTCACGTAATATTAAAAAAAATCAAAGATCTTTATTATTAAAATACGTCTTTACAGTTTGATGTGTAAAATATTACTCAACTTATGTTAGTGTTTTTATCATTGAAGAAACCTCGTATTGCGACGTTGCGTTTGTTATTATGCATGCTCAGCTATTTGGAGTGGAATATTTTGGGAACTCGTGAACTGGGCTTCACATAAGGATCAAATTACATTTGGACTTTAGTCGGCTATTTCAGAAGTGGCAAGATCAAGTGGCGTGATTGATTTAAATGGTTTGCCTCTTTCGTTTTATGTTATTGATTCTGTTCGCCTGGCATACGTGCTTGCTTAGAATATGACTTAATTATCTACGGTCTTATTACATGAAGTTTTAAGTGTGCGTGTGCTTAAATTTATACATAAGTGTTTTTCGTTACAACAATGCTTATGCATTGTTTGTCTTATTATATGCTGTTACATGTGGAGTGGAGGTTGACAAGAGAGTTCTGCAAGAACTGGATATGTCACTTCCCTATCCCCTAAAATTTGGCTTGTCGTCAAGCTGTTATATTTGGGTACATTTTAGTTTCTGTGTCAAATATGATTTTATTTTCTTGTTCACTTGCCAATTCTGTTTCTTCTTTTTTCTTATATTTAATAATCATACGTTATGAAATATTTTTGAATTTAAAGATGAGGTATATAGTTATCGCGATAAACAATATTGCGAGTATAGTTAAGTAAATTATTAACAAGTTATTGTGTATCTTAGTTTGTTCTTTTATTTATTTATTTATTGTCAGCTATGAGCAGCTGACATGAAATTAAGGTTAATATAAAATAATTATGGTTAAAATAATTAAATTAAAAGTAACATTTAAAATTATTTTTGAATCTGAAATCAAATGAAGGTAAAAAGTTAACGTTAAAGCTCTAGGAAATTCAACTTCAAATTAGTGGTCCAACATTTGTTGCATGGATTGAGAAAAACCCAGAAAACCCCAATCAGACCAACGGTAGATTAGTGATTAGTGGTTACGATTTGATAAAGAAAAGAGAATCGAGTGTTTTAGTACTGCAGTTGAGGTCTCCAAAGAGACAAGGGAATAAAGCCTGTTATAGTCAGAAAATATAACTCGAAATGGTTCAAGAAATTAATAGTTGCTTGAGCAACGATTGAGTATAAGAGGTAAAACATTTCGGGTCGATCTAATGGCAACATTTAATTTTATTCGACTTAATAGAACTGCTGAGTCGATTTCACCATTGAGCAGATTAGTGATGAATACAACACCATGCATAATTCTACGGTTCAAAAGGGAAGGAAGATTAATTAAAAGAAGTCTACTTGAATACGGGGGTAGGTCTATCCCAGGAACCCAATTAATACTTTTTAGGGCAAATAAAAGAAATTTCTTCTGCAGATATTCAATTCTATCCTGGTGAATGCCGTATTGCGGGGACCACACACATAATCCATACTCCAGGATGGGACGTACTAGGGATGTATATAGCGTTTTAGTGGTGTAGGAATCATTAAACTCTTTTGACCACCGCTTGATGAAGGCAAGAACGTTTATGGCCTTATTGACCATCGACGATATGTGAGAATCAAATTTTAATTTGCTATCAAGAATGATGCCTAAATCTTTAATTTCAAAAACGCGGACAAGTGGTGAAGCATCAAGCACGTAGTGAGAATTATGAGGGGAACCTCTATAAAAAGTCATGATTTTACATTTTGAACAATTTAAATTAAGTAAGTTATAACGGCACCAAGCCGACAGTGCCCCCAAGTCCGACTGTAGTAAGTTACATAGAGAATCATCATTATAGGTGAAACATAGCTTTACATCATCAGCAAACATAAAAACACGAGAGTAAGTAATAACAGCAGGAAGATCGTTAATAAATAGATTAAATAGCAATGGTCCCATGTGACTCCCCTGAGGAACACCAGAGGTAACAAAAATAGATTTGGATACAGAAGATTTAAAAACTACTTTTTGTGTTCGGCCACACAAGTACTCAGAAAGCCACGACAGGAGTTTTGCCGGAAATCCAATAATATTTAATTTTTGAAGCAGCAAAGAATGACTAACAGAATCAAATGCCTTACTAAAATCTGTGTAAACGAGGTCAGTTTGCATTTTGTCCTGAAACCCTTTGATAACTAGTGAGGTAAACTCAAGAAGGTTGGTGGTAGTAGATCTTCGCCTAACAAAACCGTGTTGATAAGGGGATAAAATTGAAGTACATAAGTGCTGCCATTGGGTGCAAATAATTTTTTCAAAGACTTTCGGAATGGCAGACAGCTTAGATATTCCCCTATAGTTTTTAACGTTGGACTTAGAAGAATTTTTATGGAGTGGAATAATAAAAGATTCCTTCCATATACCAGGAAACACAGCTGAGTCAACTGACAAGTTAAATAATTTGTGTAAGGGTTTACAAAGTGAGTCCGCACAATATCTAAGTATACAACCTGGCACTCCATCAGGACCAGGCAAGAAGCCGGGTTTGATAGTGTTGAGGTCGCCTAGCAGCGTACACTCAGTTATAACTGGGACATAAATGCAGTTTGACGCTTGAACTTGAAAAGGATAGGAATTAGTGCAACTATATGAACTCGATGTGTATACAGATTGAAAATACTCAGCAAAGAGATCGGCCACTGCCTGATCGGTATTTGCTTTTGTATTATCAAGGTAAACCGAGGAAGGCAAGCAAGAAGATTTACGTTTAGAGTTAACAAATTTAAAAAACTGTTTCGGATCGCGGGAAAAGTTTAATCTGCAACGATTAGGATAATTGTTATAACAAATAGTGTTTACAGAAATAAAATTTGACTTTGCAATTATATACAAGGATAAATCTAAAGTATTTCCAGATCTTTTAAATTTTTTATAGGATCTTGTTTTCACGTTTTTTAATTTTGATAGTTCCCTCGTAAACCAAGGTGGTTTATTTTCACTTAAAGGAACAGTGACGGGAACACATATATCCAAATATGAATTCAAAGTCCTGTAAAAAATGGCAATGGCAGTTTCTATATCAGTACAAGAATAAAGTTGAGACCAATTAGTATGCTGAAGAAGGTCATTTAATTTAGTAAAGTTAGTTTTACGAAAACATCGTGTCTTTAAACAATTGTTAGATGTTGAGCTAAGGTTAAAAAGTTCAAATGAAAGTTCTAAAGTTGGATGGTAGGTATCTTCGGGAAGCACTAAAGGGTGTACTCTACTAACATTACTACAATCAGAGTCAGAAACAAATATTAAATCTAGCATTTTATTACTACTGTTATGCACCCTGTTAACTTGTGATAGGCCTAACTCTAAAAGGCCATCGATAAATTCATCAGAAGTGGCCGGTAATTGCGCCGAAGATGTGTCATTCACAGACCATAACACATGTGGCAAATTAAAATCACCAACCACTATAAGTTGATCCATATCCGTCAACAACGACGCTACAAGTTGCAGGGCATTCAGGTGGGAAATGTAAATGTTATTATCAGAATTGGGAGGAATATATGAACAAGTAATATAAAGAGAGAGGCCGCTAAATAATATTTTAACACATATGAACTCAATATCCGGATGATCATGAGATTGAATCTGTTCAGAGGAAATACAGGAATCAACAGCAATGAGAACACCGCCCCCCTTGCGGGTGGTGCGATCGCACCTGTGCAAGTTATACTTCATAGGCAAAACGGAATAATCAGATATATCAGGTTTTAACCAGGTTTCTGTCAGTGCTACTATCTGAGAATCAAAGGATAAGCTGTTTACATATAGTTTAGAAAGTTTAGTGTTAAGGCCACGAACATTTTGATAGGCCAAGCTAACTACTTTTGTTAGTTTTTTGCCGCCGAAGTTGAGGCAACAGGGTGGCTAACAGTTGGTGCACTACTGAACCTACTATCGTTATTATTAATTTTATGCCTATTCACATACTCCTTTACAATGAGCTGCGGTGGCCAAAACTTTCCAGAACAAATTGTCGAGAAAAGTTCGGGCGAAACACTCAATTTGAAAGAAGATATGGTTCTGGCTTGTTTAAACTTGAACTTTTCAACAGTTATAAATGGAGAGTCTATTTTACTTTTAATTTAGGCACTAACATCATCCAACGAAGTGTCGGATGCTAGCCTAGACACGAAAATAAATTTTTTCAAAGGCACAACAACAAGACGCTTGTGAGCCCCCGGTGTACCTTCAGTAGGCTTAATAGGCACACAAGCTGTTGGAAGAGAAAGATTGGGTGTTAAAATCGGGGAAGGGTTATGGTTTGGATTTCTTGCCGGCGAATAAAAATGCATTAACGGGCTAGCAATTGAACCCGTTGGGGGATTAGCGATAGGTACCAAAAGGGGAGTGGTGACCAAGACCGGAGGAACAGTGAGCGGATTAGGCCCCGAAGTCTTTTTACGCTTCGGCGAATTGCTCAACAACTTGCCTTTTTTGAAGCTCGACTGCAACTCGTTAAAGGAAGTATGTAGGTTATTAAATGCAGTATGCATTGTCTTAAAACCTACATATGTCTGTCTCATAAATTGAGTCGACTCCTTTTCGACCTCATTACAGGACTGACAAAACCACTTAAGGCCTATATCTGCAATTAAGCAGTCCCGTATTTTGGCCGTAAAGCCAACACACTTCATGTGTATCACATTGTCACACAATCGGCACAGAATAAAGTCTTGGTTGGATGATCCAACCAATTTGCAGTTGTTGCTGCAACAGACTAGCATATTGATTTTAAGTTGAATAAATAAAAATAATAATAAAAAGAAAAAAAGTAATATGCTTTATCAAAAAGATGTAGGGTTCACGAAAGTAAGTGTGAAGGCGTTGATGCAATGAGCACGATCAAACGGTAAAAACCAAGAGAGCGAGAGAGCTTGAGTGCGTTGGCAGATACAACTACAAGTACTTCGGATAAGAGCGGACGTTAGCGTGAGAGGACTGATGCTGGAGTGCAAGAGCAAGAAAATAAGACAAGCTGTTTGTTGTTATTGGATGAAAGAAAACACAGAACAAGCACAGAATAAGCAAATGCAAATATACGTATGTATGTACATATGTTTTTTTAAAGCAAATGCAGCGTTGGTTCTGCTGCGACTTCAAATGTAATTTAAGTCCGCAACTATTATTAAGCACACGTAAATATATACAACGTATATTTGCGATCACTGCTAGAATCGTTTACCAAATAAAACCAAGTAACACTAAGTGCACAAACACAAGAAAACAATAACTTATTGAGAGCGCTCAAAAACACAACCGACACCAACGAAAGACGAAAGCTTATATTTTATATATTTATATATATTATATTTTATTTTATTTCATTATGAACTGAAAAATAATGTTTATGAGAATCTTAATGTTGGTGATAGTCCGAAAAACAATTCTTGGCGTAAGAGCAGCACAAATGGATATTGCATTTTGAGCAAACACATTGCGTTTGAGACTTTTTGCACAATTTGCACCACTTTTTACCACCTTCTTTTGATAGCCACGTTGGAAAGTGGCCAATATTGTCATATCGAACGTCATCAACTGGATGTTTCGCTCTTTGACCCACTTTAGAACCACTCGGTTGTGGATTTCTTGCAAAACTGTGTGAAGGACTGTTTGCATGACTGCTTGGACGACCTGCGACACGTTTTATTTTATATGCCACAAGACCAGCAGCTATTTCTTCCCGAAATTCAGGCAACTGCAACAACCGTTATTTTTTCTGCGTGTATACGACGATACAAAATGTAGGAGTTGGTGGTGGCCATATCAATGAAATGGTAAAACAAACGTGTCATCGCATCTCGGGTTTTTGTTCGAATATGATACCGACCCATAAGACCATCCATAAGGTCTACGCCACCCATATGGCTATTGTACTCGCGAATTATTTGCGGACAATCATATTCAATATATTGTTTGGTTTTTCGGTCATAACGTGGCGCCTTTGCTTTGGGTAAATCAAGTGAAGATGATCTTGCAAATGGTTCAACGCCAACGTATGTTGAAACCAACAGCACACACTTAGTATCCTTCCACAAGACGTTGCTTATATCAATGCCAAAAGCAGATTCCTGGAACTCTGCTGAAAAGCCTCGTTCTTGGTGTTTGATCGCATTATCCAAAGGAAGCTTACAATTTGGTATTCTGTTTGCTCGGACAGTGCCTAAACTGTAAATTCCTCTTGCACGCAGGTAAACTAATAATGGAATTGACGTATAAAAATTGTCGAAATAGACAATGTGGTGTAAAAAGTTGTTAACTGTTTGTGATAAACGCACAACAACGTTTGCTGTTGCACCAAGATCCGGTGTGCCAGGAAGAATTATGTTATCACCAGCACCATTGTATATTTCAAACTTGTGAGCAAAACCAAATGAATCGAATAGCACGAATAATTTTATTCCCCACTTATGAGGTTTATTTTGCATGTACTGTCTAAGGTGATGTTGCATTTTAGTACTGCACATCTGCTCGTCAACGCACAAACGAGCTGTTTTTGGCACGGAGTCGAATCTTTTGTTGAGTTCGTTGGCCATATTTCGTATTCGAAATAGCGAATCGTAGCCGAGTTGACCCTTCTTCACGCGCTCATTTTCATTTCGGAATGTCAGGAATTTTTTTATAGCTTCGAATCTTTTCCTAGTCATTGTTTCTTGAATAGGGGTGAACGCGTTTATACTCCAGTAACTTTCGATATTCGGGTACCGGTAAAGTGACATATAATAAAAAATTTCAATATAATGATACAATTCATCGTTAGTTAATTTAAGTGGATTATTTATGTTCTCTGTAGATGCTACTTCATTTGTTTCGGCAACGATTGTGCCTATAACATCGCTTGTCCAAAAATATATAAAAATTTGCATCGGTGTTTGTAAATCTTTAATTTCTGATGGCAACGAAATGCTACATCATTTACATGGAATCTCAATGATTTTTTACGCCATATTATACTGGAAAATTCTTTTGCATCTTTCTTTGTTGATGCAGTATCAGCACCGCTGAAGCCTACAGCAGAAGGAACATTTGACGGACCAGAAGCTTCCATCAGTGGTAAAGGAGATCGAGGTCTTTTAGATGGTTTTTTGCTAGATATGATTGCAGCTGAATCATTTGATACCGAAGTAGGTTCTGTTGCAGTTTCTTCAACTGGCTCATCGTTATCAACATTATTGCTTACTACGGGTCTAACTAATGGTGAAGATCCTGGTAGTGCCTCAAACTCACTAACATTGAGCGCCATGTTAATTGCCTGGGACATAAATATTGATTTATCCATATTTTCAATGCATTCTGAAATGCATTGATCATCTTCCGGACTGATTTCATCAGGCTGGTAAGTGGGATCTAAGTCCGAATCATCACTGCTGAAATCTAGTTCTTCGTCAACAGAATCCATTAATTCGTCCAGCTGTTCATCACTCAAAGCTGATAACCTGATTGGTTCAATTTTGAGGACATGATATTGCAAACATATGTTATATAATATAATAGATATAATAGATTTTTGCCATAGTCCATGCAAAACCCACATATTAATGCTCAGAATTCTAAAACCAGTTCTGAATTTTAAGCCAAAAAAATTTTACCATGACCAAAATATCATTTGAAAGCAAGCAGACTTATCAAGTTATATAAAAGCATGTAAAAACGTTAAATTAGTATTGGGGATAAATTTACACCGCAACCGCCAACGGTGCCTTCAGGCACTGTTCACTTTTTTGCTTGTAAAACCCAATTCTTACGTATAATTACTTGGTGAATGTTGATTTCAAATAAAAAGGCCTTTACTTATTAAAAAAAAAATATTTAGTTCAATTCGTTGTAAGAAACTTTTAAAACTTATATATAAAAATCATAATTTATTTCATAAAAATATTCGCACTAAAAATGAAAGTTCTCGCACAAAAACCAGCACAGCGACTAAACAAAGAGTTGAAACAAGTGATAACCTTCTATAAAAAGATCATATGTTTTGTTATTAATTGTTCTGAGTTTACAGTTCTACAAAAACAACGGTATATCGGCATAACGGTGAATTTCTTCAAAGCATGCCTGAGGCACGCTTGCGGGTTAGAGGGTTAACAATTGAGAAATTGCTTCAATAAAAAATAGTTGATTGAACTACATATCCACAGTAGCACTTATATTTTGAAAGTGTATCCAACGTTCGCTAGTTCATTCTCTTATTACTTAAGAACTCCGTTATAATTCTTTGAAAGCATGTGTGTGTATGCGTGTATTCGAACAAAACGAAAACAGAATTCCAAAGGTTTTTTCATTTCGGAAGTGGTCGAGTAGCACAATTTCATTTCAAGTACAAAAACATAAGATTTTGTCTTGCAAGGCAGTCAAATTTCAGTTTTGCTTTTGCTGCTAATTCATTTTCTTCCCGATATTTACCCTATGACACTTTCCAACAATCCTTGCCATACAGTTACGCAATGTTGCGAACAAATTTCGAAAGTGTATTCAGTAGTGCATTGGTACATATGTACAAGGAAAAATATCAATAATAATAAAAACCTCGGCAAGCAGGCCCAGCAAGAAATATATGTATCAATCGCACTTGCATACAATATGTACCAACAACTTTTTACCGTTCTTGCTGTCCGCTGACCCGCCGCCTCTTCTTTAATCGACGGGCCTCTGAACGCAAAGGGAAACTGAACAAAACAACAACGCGCTGGCTTGTCGTTGCTGAGACGCACAAGCTGCACAAATAAATTTGGGAGACATATGTGCAGCGAGATGTACTTTGCCTAACGGTAATCACATTATTGTCGTCTCAGTATACATTTTTGTTAATCAAAAGGTTGATGATGTAATCAGTTTCATTCATGAGAAATTGTTAGCTTATACAGAAGGTGGATCAAATCTACTAAAAAAACAGTATCATGTACTTCCGCTAATACTAAGCGGCGATTTTAATATCAACTTTAATAATGATGATGGATTGAGATTAATATAGTTTATAAAATCTGAACTCAATTTAGATATTATTTCCGAAAGAACATTAGGGACAACGAGGTATGGTACAACCATTGATGCCGTATTTTCAAGATTTTTAACCCACATATCTACCAACGTTCATGTGTCGTATTTTAGTTACCATAAGCCTCTTGTCACAGTAATTAATGATAACGACGACGCTATTGATCAAATTAATTTTTAAAATAGTAATATAAGTTTAGATGATAATTATAAAATAATAATCTGTCAACATAAACTTTTGTTATTTGTTATATATTAGATGTATAAAATAAATGCAAATAGAATAAAAATATATATACCATTTTAGTATTTTCATTGATTCGTTTTATTAACGATTTGATATCGTATTAATCTTTTAATCTTTTTCATAGACTATTAAGCTTTTTGTGCCTATTTAGGCAGTCAATCTGAAGGAGTAAACTCCAGTCGTGCGTCGGAGCTGACACACACATTTTTTTCTTTATCTTTTAATGAATTAAGGAAGAATAACTTAGAAGGCCTTTTTCTTTGCAATCGGTTCCGCGATTGGGAAATAGTTGCTCTTCCGTTTTTTCATTTAAATCATTTAGCGGATGTAAATTTTGCAAATGGCCTCGCAAATTTGTCGTATTCCCAGCAGTTTTAAGGCATTTGCCACATATATTACATTCTACTTCCGTAGTAAATATTTTCTTAAAATAGGTCCATACTGTGCTTCTTGGCTTCGCCATATGCATTTTACTTCGGTTTTAATTAAACAACACAATAAAATATGTATTCTATATACACAAGCACAACAAACGAATGCAAAAAACACGCAACTTCTGCGTTGTTCCTAAACACCGAGTTGCATTTTATTTTATGTAAAATTTTTTCTGGAACATCGAAAAAAATAATATCGATGCTGGATACATCGCTTTCTTTTAAAATCGATACATCGAACATCGATTGCATCCCTAGTTGTAAACAAAATCATCCCAATCACGTCACAAGCGCGAATATGTCAATATAAACATATTTCGGCTTTCAGCATAAAATAAACCAAAACGACCGATAGCTTCTGGTGGTATATAAACTCAAAGCATGAGCTTTGTAGCCTAAGTTTGATTTAAAGAGCTAACAAATTAAGTCGTCTTACATTCGTTTTGATTGGTATACTTATAAAATGATTGGAGCTTCAATAAAGTAATAAATTGCTATTTGGTGCTAATAAACAAAACAACTCTTTGTTTTTTTTACACCTTTAATTCGCAAACTTATTATTGGCGCAGACGGAAGGATCTAGTGAAAGGTTAGGTTAGGTTAAAAGACTGACCCTCCCAGGGGAGTGTCACACATAGACCGCAAAGGGTCCTTAGCGGAGTCGGTGGTTGGAGATGGTTTGGGACTTTCTTAGTGTGAGGTCCTATGGAGTGTGTGTGCTTCGTGCAATTGCAAGAAGCCTTTTGGGCTCCTGCTTGCTGGCTTCTTCGAGTGAAGCTAGAAAGGTAATCCGGAAGTGGTGTAGTCGTCGAGCTGCCAAAACCAGGCAGTTGCATAGGAGGTGCTCTAGCGTTTCCTTGACACCTGGATTCTTGTATTTCCTGAATTCGTCATTGTCTGTTATACCGACTCTTTTCGGGAGTACTGCGACTAGGCAGTGGCCTGTCATTAGACACACAAGACTTCGGCACTCATGCCTTTCAAGATTAAGCATGTATTGCGTTATAGGAATGTAGCGTTCGCAGGGAGATTGGAACTTCCACAGTGTGACTGTTGAGTGCTTTTGCACCTTGCGTGGCTAGAGTGTCTGCCAACTCATATCCTTCGAAGCCCCGATGCCTTGGAATCCAGTATATGCGCACTATTTTTAGAGGTGCTTCGTACATCTAGTGTTTCCCTGCACGCCTGGACATTACGAGAGCTTATGTGGTGGCCCTGCAAGGCTTTAATTGACGCCTGACTGTCCACGAATATGTTTACTTTTTCATGTGTTTTGTTTGTTTCTTATACTCGATACCAAAGGTAAAGAGTGCTATTTCGCGCTCCCTTATTTATTTATTTATTTATTGTCAGCTATGAGCAGCTGACATGATAATAAAATTAATTTAAAATAATTATAATAAAAACAATTAAGTTTAAAATAAAATTTAAAATTATATGTAGTTCTGAAAGTAAATTAAGGTTGAAACAATTATAAAGTTAACGTTTAAGCTCTGGGAAATTCAACAAGAAATTAAGTGGCCCAACATTTGTTGCGTGGATTGGGAAAAACCCAGAAAAACCCAATCAGACCAATGGTAGATTAGTGATTAGTGGTTACGATTAGGTAAGGCAGAAAGGATAGATCGTTTTAGTACTGGAGTCGAGGTCTCCAAAGAGACAAGAGAATAAAGTTTGTTATAGTCAGAACATAACACACGAAATGGTTCATGAATTAAATAGTTACTCGAGCAACGATTGAGGCTGAGGGGTAAAAAGTTACGTGTGGATCTAATGGGAACATTTAATTTTATTCGACTTAGAAGAACTGATGAGTCGATTTCACCATTAAGTAGATTAGTGATAAATACTACACCATGCATAATTCTGCGGTTCAAAAGGGAAGGAAGATTAATTAAAAGAAGTCTACTTGAATAGGGGGGTAGGTCTATTTCAGGAACCCAGTTAAAACACCTAAGCGCAAACAGAAGAAATTTCCTCTGCACAGATTCAATTCTATCCTGGTGAATGCCGTATTGCGGGGACCACACACATAATCCATACTCCAGGATGGGACGTACTAGAGATGTGTATAAAGTTTGAGTGATGTAGGGAACATTAAACTCTTTTGACTACCTCTTGATGAACCCAAAAACATTTATGGCCTTATTGACCATCGACAATATATGAGATTCAAATTTTAATTTGCTATCAAGAGTGATTCTCAAATATTTAATTTCAGAAACGCGGACAAGTGGTGTAGCATCAAGCAATTACTGAGCATTATGAGGAGTACCCCTACAATTAGTCATGACTTTACATTTTGAACAATTTAAATTTAATAAGTTACAGCGGCACCAGGCCGACAGTGCACCCAAGTACGATTGTAGTAAGTTACATAGAGAATCATCAGTATAGGTAAAACATAGCTTTACATCATCTGCAAACATATAAACACGAGAGTTAGTTATAACAGCTGGAAGATCGTTAATAAAGAGATTAAATAGTAATGGTCCCAGGTGACTCCCCTGCGGAACACCAAAGGTAACAAAAATAGATTTCGATACTGAAGATTTCAAAACAACTATTTGTGTTCGCCAAGCTGAGTCAACCGATAAGTCAAATAATTTATGTATAGGTTTACAAGGTGAATCCGCACGGTATCTAAGTATACAACCGGGCACTCCATCTGGACCAGGCAAGAAGCCTGGTTTGATAGAGTTAAGGTCACTTAGCAGCGTACACTCAGTTATAACTGAGACATATATGCAATTTGACGTTTGCGCTTGAAAAGGATAGGAATTATGGCGACTATACAAACTCGATGAGTATACTGATTGAAAATACTCCGCAAATAGATCAGCCACTGCTTGATCGGAACTTGCTTTTGTATTATCAATGTAAATCGAGGATGGCAAGCAAGAAGATTTACGTTTTGAGTTAACAAATCTATAAAACTGTTTTGGATCACAAGAAATATTTAATCTGCAACGATTGAGATAGTTGTTATAACAAAAAGTGTTTACAGAAGTAAAATTAGACTTTGCAATTATATACGAGGATAAATCTATAGTATTTCCAGATATTTTCAATTTTTTTAAAGGATCTTGTCTTCACGTTTTTTAATTTTGATAGTTCCCTCGTAAGCCAAGATGGTTTATTTTCACATGAAGGAACAGTGAGGGGAACACAGATATCCAAATGCGAATTCAAAGTCCTGTAAAAAATGACAATGGCAATTTCTATATCACTACAAAAATAAAGGTGAGACCAATAAGTATGCTGACGAAGATAATTCAATTTAGTAAAATTAGTTTTACGAAAAAAATAAGTCTTTACGAAAATATTAGATGCTGGACTAGGGTTAGATATTTCAAAGCAAAGTTCTAAGGTTGGGTGGAAGGTATCTTCAGGAAGCACTATAGGGGATACTCTACTAACATTACAACAATCAGAATTAAAAACAAATATCAAATCTAACATTTTATTACTACTGTTATGCACCCTGTTAACTTGTGATAGGCCTAACTCTCGAAGGACATAAATTAAATCATCAAAAGTGGCTGGTAGTTGCGCCGAAGATCTGTCATTCACAGACCATACAACATGTCGCAAATTAAAATCACCAACCACTATAAGTTGATCCATATCCGTCAACAACGACGACACAAGTTGCAGAGCATTCAGATGGGATATGTAAATGTTATTATCAGAATTGGGAGGAATATAAGAGCAAGTAATATACACTGAGCGGCCGCTACATAATATTTTAACACATATGAACTCAATATCCAGATGATCATGTGAATGAATCTGTTCAGAGGAAATCAAGGAGTCAACAGCAATGAGAACACCACCCCTCTTGCGGGAGGGGCGATCGCATCTGTACAAGTTATACTTATTAGGCAAAACGGAATAATCAGATATATCAGGTTTAAACCAGGTTTCTGTGAGTGCAACTATCTGTGAATAAAAGGATAAGCTGTTTACATAAAATTTAGAAACATTTTGATAGGCCAAACTAACTTCTTTTATTAGTTTTTTGCCGCCAAATGTGGAGTCGAGTTTAGTTTTAACGTAGGCACTCATATCATCCAACGAAGTGTCGGGTGCTAGCCTAGACACGAAAATATATTTGTTTATAGGCACAACAACAAGAGGCTTGTGGGCCCTAGGTGTACCCACAGTAGAATAAATATGCACGCTTTCTGTTGGTATGGAATGTTCATTAATTGGGTTGGGAGTGAAGTTATTGCTTGTGTTAATATTAAGGTTACGAGCAGGCGAGTTAAATAACATCAATGGGCTTGTTGTAGTACCCATTGGAGGATTCATACTGAGCGAATTACGATCCAAAGTCCTTTTTCGCTTCGGAGATTTTACCATTACCTTGCCATTTTTAAAATTGGACTCTAGCTCATTGAACGATTCATGTAAGTTATTAAACGCAACATGCATAGATTTAAAGCCTAAGTGAGTCTGGCTCATTAACTGGGATGATTCATTCATCACATCGTTGCAGAGCTCACAGTACCATTTAAGGCAAGTGTCTGCAAATAAACAGTCTCTAATTTTGGCAGTGAAGCCAGCACATTTCATATGGATTATGTTATCACATAACCGACATAAAATAAAATCTTGGTTGTTTGACCCAACCAATTTACAGTTTGAACTGCAGCAAACAAGCATATTGAATATTATTAGATAAATAACTAAACAAAGAAATTTATATGCTTTATCAAACAAAAATTAGGGTGCAAGAATGAAGTATAAAAGTGACTATGCAATGAGCAATAAAGAAACGGTTAAAATCAGAAGAGCGCTTAAGCGAGAGAGCGTGAGCGCGTTGGCAGATTCAACCGCACGTACGTCGGATAAGAGCGGACGAAAAAGTGATAGCAAGAAAAATAGACAAGCTGTTTGTTGTTAGTGTACGAACGACAACACAGAGTACACAGAGTATGCAAACCCAAATATATGTTTGTATTAATATGCGTTTGTTTTCTATATTGCAAAGCACTGCAATCATAATAATAAGTCGGCAATCAATTGATGCACACAAAAATATATATATATATATAACTTATATTTGCGATCACTGAGAATTGTTTACCAAATAAAACCTTTGAGCTCCGTACACAAACACAAGAAAATAATAAATTATTAAGAGCACTCAAAAACACAAACACCATTAAAAGACAAAAGCTTTATCATTGTCTTTATGATTAGTCTTGTGTATATGAAAGATATTGGTTCGATTCGTGTTATGCTATTGCTTATGTAAACAGTTTGTGATATCTGAAAGTACATTTGTTATAGATTTATCTTCTAATTGGGTTGAACAGTTAATTGCTTTAATAATATTATTTCCACTTATTTCTTTTTCCTGATTAATACAATTTGAAGTGTTGTTTTTAGTAAATTTCAAGTTATTATTACGTTAGGTTCTACGAAATTTGTTTCGTAATTTTTATGTGTTATTATAAATTTACATTCTGTGTGTATTTGTTTTATAATGCCATTTATACATTTGTTTGAATTTAATTTCTTATCTACTGAATATGGTGTGAGGTAGTGAAAACTACCTCACATTTTATGTTTCGTACGTGACGTCATCTATGTGTTACCCCAACACTAAATGTACCCTGCCCGATGTCGCGTTTGCTCAAACGCAAAAGCTGGTTGTTGCGTGTGCGCAAACGCAAAAGCTTGCTCCCCGCTCTACGCACAATGTGCGGAGCCAGTCGTTTCGGCACGACGCTGGCAGAGCCGGATAACATAAAGAAGAAGACTGAGAGCTGGCCGGCAAACGGAATGATTTGCCAAAATTTAGTTTTGCATAAAGTTTGAGACCGACCGGGACGCGAGTGAGAATTTTGTAGCAAACAACAGCAGTGGCAACAGAAGCAGCAACAACAACAACAACAGCAGTGGATCACAGCAGGCAACACCAACGGCAGCTCGCAACAGCAGCAGCAACAACAACAACAGCAGCGACCCACAGCGGGCAGCAGCAGCGGAAAACATTCAATGCACACAGCACGCAACCGCAGTGGCAAGAGGCAACAGCAGCTACGAAGCGCAGGGGCAACTACAACAGCAACGATAGACACAACGGCCAGCATCCACAGTTGCAGACGCAGCGCACAGCGAGAACAATTTGTGAGACAAAAGTGAATTAAAACCCAAAACAGTGAGAGTGAGAAGTAGACGCGCACGCATTTGGGCACACACATTTTTCCACACACTCGAGCATAAACACAGACCGGCACACAAATTATTTTTACACACACTGAGCACACACATATTTGGCAACGCACTCTAGCATACTCTCTGGCGCACTCACGGACACACACATTTTTCCACACACACTTTGACACACTCTGGCACACACACACTTTGACACACTCTGGCACACACACCTTCTGGCACACGCACACTCTGGAACACTCACCTTTTCGGCATACACACCCGGCACACCCAGACGTAAGCACACACATCTTAGCACACACAGTCATAAGGACACGTTCGAAATGTTTCCAAGTGCGGTCGCGTTTTTATTTTGCTCTGGTCTGGTGACAGTTTCCAGCGTATTACCTGGTTTGGAAAAAACTAAACAGTGAGTGAGGTGTTGAGAGTGGCTGGGTGGCTCGCCTGGGTGCTCTTTTTTGTCACCGCCTGGTGCAGACTCGGTTGTTTTCGACGGTTGCGTCCGTGGAGCCTCTAGCTGAGGTGTGCGTTTCTGTAGCGTCTATACAGTTGCACTTTCTTCAAAGTCGGCTTTGTGTTTTCTCGCTTTAACACTAGCAGCTGTGCAGCTTTAGGGTGACCAGATTCCCAGCTGATCCCACTACTTGCTAGGGCCGCCAAGCCAAATCGTTGGGCAAGCCAAGCCTACAGCACCTTTCGGCTTCCTCCGTTTGAGCAACAGGTTGCGCCACTTGTGCTCGGTTCTTGTACCGACTAAGTGCGCGGTCTACAGTAACAGTTGCATACCCCCGTGGGCAGCAAATTATTGTACTATAACAAATAGGCGTATTCTTCACTAAAGAGAATCAAAGCAGATAGGTGCAAAGGCAAAGGAACTGGTAATATCCAACCTCCCCCGCTGCGGCGGTGCACACATAGGTGGCTCTGGTGACCGAAAAGGGGCGGTATAACCCCCACCGGCTAAATCAAAAAGAAATTTTGAGTCAACGTGGGACTGCTATCGGAGTTCTCAGCGAGACACCCACGATAAATCAAGGATGGCAGATGAATCATCGCCTTTCTCACGAAGGCCGGCATTGCCGCGATCACCACCGTCGCTTCAGCATAGACTGGGTTTAGCTATGCCACATGGAGAGGCAGTGTCCCCGGCAATGGAGGCAATTTCACCGGCGCCTTTAATAACGGTGGAGGCGCGTCCTGCTGTACAAGGAACTGGCAACACGGTAAGAACAGCTCACCTACCAAATTCTCCGAATAACTTAAGGAGCATCCTCGTGCTGATGGGGGAGTGCATTGATGGTGTTAGTGCTAGATTTGACACCAAGAGGCATATTACCAATTTAGAGCGGGAGGAGCTTGCGAAATTAGTTGACCTACAGAGGCGAGCTATGAGCTGTCTTGGTTTCGCAGCCACGGATAAAGGCGTCCAGCCTACGCCAACTGTTGAGGGCAGCTTCAGCAGAGAGGTGAGATGGATGCATACTTGGGTGGTCCAAGCCAAGGGAACACCGAAACGCTTGCGTGAGCCATCTAAATCTCGCCGCTAAAAAGGAGCAAAGTGGGGAGCAAAGTAACGGCGATCGCAAGGAAGCTGTACCCGGCTATGCAGACATCCTAAAGGTAGTTAGGAGTGAGCCATCACTTGCGCATCTGCGAGAGGATGTCAACTCCATCCGCAAGACGGCTATAGGAGACCTGCTGCTTCGGCTAAGCAAGCAGCCGACGCACAGTGCAAACGAACTGCAGCTCGCTGTTGACAAAGTGCTTCTTAGACGGGCTGTCAGAATCCAATCAGGTGGAGATCTGCGATCAGGATGAGCTGGCAACTAAGGAGGAGGTCCTGGATGCCGTGAGGTCTGCCCTTGATGAACCAACGCTGGATCGTAGCGTAGTCAAGTCGCTGAGGCTCACGAGGGCTAGCCTGCAAACAGCAGCCCAGGGCTTACCGACGGCTAAGGCAGTTAAACTGGTCGAGAAGGCGAAAATCCGCATCGGTTGGGCGGTATGCCGCATTAGGCCCTTGATGCAGCCAAGGAGTTGTTTCAAATGCATGGAATATGGCCACATCGCTGCCCATTGCAAGAGTACGGCAGACCTGAGTAAGGCTTGCTACAAGTGTGGCAACATTGGTCACATCGCGAGAGAGTGCAATCAGCCCCCAAAATGTGCCCTATGCACAAGGAAAGGTGGAAAAATGACTGACCATGCGACAGGCAGTTATAGGTGTCCTGCATACCGTGAAGCTGTCAAACACGCCAAATGGTAAAAGTCGTGCAGATTAATTTAAATCACTGCGTCGCTGCACAAGCTTTGCTAGAGCAATTCATCCTTGATGAGAAAATAGACTTCGCCATCGTAAGAGAACCACATCACCGGGCGTCAACTAACAGCAGGTTGTGGGCTTCCGACAACTCTGGAAAAGCTGCTATGTGGAGTTGCGGCGCCCTGCAGTCCCCCTTCATTCATACCGTAGCTTCTGATAGCTTTGTGCGTTTGAATGTTGGAGGCCTGTGTTTCTTTAGTTGTTTCTTACCGCCAAGCCTTACGCTCGAAGCGTTCGAAGCGGTGATTTTGAAACTTGTAGAAGACGCAAGGGGCCGCAGCAATGTCATAGTTGCTGGAGACTTCAACGCGTGGTCTACGGAGTGGGGCAGCTCGTCAACGAACGCTAGAGGAACCATCCTGGTGGAGTCGATGACAAATCTGGACATGGTTCTTCTTAACACTGGGACTAGAAATACGTTCAGCAGGGGCAGTGCTGTGTCAATCATCGACTTAACCTACGTTAGTAGTGCACTCGCCCGTACGGCTCAGTGGCGTATATGCGATTGCTACACTGGAAGCGACCATGAGGCTATCGTTTTCTCGGTAGGGGAAACTCAGCGGGCGCCGGCAATGCCCCCCTCTGGAGTAGCGTACCGCGTTGAGTCCCTTAACATAGCCACCTTTGTCGAAGCCATCTCAGGTATGGCAGCTAGTGGACCGGCGCCGACTATGGTGGAACAGGTTGCTCAGCAACTGGGTGCTGCTTGCGCTGCAAGCATGCCCCTGCGAAAGTTCTACAATCGACATCATACCTGCATGTTCTTTCTCAAGCTTTGCGACTCTCCGGACAACGATCCCTGGGGCCGTGCTTACAGGATGGTGGTCAAGCGCATTTGCAGAGGTAGGAGTGAAGCGCCTACTGAGTGCACTCGAGGGACGGACATTGTGCAAACTCTTTTTCCTCAGAGTGTCAGTCCACTACCACCGATTAATGGACCGTCCACGGATGAGGGCTGCGCTCCGGTCACGATGGAAGAGCTGAAGAGCGCAGCACGCAAGCTCACCGCCAACAAGGCCCCGGGTCCAGACGATGTGCCGAATCGTTGCCTAAAAATAGCAATCGACCTGCAGCCTGGCCTGTTATTCTCTAAATGCCTACGCGAAGGTTCTTTCCCGGACAGGTGGAAGGTACAAGAACTTGTGCTCTTACCAAAGCCCGACAAGCCCCCCGATGACCCCACGGCATACAGGCCTATATTCCTCATCGATAAAGGTGGCAAGACACGGAGATGCTGATCTGTCCCAGGCTGGAGGAAGCCGTACGGAACGCTGGTGGCCTATCGCCGTTCCAATATGGTTTCAGAAAGGCAAGATCTTCTACCGATGCCATTAAATCGGTAGTTAGTATAGCGGCTGAGGCTATCGCCGGCACCAGCTGGCGTTTCGGCAACAAGCAATATTGTCTTGTCGTGACGATCGACGTGAAAAATGCGTTCATCACCGCCAACTGGAGCTGCATTTTGGATGCCCTGGTGCAACTTCAGTTACCGGAGTATCTAGTAGCGATTGTGAGGAGCTATTTTGAAAACCGAATCCTTCGGTATCAAACGGACGAAGGCGAAAAGGAGTATGCTGTCTCTGCAGGAGTTCCTCAAGGATCTGTCTTAGGTCCTCTCCTGTGGAACATCATGTATGATGGCATACTAAGAGTTCAGCTACCAGCTGGGGCAACCGCAGTTGGATACGCAGACGACGTAGCTTTGGTTCTTGTGGCTAAGGATTTACGGCGAGTCACAGAGCTCTGCAATTGGTGCACGGTCACCGTGACTCAATGGTTTTCGTCCGTGGGTCTGCAGTTGGCTGCCCATAAGACGGAGGCGGTCCTAATCAGCAGCGGAAAACGGTGGAATACGTGGATTACACGTTGGATGGCGTGACGATGAGGTCTAAGGATTGGATCCGCTACTTCGGCGTGGTCATCGACAGGCGCCTCAGCTTCGGAGAACATCTTGCGTACGTCCATAGGAAGGCGGCGTCCACCGGGCGCGCATTGGCAAGGATGATGCCAAACACGCGAGGTCCGAGGCAGCATACGAGGTTGCTGCTAATGCATGTGATGAAGTCGATCATCCTGTACGCTGCTCCAATCTGGGTCGGCGCTATGTCGGTGGCAAGCTACATGAGGGGCATAGAGTCAACGTATCGGCTCTCGGCCCTGCGTGTATGTTGTGCTTTCCGCACTGTGTCCTCGGAGGCAGCGTTTGTGATTGGTGGGATGACTCCGATCCGCATCTCTGCCTTGGAAGCCGTGGCAGTCCTGGAAGCTGCTCCGTTGGAGAGGAGAGCCGTTCGAGCTGCTGCCCGCGAGCGGAGCATTGAGGCCTGGCAGCAGCAGTGGGACTCTTCCAACAAAGGGCGATGGAAGTATCTGCTCATTCCTTGTATACGTCGTTGGGTGGAGAGGAAGCACGGGATGGTTACCTTCTACTTCACCCAGTTCCTTACGGGCCATGGATGCTTCAGGAAGTACCTGATGCGTTTTCAGCACGACTCCTGTGCAGTTTGCAGCTGGTGTGAATATGACATGGAGGAGGACGCTAAGCACGTCATCTGTGGGCGATTCGCCCAGGAACGTCTCGTGGCGGAAAACCTAACAGGCCAGCATCTATCTCCGACCAACATGGTGGCCCTGATGATAGAGAGGGAAGAAGTCTGGCATGCGGTTTGCGCTTTTGCAGCTTCTTCGATGGTTGAGTCACGACGTTTAGAAATAGAAAGGGCGATCTCATCGTAGTCATTGCCAATGCCTCTGCGAAGCAATGCTTCACGGCGGTCCCGTAGAGGCTGGTAATGACTGCGTAGGTTATATGATGTATAAGTTATCATAAGGCTAGTTATATCTCTGAAATAAAAAAAAGCACACAGTAATAAACACACCGGCACACACTCACACTGGCGCACACCAACAGGCATACGCACACACAGGCACACACACGCACACACTGGCATATCCACACACACACACACACACACATTTCCAGCGTGACTAGGGCGGTGATGTTGTACGCGGCGCCTATCTGGCACCTTGGCTTCCGATACGACAGCTACACCCATGGACTAGGGGCTACTCACCGCCTAGGGGCGATCAGGGTATGTAGCGGTTTTCGAACTATCTCTGACGATGCATGTCTGGTGCTAGCGGGAGTAGCCCCCATAGGCGAGTTAGCCAGAGAAGCTGCAGAGGTATACAGGGAGACCCATGGCAGAGACAATCCATTGGCCCGCAAGAAGGCAGCGCGCTCCACGGCCAAATCGCGCACTGTGGCCAACTGGCAGAGACGATGGGATTCGTCCTCTAAAGGGCGATGGACACACCGCCTAATCCCAAGGCTTTCGGAGTGGCTGGATAGAAGACATGGTCAGGTGAATTTCCATATCACCCAGCTCCTCAGTGGGCATGGCTGCTTCCGCGCATACCTCCACCGTTTCGGCCACGATGATGCTCCCTTCTGCACCTACTGCGGAAGTAGCAAAATCGAGGACGCAGAGCATGTGCTGTTCCACTCTGCCCGATTCACAGGGCTTCGCTCAGAAATGGCGAGAACCTTTGGTTGTGCCATCGAAGTGGGCAACCTGGTACCGCTCATTCTAGCCAGTAGCGATAACTGGGAAGTATTTAGCTGTTTTGCAGTTGCTGTCATGACAGAACTGCGAAAGGAAGAGCGCGAGCGTAACGGGCACCGGGAATAGGAGGAGCAGAGGCGTTTGCGACGCATTACCTGACGGCCGTTCCGCAAATGTCATTCCTCTTTCTTCCCAAACCGCCCTTCTTTGTTATCTGTTTAAGTAAATAGTAAATAGTAGCAAGAGTAAATAGAATAGTTCTTATAGAGAGTAATAAATGAATTAAAAAAAAAACACACGCACACACACACACACACACACACACACACAATCACACGGATAGGTGAGAGGGGCACACAGTGAGAGAGAGACAGATTGTGAACTTTCTGAAGTGTGGTCGCGTTTTTCAGTCACTCCGTCCTTGAAGTAGATTCGCAGTTGTGTTGGAACAATATTTTTGAGTGAGCCGGTGTTTCAAGAGGCGGTGCCACCTACCTGTTATCTTCTTCGCCGACGCCAGCGCGTTTTTCTGGCGCGTATCGCTTGTTCCATTTCGGAGCCCCCCGCCTGCTTGGCGCTTATTTTCGTGGTCTGGCTAGTGTGCGTGGCTGTAGTACATGTAATTATTACATATATTACATATATTGCACACTTAACCTCCCTGGTGTGCAATCTGTGTTTATTTGTGTAATTAGGAAGACCACTTTGCCAGCTGATCGCGCAGTGTACCAGGGCTGGGCGCTTTGTAAAGCAGTGCCAACTGAGCGAACGGAAGTGAATTTCAAGCAGCAGCAAGCAAAAGGCCACGGAACCGACTATTACCAACCCCCCCCCCCCCGTCGCGGCGGTGCTCCGTGGGGCTCTGGTGACCGTTTTGGGGCGGTATAGCCCTAACCGGTTAACACCTTAGGGAAACATTAGGTCACCGAGGGACTGCTTGAAGTGCAACGCGAGTTGGAAGTGGCAGCACTGGAAGGAATCGTGCGCCGCTCGGCATTGCCGAGATCTCCCCCTCAGTGGGCTGCGCTTACCCCAGTGCAAAGCTTGGCACCTTTAGGTGCCTCGCCTGCACCTGTGGCAGCCGCTTCACTCAGGAGCCAGCAGAGATTGATGCTTTCGAGCAGCTGGGTGTCAACCTCAATAGCCTCAGTGCGCTTCTATCTGGGCAGCGGCATGTAAACCAGCAGGTGAGGGTTTTTGCAGAGAACGCTATTAAATTCTACGAAGTAATTGCTGGTGGAAGCAATCCAGCCTTAAAATTTAGCGCAGACTCGGCCACCCAGACTTCGCCGGTTGCAAATCTCCCAGCCAGAGTATCCAATAAGGTGAATCAGCAGGTCAGCGGTGTTGTGTCGTAACGCTAAAGAGACGGCTAGAACGTGAGCCCTCGCAGCTTGTATCCGCAGGGACCCCGGATATCACAGACAGCACCTAGGCTGTGGTGGAAAAATCCATGACACTGATATTCCGCGTTTGCGATGCCAGCATGGCGAGGAGCAAGAGGTACCAGAGGCACCATGAGCAAGTTTACTGGTGGAACGAAGAGATAGCAGAGGCTCGAAACGTCTGCAACCACGCTAGACGCCGCTACCAGCGCTCACGTGGCTCCTATGCGTATCAAGCCAGACATGCAGAGTTTCTTTCATGCAGGAGGCAGCTGCAGAAGCTTATTTAGGCTAGTAAGCGCAGATGCTTTCTTGAGCTCTGCGACTCAGCTGAGTACGATCCTTGGGGCGAAGCCTACAAAATCTTGGTCAAACGCTTCAACGCCGTTTCCCGCTGCCTGCACACCGATTCGGGTACGCTCAGAGAGATTGTGACGCACCTTTTTCCTAGTATGGCTGATGAGATTGCTCCCTCGCCGGCGTCTAGCATGCCTGCAGACATCGAGGAGGTCACCTTGGAAGAGATCCGCCAAGCAGCAACGAGGACGAGGCCTAGTAAGGCACCCGGGCCCGACGGGATTCCGAACAGAGCTCTCAAGCTAGCACTTGCGATCCGCCCCGATATATTTGCAGAGATGTTTAACAACTGTCTACGCAACGGAGTCTTCCCTGAAAGGTGGAAACTCCAGCGCCTGGTACTGCTTCCCAAGCCTGGGAAACCGCTTGAGGATCCAGCTGCCTACAGGTCTATTTGCCTCATTGATACGGTCGGAAAAATATTGGAGCATATTATCTGCACACGACTCGAGCGCGCCATATCCGCTGCAGGTGGGCTTTCGGATCACCAGGTCGGCTTCCGTGAATCGAGGTCAACGCTCGACGCAATAGGCAAGGTGGTGGAGATAGCCTCAGAAGCTATTGCCGGCACTAGGTGGCAAGGAGACACCAAAAAGTATTGCTTGATTGCAACGCTAGACGTGAAGAATGAGTTCAACACGGCAAAGTGGAGCTGCATCTTGGAGGCTCTGGCAGCGTTTGGAGTGCCGTATTACCTACTTAGGCTAATAAGGAGCTACTTTCACGACAGAATACTGCTTTACAGTACCAGCAAGTCGATCGAGGAGTATCGCGTATCTGGAGGCGTGCCGCAGGGGTCAGTTCTTGGCCCTCTCCTCTGGAACGTCATGTTCGACGGCGTTTTTTGGCTCACGTTACCTGAAGAGGTCCGTAGAGGTTTCGCAGACGACGTGGCGCTGGAAAGATGCAACCAATCGATCGGAGTGGTCATTCACTGGCTCTCCTCGTTTGGCCTCCAGATTGGCCCCCATAAAGCCGAGGCCGTACTTATAAGCAGCAGAAACAGCAACCATTACAGTGGGAAATTCGCCAATCACGTCAAAGAGAGCAATCAAGTATCTGGGAGTGATTTCCAGCGTGACTAGGGCGGTGATGGTGTACGAAGCGCTTATTTGGCACCCTGGCTTCCGCTACGACAGCTACACCCATGGACTAAAGGCTACTCACCGTCTAGGGGCGATCAGGGTGTGTAGCGGCTTCCGAACTATCTCGGACGATGTCTGGTGCTAGCTGGAGTTGCGCCCATAGGCGAGATAGCCAGAGAAGCTGCAGAGGTTTACAAGGAGTCCAATGAAAGAGACCATCCAGTGGTCTGCAAGAAGGCAGCGCGCACCGCGGCCAAATCGCGCACTATGGCTGAGACGATGGGATTCATCCTCTAAAGGGCGATGGACACACCGCCTAATTCCAAGTCTTTCGGAGTCGCTGGATAGAAGACATGGACAGGTGAATTTCCATATCACCCAGCTCCTCAGTGGACATGGCTGCTTCCGCGGATACCTACACCGCTTCGGCCACTTGGATGTTAATGAAGATAATGAAGTGTTAAGTTGTTGTTGTTGTATTCTCTTGTTTTCCCCCCTTTCCCACCACTTCTACCTTTTTCAGCGAGTCAGCCTCGAGCCAGTGCTTCGGTGCGCCTCACCACATGGCCCACGTGGGGCAAACCTGAGGGGTATGCAAGCGAATCTTCCGAGTTTTACTCTGGATTCTGCGACGCTTGCCTCTTGGGTAGGTTCCATGTGTAGCGACAAGTGGGTAATACCCAGGGGTTGCAGTTGTGAGTGATCGGGTGGGGGGATGAGCGCGCATTCCGATTCTTACTCTGTGCGTGGCGAATCCTCTCACTCGTACCTCTCACACGCGTCCGAGAGATTTCTCAAGGACGCGGCCGGTGATCGGAGCTGGCGGATGGGGTTAGACGACCGGCGTGCAGGCTTCCGGGTCTTACCCTCCGCCTGACCAACGTGCTGTTTACACTCATTCTCTCGTACCCACCAAACCGCGCTCGACGCCCTGGTCGGTTATGAAGAATAATAATTGGTTAGTTCTCCGAGTATTACTCTAGGCTAGCCGATCTATTCATTTGAGGGTCTCCCAAACAGCCACCAGCACGTACGCCGTACTCGTGAGCCCCCTCTCCCTCTATTTTACGTATGCTTTCCCCTAATGGCCCGACCCCTAGGTATACTCCGGCCCAGCTCCTCCAGTGTCCCAGCAATGTAACAAATAATCTGTACAGACCCCGGACACGACTGAGACGCCGACCCCGGCCATAGAAATTACGTCCGTACAGATTGTGCCCGAGCAGGGACACTGGAATGCACTTTTGTGAGCACAACATCTTTGTGGCTTAAAGACCAACCACCGCATACTACCTAGGGAGTCCAGGGTCTTTTTCATCAAAGAGTATGTGTTTGTGTTGATATTTATGTCCTTATCGTTTTTTTATTTTTTTTTTTTTACAATTTGTTTTTTTTTTTGTTGGTGTATCTTTTCCCTTTGTTGTTGGCCTTCCCAAAAATTTAAATTTTTCTTCGTCCCCCTGCAAGTCCTTTAAAATCCATTTAGCGTCCGACCCCCTTTTGCCTCAGCAGTGTAATGGTCATTACTTTTAGTATTTAATTCTTTATTTAATTTTATGTGCAATACACATGTGATCCAATTCACCGCTCTTACAATCCGTACTTAATACTAAAAACTAACAAACCTTAAATTATGACTTATGGTCATTTTAAGTAACTTATTACACGCTTATTTTTTTTTTTTTAACTTATCTTAATTCCAACTATATCTTTCAGGAGGTTTACAGTACGACCACTTCTAGTTTTATAAGTATAATGTTCATCATTCTCTATGCCACTTCCATCTAATTCACGATTTTCAACACTAATATTAGACTCCATACTATCTGCTGTTTCATAGTCAAACTCCGAATCACTTATACATTTATCAGATTTTAATGAATCATTCACAATTACATTTTCACCAGGACTAATGATATGATTTGATGGACTAACCAATTGAATTTCTGGCAAATTATTTTAATCACTTATTTTAACATTTTCTTCAAATAGTGGGTAACTATCATGAGAACAAATTTTTTGCTTAGCAATAAATCGGCGATTTCGTCTATAATACTTTTCACTTGAGTCCTTAATTATATATGAACGATCATTAACAATTTTAGCAACTTCTCCATAATACCATTCATTTCCATTTTTCTTAAATATAACTCTTTCCCCTAATTTCAATACTGGTAACAATTTTCATTTCGATCATAGTAATATTTTTGCTTTTCTTTAGTCTGTTTAATTTTTTCTTGAATGCTTTCCTCCGATATATTTTTCGTTTTAATAAATCCTGCTTAATAGGCAATTTAGTCTTTACCAGCCTGCCAAAGAAAAGTTCCGTTGGCGTCACACCCATACTAGAAATTGGTGAAGTTATGTATTCCAATATTCTATATTGAAATTTACCTGTCTCCTGTCCTTCATAGCACCGCTTTAATATTCCTTTTGCTATAGCTACCCCATTTTCAGTCAATCCATTACTTTGGGGGTACCGAGGGCTAGAATAACGAAACTGAATATTATACTCCCTTGCAAACTCTTGAAATTCACTAGAACTAAACGGACTATTGTCACACCTTACAATTGATCTTAGCAAATTAAATGCTTGTATAATAACATCAATTATCTGCTTTGACGTCTTATTATTCATTTTAAATAGCATAAGATAGTTGGAATATGCATCAATTATTGATACATAATCATAACCTGCATATTCAAACAAGTCCATTGCTACAATGTGTCCCGGAAACATAGGGCTTTGCTCCTGGACTTATGGCTCCTTTTGAATGTTCCTTTTAAACTTTTCACAAATAGTACATTTTAAAATCAATTCTTTCAACTGTTTTCCCATTTTAGGCCAGTAATATAATTTTCTTGCCCTTGCCAAAGTTTTTTCAATTCCCAGATGTGAATCATGAAGGCACTTTGCCATTTTTCTTTGAAGCTTACTAGGAATTACCAATCTATGATCTACAAAAAGAAGCCCATTTTCAAAATGTAGCTCTGATTTAAATTTATGAAAATGCTTGCTAATATCATTTAAGTGATGATATCTTGGCCAACCATCTACAACAAATTTACAGATTCGGCTATATTCTTCATCCTCACTCATCAACTGTATATAATGGTCATTGTTATCCTCACAGATACTCACTGACTTACTTAGTGCATGAATAATACCTGCCGTTCCCTTTATTTCAGTAATATCTGGTAACTGTGCCCTTGATAAGAAATCTGCAATAAACATATTTTTTTCCTGGTTTATACACTATTTTAATTTGTGGATACTTAAGCAGAGTCATAAACATTCTCTGTAATCTTGGGGTCACACTATCTATGTCTCTTATAATCAATGTTTCCAATGGCTTATGATCACTTTCTACAACAAAATCTCTTCCATATATAAAATAATGATAACGTTGACACGCAAATACAACAGCTAATAATTCTTTTTCAATCTGTGCCCATATTTGTTCACTTTTACTTAATGTCCTTGACATGTATGCTACTGGATGCCCTTCTTGCATAAGCACTGATCCAAGTCCGTCTTTTGATGCATCTGTTTGAATCGTTACTGATTTACCTGGATCATAAGTGCATAAAATAGGATCAGAGGTAATTAGTTGCAATAAGTAACCTAACTCAGCTTCATGTTTTTCTTGCCATTCAAATAACATTTCTGCTGTTAATTTTGACAAGTTTGGAATAAATTTTCCCACAAATTTAAACATTCCAAGCAATCGCATCACACCTTTTTTATCTGATGGTCTTCCCAAATTCACAATTGCTTCCTTATACTTTTCTACTGGCTTTATTGACTGACCTGATATTATATGACCCATGAATTTCACCTCAGATTTTCGATAGTGCATTTTTTTTGCATTGAACTTTACATTATTTAAACGTGCACGATCAAGAACCATATTTAATATTTCATCATGCTCCTTTTTATTTATTGTTGCAATACCAATGTCATGAAAGTAAATAAATACGCCCGGAATGTCCCCAAAACATTGCACCATTTTTCTTTGAAAAATTTCCGGCGAACAATTCAATCCAAACGGGAGCCGATTGAATTTATATTTACCAAATGGCGACATAAATGTAGTCAATTCTGAGCTTTTCTCATCTAATTCTAACTGCCAAAATCCACTAGTGCAATCAAGAACTGTAAATACCCGCTTGTTGAAAATCTCCGACATGAAATCATTCATCGTTGTAATAAGAAAATGCTCTCTTCGAATGCAAGTATTAAGTGGCTTAGGGTCCAGGCAGAGACGTATGTCCCCATCTGATTTTTCTTCTATCTGCAGATTATTAACCCAGTCCGTTGGATGATCAACAGATGAAATGATTCCATCATGCACCATTTGTTCAAGTTTTTTCTTCAGTTTAATCCCCATGGATTGTGGCAACCTCTTTTTATAACAAACTACAGGCTTTGAGCCAGTCTGTAAATAAATGGTAACCGGTCCTGGAAACTTCCCAACTCCCTCAAAAACATCTCTATTAGTATTCAAGAATTCATTATCACTCAATTCTAGTGATTCAATCCGCCTAATTAGTTCACAGTCAACACAAGTTATTCTTCCTAGTATCGGCTCACAATTATCATCTACTACTATGAATTTTGCATTTCGTTCTTTACCATTACCTATATCACACAACATTAAATCAACTGATCCATGAACTGTTATTTTGTTGTTACTGTAATCATTTATCACCATCCACTTGACATTTTAATTTTTTAATAATATTTAGCGGTATACAATTTACATCCGCACCAGAATCCATTTTGAACTTAACAACTTAATTTTTTATTTGATAATCTTTGTACCAGTGATCAGCGTTTTCTACAACAGAAATATTCGAAATATTAATTATACTTGCAATTCCACTATTAGCTTTTACATTATCTAATTGATTTATACCTTTTGATTTTTTATCTATATTCCATGTAACCTAACTAGCCCTGATATCTTTGCGACGGCACATTTTCTGGAGATGACCCTTTTTTCCACATTTGCAGATGACATCCTTTGCTATGCATTTTGGAGTGTGCTCCCGATTCCAGTCTTCACCACAATGGTAGCAAAAGCGCTTTTTTATCACCATAACAGCCTCAGCGTTGTCAGACTGTCTAGTTGCCATTACGCTCTGTTTCTTTGCCTCCAAGATTCCTTTGTTAACGCGTGCCAGCTCAAATGATTTACAAGTTTGCACCACATTGTTCAACATTTTACCACTGCAATCCAACAGCTTTAGCTGAAGATTCTTGTCAAACACTCCAGTAACAATACGGTCACGAAGCATTCTCTCCTCATATTTCATACCACATGCACACACAAAATCACATCGATCAATTTGCATGCGCAGTTGAGTTAAAAACTCACTAAAATTAGCTGCTCCTTCTGAACCATGTTATTAAATTTATATGATTCCATTGCAACATTCTTTTGCGGAAGGCAATGTTTATGTTTATGTATTATGTAGTGAGAATTGAATGTAATCTCGAAATATGTTTTTTACGTAAAATAAAATATCAGACTCCCTGAAGAAGGCGACAAAGTCGCCGAAACGCGTAGGAGGAAAATTTAATTTAAATGAAAGAATTTTAAATTACAATGAATCTACTGGCTCAAACAACCCAACAACACCAACAACACGGAAGACAATGTTGTTTAAACTTTTGCAGCACTTCATCTAATGACCTCTGCGTCTGTACATATGATTCCATAACCACTGCAGTTACCTCAGTTGCCTCTCTTTTTACTCGTTGAGCAACAACTGTCCCCAGTAATGATGTTTGAGATCCCTTGGTTCCTATAAGCCATAAAAATATAGCAAATTTGGTGTCTTCGGGTTGTGTATTTTTTCCATTTGCGATCATGTATACCACAAAGTCACGCTTCCAGTTTTTCCAATCCTCCGCTATGTTTGAACAATCCAGTTCAGGTATTGAAGCCCGTGTAAAATCCATATTGATTTAATCCACTTATTTTCTCAATAAATGCAATGATTGCAATTTACTGATGGTGATGATAATATCACACCTTCCACGATCGATGTTGTAATTACATGCTTTGTTGCTTAGTGTATCGATGTTTTACTATGCTTATCGATATTTGGTACTGTCATTGTGTACATGTATGCATATAAGTATATATGCATTCAACACAATTTGCACATTACTTTTTTATTTACCGAGACTGCAATTTTATACATTTCATTTTAACTCCATCGTAACTTGACATAACTGCGATTTATGTTTTGTTTCTTCTGACACCATGTAATGGTCATTACTTTTAGTATTTAATTCTTTATTTAATTTTATGTGCAATACACATGTGATCCTATTCAACGCTCTTACAACAATCCGTACTTAATACTAAAAAATACCAAACCTTACATTATGACTTGTGGTCATTTTAAGTAACTTATTGGCGACTGAGAGGATGCGTCGACGCTCGATAAGGGCAGCGCTGTCGAAGCCCGATAAGGACAGCGCTGCCGGCGTTGTCTGGAACGGAGCGGTCTGGGCATATAAGGCAGGCCGCGAGCCAGGGAGAAGGCAGTCACCCGGGCACCAAAGCGAACACAACACAGTGCAAACGTGAGATCCTTTCAAGGATATAAAATTAAAAATTCTACAGATCCTTTCAAGGACATAAAAATAAAAATTCTACAGGTCCTTTCAAGGATATAAAAATTCTACAAATCCTTTCAAGGATATAAAAATAAAATAAAAATTCTACAGATCCTTTCAAGGATATAAAAATAAAAATTCTACTGGTCCTTTCAAGAACATAAGAATACAATTTTTCTGCAGATCCTTGCAGGGAAATAATAATAAATTTTTCAGATTTTGCCAGTCATTAACAGCATGGTAAACGTCATCTGGGTATATTATCGCAGGAAGGATGAGCTGATATCGATGGCCAGCGTTTCGGACTCGTAGAAGGCACCGTGACGGACCTACGCAGCCGGATAGCAACCTTTGTATCACAAAGAGATCACCCAGATACCTTACTTATCCGCTTCGCAGAGCTGGAGGAGAAGTATCGAAGCAGCTCACCAGCCTATGCAGACAGGAAGCATATGGGATATTAGCGGAAAAGGTCCACCGCTGAGCCAGCTTACAAAACTAACCACTCACTATGAGATGGTCCGCGAGAGGGAATCCCAACTAAGGCCTCCCAAAAAGTACAACTCAGCACCGAAGCCTACCACGAGCTCCGAAGTACCTACCCCGACACCGCGACTGCGCAATCCCTTTCGGAACAGTGCCCCAGTGGCATCCGGGACCGGCCAAGGAGCTAGCCCGGACACGCCGATAGATGTCCGGAATGCCTGCCAACGCTGCGGACAAACAGGACACAGGAGCTGGGATTGCAGGAATTTTCAAGTAATCCACTGTTGGCAGTGTGGAAAGCGGGGAGTACGGACCATAGAATGCTGCACACGGTCTTCGGAAAACGATGTGCCTCTCTCCCAGGGGGGAGCAGAGAGCAGTCAGCCCCGGAAGTAAACGGAGCCATACGACTGGAAAACGCGCGGATAATAGCCAGGGTAAGCGTGGACGGGAAATCCTTCCTGGCTACTATTGACACAGGAGCAACACGGAGTTTCGTAAGCGAGACGGTCGCACGGCAGCTAAGGAGCAAGGGACAACTGCACCTACAGGTGGGCGTGAGTCTAGCGGACGGATCGCGTACTATGTCCACCAAGGTCTACACAACCTCAATACGGTTCGGGGAGCAGCACGTCGCATTAGCACTACTGGTGTTACCAGCAGTCACACCAGCCCCGAGAGACGGGGCCTGTTCCATTGGAAGGTCATGCTGTTCGGATTGCACTCTGGCAACATTCCAGAGAGCCCTCGATGGCGTTATAGGTCCGGACATGGAGCCGCATGCCTTCGCCTATCTGGATGACATCATCGTCACCGGCCTGGATCTAGAGGACCACCTGAACAACCTTCGAGAGGTATTACGTCGCCTGTGGGAAGCGAACCTCCGCCTAAATAGCGAATTGCAAGTTCTTCCGAAGGAGTATCGCCTACCTAGGCCACGTCATCAGCGAGCAGGGCATACACACTGACCAGGAGAAGACAGCTTACCCCACCGACCAACGTTCGCGAGCTGCGCCGCTGCCTGGGGATAGCATCATGGTATAGGAGATTCGTGGCAAAATTCGTCGAAGAAGTGTAGCCGCTGTCGCTCTGTCGCTCCTACTCCGGAAAGGAAAGCGTTGGGAATGGGAGGAGTCACAGCAGGCCGCATTTGAAGACCTAAAACTGCGTCTTACCGAAGCCCCAGTCCTCGCCTGTCCCGACTTCTAAGTTAAGTTTGTTTTACAAACCGATGCCAGCGATTTCGGGCTGGGAGCGGTCCTGACCCAGGAGCTAGACTGGGCAGAGCGAGTCATCGCCTATGTTAGCCGGAGATTATCAAAACCCAAAGAGAATTACTCAGCTACACAGAAGGAATGTCTAGCCATTGTACTAGAGGGGTACCGGTTCGACGTGGTAACTGATCACCTGGTTTTGAAGTGGCTCAACAGCATAGTTAACCCAACCGGTCGAATTGCGAGGTGGGCCTTCGAACTACAACAGTAACAATTCGACATCCATTATCGTCGGGAGAAGTTAAACGTCGTGGCCGAAGCGTTGTCGATTAAACCACTGGAGGAGATACTGCAAACTACACAGGTCGATGAAATTGTATGCCCATGGCTACTAAAACTCATAAAACGCATCAAAGACCAGACAGAGAAGCACCCGGACTACACCCTAGAAAACGGCCAAGCGTACCGACACTTGGACCACCGCCCAACGGAAGAGGACTACGTACCGTGGAAGCTTTGCGTGTCATCCAATCAACGCTCCCGAGTTCTAAACGAATGTCACGACAATCCCACCGCTGGCCACCTAGGAATCCGAAAGACGATCAACCGGGACATGCAGCGGTAATACTGGCCCGGCCTTTTCCGAGACGTAACCCGATACGTACGACGGTGCAGCAAGTGTCAGGCGTACAAAGTGAGCCAAAAGAAACCCGCAGGGAAGATGTTGACCAGACAGGTAGCAGAACCTTTCGGGACTGTCTGTTCAGAATTTGTCGGCCCTCTCTCACTCAAGTGCCAAACCTATTGTGAAAGTCAATTTATAGATTAATATACGCTCTGGAAAACTGGGCAGCATACCTAATGTGCTCTTCGCCTATGTCAGGCGTGTTCCATAAATTCTAGTCGTCGGGCCATTGTGGAGGCTATTTTCAATCGACGCGCAATCTGGGGTACAGTTGCTGGTGTATGTGGTAATACTGCATGTATATAGAACACACATTGCTCACTTTTTTCTCCGTGGTGTGCAAATTGCGTTTATCACTGTTTTAGGAAAACCACAGTGCCAGCTGATCGCGGGCGTACAAGGGCTGGGCTTTGTTCAGCAGTGCCAGCTGAGCGAACACCGCTTGTCTGCTTTCGTTTGGTGTTCACAGGTGGCGCTTATACTAAAAGAGGTGTTCCAGCTGTGGCTGGTTCGTGAACAGGGTGCAATCGCGAACAAAAACAAATGCATATGCGCAAGGGTTTTGCAAAAAGTGCTGCATAGCCAACAGGCGCACCAATAGGCGATTTCTCCAGTAGGAAACTTCAAGCAGATAAAGAAAAAAGCCACGGTACCGGCTATTACTAACCCCCTGCGTCGCAGCTCTGCGGGGCTCTGGTGACCGAATCGGGGGGTATAACCTCCACCGGTCAAATACCATAGGGAAATTTTTGGTCAACGTTAGACTGCTTAAAGTTCTGAAGTTCTGCGATTGAGTGGAAACCAGCAGCAACAGTGGAGTCCACTGTGCGCCGCTCGGAATTGCCGAGATCTCCACCTCAGGGGATTGTTCTACCCCCGGTGCAAGTTTTGATACCTCCAGGTACCATGTCTGAACCTGGGGCAGTCGTTTCACAACAGGGAAACGAGCCGGAAGAGAAAGATGTCTTCGAGCAGCTGGGTGCTACCCTGAACGGCCTTAATGCCCTCCTCATCGGCAGCGGCATGTTAATCAGCTGGTGAGAGACATAGCAGCGGAGGCAGTCAAGCTGTACGAAGCCTCTGCGGATAGAAGCAAAGCATCAACCTTAGCTAGCGCAGAGAAGGCCATACAAAAGTCGCCGGTTGCAAAACTGCCCCTTAGAGCAGTTTTCAGGGAAAATCAACATGTTAGTGGCGTTGCGAGGGTAACCGTGACACCAAAGAGACGGCGAGAGCACGAGGCTGGGCATCAAGCGACGCCTTCCAAGAGGAAGAGAGCTGGCAACGCAATGCCAGCGGCTCCAGAGGCTGCTGCACTTAAAACGTGGCAAACTGTCCAGAGGAAGAAGGCCACCAAGCCAGCCGGCAAGGCGCCTGGCAAGCAGACTATGAAGACCAGGTCCGATGCGCTGGTTATAATACCAGCGAGCTTTCTTACAGCGAAGTTCTGTCGCTAGTTACGCGCAGGAGCGATGGAAAGCTCAATGGCGTCCGCGACAAGGTCTCCAAAGCCCGTCGCACAGCAAAAGGGGATTTGTTTCTGTCGCTAAATGGAGTAGGCCTGAAGTGTACTGAGCAGCTTAAGGAAGAGATGAAGCTGGTGCTGGGCACGAGAGCAGAGGTTCGCTCATTTACCGAGAAAACTCACTTTGCCATTCGTGACCTGGACGAGCTAGCCACCAAAGAGGAGATAGTGGCTGCAGTGTCATCGCAGGCAAACATCAGGGCCGACTCTTGCACATTTAAGAGCATTCGTCCTGGATACGGCAACACACAGGTGGCACAATTTTCGGTTCCAGCAAATCTGGCAAGCAGCATTACTGCCCTACGCACAGTTCGCATTGGTTGGACCAGCTGCGCCATTCGTCTGCAGGAAGCACGCACTCGGTGCTACCGCTGTCTTGAGATGGGACATACTGCAAGCAAGTGCCGTAAACCTGTGCTGCATCAGGGGCGGGGATACGGACCACAAGGCATCGTCCTGCAAGAGCGATCTGGCAAAGTGCTTTATCTGCATCACAAAGGGTAGCGCCTCATTCAGCCACCAGGCGGGCAGTAACAATTGTCCACACAGCGGAAGGGTACCTAGTCGTGCAAAATTAAGTTCATCCAGCTGAACCTAAGCCATTGTGCAGCGGCTCAGAATTTGCTGTCGCAAACAGTGCGAGAACGGTTTGCAGACCTTGCGGAGCTAAGCGATCCATACCGGGTGTCCGAGGGCCCCAGATGCGCTTCGGCCACAAATGGGAGAGCGGCCTTATGGTCCTGTGGAAATGACGGGACTCCACTATTCAGCGTCCATCGGGACGCGCGCGCATTGGTGGGTGGCCTGTGGTTCTATGCAGTCTACCTACCCCCCAGTCTGCACTTATCAGAGTTTGCCTTCACCCTGGACTCCCTGGTAGCAGACGCTAGAGGCCGTCACCCGATCGTCATCGCTGGTGACTTTAACGCGTGGGCAGAGCAGTGGGGCAGCTCATCAACCAATGCTAAGGGACGGGCGTTGCTCGAGGCGTTCTCGATCCTTGACGTGGCGCTCTTGAACCATGGAACGCAGCACACGTTCAGGAGAGCGGGACTGGGTTCGGTCGTCGACATTACTTTTGTTAGTAGTTCGCTGTTCAGTTCGTCCAGCTGGAGCGTAGATGACTCATTTAATGCAAGTAACCACGCTGCCATATGGCCTATGTATCGCGTCGAGACGCTAGATGCGCGGATTTTTAGTGCAAACATGGAATCTGCTGTGATCCTAGTCACTGCTGAAAGTACCGAAGAAGTTGTCGACAACACAATACAGATGCTAAGCCGGGCTTGTAATGCTAGCATGACGAGGGGCAGAAGGTACCAGAGGCACCATGTGCCCGTATATTGGTGGAATGGGGAGATCGCCGAGACCCGGAGCAAATACAACTATGCTAGACGCCGGTACCAGCGCTCATGCGGATCGCTGGTGTTCCAGGAACAAAAGGTGCAGTTTCATGACAGCAGCAGACGCTTCCAGAAGCTTATTAAAGACAGCAAGCGCAGATGCTTCCTGGACCTCTGCGACACAGCGGAAAACGACCCGTGGGTAACGCCTATAAGTTGGTAGTAAAACGGTTCAATTCCTCTTCTCGTTGCCACCCCATAGATCCGGTATCACTGAAACAGATTATTAGGCATCTCTTTCCAAGTATGCCGAAGGATTTGGGCGAGCTCCCGCCTGTGCCAAGCATGCCCTCCGTAGCTGAGCCCATCACAATAGATGAGATTCGCCACGCTGCATCGAGGTTGAAACCGAGCAAGTCGCCCGGCCCAGACGGGATTCCCAAACAAGCACTCAAACTGGCAATCGCGCTCCACCCTGAAATTTTTTCGAGCATGTTCAACAGCTGCCTACGAAGCGGAGTTTTTCCAGACCGATGGAAAATTCAGCGCCTGGTCCTCCCACCAAAGCCTGGCAAACAGCTCGAAGACCCAGCTGCATATCGTCCGATCTGCCTGATCGATACTGTCGGTAAACTCCTGGAGTACCTTATTTGTAACCGGCTTGATAGCGCCATTGCTGCTGTTGGTGGAGTTTCACCGCATCAGTATGGCTTCCGCAAAACGAGATCTACGCTTGATGCGATCGGCAAGGTAGTCGATTTAGCTTCGGGAGCGTTAGCCGGGTGTAGATGGAAAGGCGGCGCCAAGAAGTACTGCCTTGTGACAACGCTGGATGTCAAAAATGCCTTCAACATGGCTACATGGGGCTGCATCCTGGAGTCCCTCAAGGCGCTAAGCGTTCCGGAGTACCTGCTGAAATTTACAAGAAGCTATTTCAAGGATCGTATCCTAAAGTATGATACCAGCGAGGCGACTGAGGAGTACGCAGTATCTGGAGGCGTTCCGAAAGAGTCGGTATTGGGGCCACTACTGTGGAACGTTTTTCGCTTATCAATGCCCGACGGTGTTCACCTTGTGGGCTTTGCTGACGATGTGGCAAAAGTGGTTGTTGCCAAGGAGCTCACGGCAGTGAAAGGAAATTGCAACCTAGCCATTGCAAAAGTCATACAGCGGCTGTCTTCAGTTGGGCTTCAGATAGCACCCCAAAAAACTGAGGCAGTTTTAATCAGCAGCCGAAAAGCAGTGGAGACAGCTTCCATCATCGTGGCTAACACCCCAGTCAGGTCAAAGAGGGCAATTAAATACCTAGGCGTGATGCTGGATACCAGCACTAAGCAGAAAATAATATAGAGCATTTATTCAGTACGGCGAAGTTTATCATTCAGTACCAGTGAGATCAGATCCAGGCAGACAAAAGAGCGAAAGAGCGCTTTGCAGAACTCTCTCGCCTCAAATTTTTGCAGACAAAGTGTGCTGCGCAAAACTGCAAGTCATTCCTTTGCTTGCTTTGCTTGCGAACGTTGAGCAACAGCAGCCTAGAGCCGCTGGATCCAATCGTTGTGCATATGTATGCGTTTATATGTGAGCGAGCTCGCAGCCAGTGTGAGCTGTTTGTAGATAGAGAGGGCACGCGGGGGTAGGCAACCAACGGGCAAAATGCATTAGTATATGAATACATGTGAGTTTGGTTTGGTTGGGCTACCTGCTTTGTGCTTTGCCTAGATTTTCTATATTTTTCCCTATGCCTTGCATTTGCATGTGTGTGCTCATGTATGTATATCCAGCTCGTTTGTATGAGTGGTTATTGTTATGGCATTAACTGACCTGTCGCACTTTTAGGATTTTGGCATTTTATAAACAGGTTGAGGAACATAAAGAAGTGCAATGTTAACAATATATGTATATTTATTATTAATTGCTATAGTTATAACTATTTATTACAGGTTTCTTATAACTATTGAAATAACTTAGAACTAATAAAACATATACAAACATAATTACATTTATTCCGCAAATATATTAAAAATACAATGACACATTATAACCGATGTGATGATTGCATATAAATGTTATAAATTTATAATCGAATCATATCAAAGCAATCCATGCAAGATAAAGTATTTCTCACAAGCAGCAACAACAATGTCTCGCCACCCAAAATTCTATCAACACATTTTTCTTTGCCCACAAACAGCAAGTTTATACATATGTCTGTACGCCTGTGTATTCGCCGCGCATCGCTGCCAAAATGCAACAAAAAGTACAACAACCAAAAGTACTTTTTACTAGTTTTTGTTGCTTTTCGGCAACGCTGTAGGCGCGGTCTGTATTCTTGTTATTTTCACATAATTGTAAATCGGCAGTTCTTGAGTTTTGGTTCAATATGCTTATTAAAGTCAAAGTTGGAAGGGTAGTATAAACTTAATATTAACCTTGTGCAATTGAATAGCAAAACTTGAAATTCTTTAAAATTATTTCAATTCTACATGTTTATTCTAGCATTGTTTATTGTTTATATTCTAGCATAAACAAAATATATATATTTAAATCATATATTAGATTTTTCATTGACAATTATTGAATATTGGTTCAAGGGGTATTTTTTATTTGTGCAGCTTGTGCGTCTCAGCAACGACAAGCCAGCGCGTTGTTGTTTTGTTCAGTTTCACTTTGGGTTCAGCGACCCGTCGATTAAAGGAGAGGCGGCGGGTCAGCGGACAGCAAGAACGGTAAAAAGTTGTTGGAACATATTGTATGCAAGTGCGATTGATACATATATTTCTTGCTGGGCCTGCTTGCCGAGGTTTTTGTTATTTTTGATATTTTTCCTTTTACATATGTACCAATGCACTACTGAATACACTTTCGAAATTTGTTCGCAACTTTGCGTAACTGTATGGCAAGAATTGTTGGAAAGTGTCATAGGGTAAATATCGGGAAGAGTATGAATGAGCAGCAATAGCAAAACTGAAATTCGACTGCCTTGGAAGACAAAATCTTATGTTTTTTATTTCGACAAGCGCTCATAAGATTGTGATTGTGTCCCAATGTGTATACATTTGCACATATAATAGCAAAACTGCCTTTGAAGACAAAATCTTGTTGTTTTATTTTACTCACGCGCAATAATGGGGGAAGAAAAATAGTTTTGTGGATAGCAATTAATAATAAATATACACATATTGTTAGCATTGCACTTCTTTATGTTTCTCAACCTGTTTATAAATTGCCAAAATCCTAAAAGTGCGACAAGTCAGTTAATGCCATAACAATAACCACTCAAACATACATGAGCACACACATGCAAATGCAAGGCATAGGGAAAAATATAGAAAATCTAGGCAAAGCACAAAGCAGGTAGCCCAACCAAACCAAACTCACATGTATTCATATACTAATACATTTTGCCCGTTGGTTGCCTACCCCCCGCGTGCCCTCTCTATCTACAAACAGCTCACACTGGCTGCGAGCTCGCTCACATATAAACGCATACATATGCACAACGATTGGATCCAGCGGCTCGAGGCTGCTGTTGCTCAACGTTCGCAAGCAAAGCAGGCAAAGGAATGACTTGCAGTTTTGCGCTGCACACTTTGTCTGCAAAAATTTGAGGCGAGAGAGTTCTGCAAAGCGCTCTTTCGCTCTTTTGTCTGCCTGGATCTGATCTCACAGATACTGAATGATAAACTTCGCCGTACTGAATAAATGCTCTATATTATTTTCTGCTAAGTGATACCTGGCTATGCTTTAGGGAGCACCTTGAGTACGCTAGCACGAAGGCCGCCATTACAAATCGGGTAATCTCGCTAATCATGACTAATACGCGAGGTCCAAAACAACTAAAGAGACTCCTCTTATCCGGCGTCATAAGAGCGACGATGCTGCATGCGGCACCGATATGGCAACCAGGTTGCCGCTTCGATAGTTCGATAGTTAAGGTTTGTAGTGGCTTCAGAACCATCTAGGATGACGCATGTCTGGTTTTGGCTGGCGTAGCACCCATAGCCGAGATGGCCAGGGAAATCGCTGAGATCTACAAGGAAACACATGGAAGGGAACTTTCAGCTCTCCAAAAGCAGTACGTGCGCACTGCGGCCAAAACGCGTACCTTGGAGAACTGGCAGAGGCAATGGAATGGCGTCTAGCAAAGGGCGCTGGTGAGCTGAATTTCTACACCACCCAACTATTAAGTGGTCATGGGTGCTTCCGCCAATACCTGCACCGATTTGGGCATGAGGGTGCCCCGTTTTGCACTTTTTGTGGAGACAGGTGTGTCGAGGATGCCGAACACGTCTTGCTGCACTGCGGATGATTCTCCGGGCTTCGGGAAAATCTGGAAAGGGTTTTGGCTGCAGGATCGAGGTGGACAGTCTCGTTCCAGTGATGCTGGTCAACGGCGCTAACTGGGAAGCGTTCAGTGCTTTTGCGGCGGCAGTCATGACCGGTCTGCGTGAGGCTGAGTGCGAGCGTAGAGGTCAAGTGGATTAGGCGGAATACATTGGCGACGCATTTTCTCACGGCCGTACCGCCAGTGTCTTGTTTCGCTTATATATAACCTTATATTTAGAAAATATGTATATATGTAGGTTAAGTAATAAATGAATTTAAAAAAAAAAAAAAAACCGTCATATCCACACACACGCACACAAGGATAGGGGTAAGTGTCGGCCATCCCCAATGGGCCAAAAGCCGCGAGAAGCGGCATTGCACTGACCTGTTGTGGAATAGGGCATGCCGCCTATAAATGTTACATATCCGCATATATATGTGTTAATAAAGATAATGAAGTGTTAAGTTGTTGTTGTTGTATTCTCTTGTTTTCCCCCCTTTCCCACCACTTCTACCCTTTTCAGCGAGTCGGCCTCGAGCCAGTGCTTCGGTGCGCCTCACCACATGGCCCACGTGGGGCAAACCTGAGGGGTATGCTAGCGAATCTTCCGAGTTTTACTCTGGATTCTGCGACGCTTGCCTCTTGGGTAGGTTCCATGTGTAGCGACACATCTGTACGTGGCGAATCCTCTCACTCGTACCTCTCACACGCGTCCGAGAGATTTCTCAAGGACGCGGCCGGTGATCGGAGCGGGCGGATGGGGTTAGACGGCCGGCGTGCAGCCTTCCGGGTCTTACCCTCCGCCTGACCAACGAGCTGTTTACACTCATTCTCTCGTACCCACCAAACTGCGCTCGACGCCCTGGTCGGTTATGAAGAATAATAATTGGTTAGTTCTCCGAGTATTACTCTGGGCTAGCCGATCTATTCATTTGAGAGTCTCCCAAATAGCCGCCAGCACGTACGCCGTACTCGTGAATCTGTCTTTTATATATTCGGTTAATATGTTTCTATTTTCGTCTGGGTAAGGGATGTTTGTGTATAAAGATTTTTTAGTTAGTGTTTTTGGTATGTCAGAAATAAAAAGGATTTCATTTGTATCTGATTATAACCAAGTTGAAGTTTTTATAGTCAATATTTGTTCTTAATCTACGTTCCCTAAACGATCATGTATAAGTAATTTTGGATTTAAAATCCCTAATCTTGTGAGTTGCATGCGAATTTCTACATCTTCAATGTATTCGGGGAATTGTTGTAAATTAAAAAGTATTAAATTTAGTTTTTTATCCTGTTGTGAAACTTCTATCATGTTGTCTATTATGTGTATCCTGTGATTCTATAATTTGTTTAAATTCGTTAATTTGTATGCTGTTTTCTTCTAAATTATTTATTTTGTTTATAAGTTCAGTTTAATCTTCCTCATTTAATGTTCCGAATAGGTATTTGTATGCTGTTCCTACTATGTTTATTAAACCTCTTTTGTTTCTTTTAACTATTTTGATTCCATTCATTTTGTCAAGTTTTTCTGTTAAATATTCTATTTGTGGTAAGAGTCTAAAGGGTTCGGCTTGTTGTAATATATTATTAAGTGTTTCATCTGTTTTTTTAAAGTTTATTGTTAAACAATGATATTCATATTGTGATGTGATGCAAATTAGACCAGTTTTAAATATTAGGTATCCGTTTTGGGCTTTGAGTTGGTTAATTTCGATTGATTGAGCGTTATTAATTTATTATTATTGTGAATAAGATTATTAATTGGAACAAGTATATCGTTTGCAGCTTTAGCAGTTGACCTGGAATTGTTATATTTACTTGTGTTAGTTATTTTCTGTTTTTTGAATTTAGTATGAGAGTTCTGCAAGAACTGAATATGTCACTTCCCCATCCCCTAAAAATTAGCTTGTCCTCAAGCTGTTATGTTTGGGTACATTTTAGTTTCTGTATCAATTATGATTTTATTTTCTTGTTCACTTGCCATTTCTGTTTCTGATTTTTTCTTATATTTTATTATCATACGTTGTGGAATATTTTTAAATTTAATAATAAGGTATATAGTTATCGCGATTAACAATATTGCGAGTATAGTTAGGACAATTATTAACAAGTAATTGTGTATCTTAGTTTGTTCTTTTATGATTTGTCTTGTGTGTATGAAAGATATTGGTTCGATTCTCGTTATGTTGTTACTTATGTTTGTGTGATATTGGAAAGTACATTTGTTATAGATATATCTTCTAATTGAATCGAACAATTAATTGCCTTAATAATATTATTTCCACTTATTTATATTTTTTGATTAATACAATTTTGATTAAGTGTTGTTTTCGGTAAATTCCATGTTATTATATCATTTGGTTCTACGAAATTTATTTCGTAATTTTTATGTGTTTATGTAAATTTACATTCTGTGTGTTTTTGTTTTATAATGCCTTTTATACATTTATTTGGCTTTAATTTCTTGTCTACTGAATATGTTTTGTTATTGTTGGTGTAATATTTGGTTTTTATATTTTCGGTCAATATGTTTCTATTCTCGTCTGGGTATGGGATAATTGTATATAACGATCTTTGAATTAGTGGTTTTGGAATGTGGGAAATAAGAAGGATTTCATTTGTATCTGATTTTAACCAAGTTGAAGTTTTTATATTCAATATTTGTTCTGAATCGACGTTTCTTAAACGATCATGTTTGAGTAATTTTGGATTGAAAATTCCTAATCTTGTGAGATGCATACCCATTTCTATATCTTCAATGTATTCGCTGAATTGTTGTAAATTAAAAAGTATTAAATTTATCTTTTTATCCTGTTGTGAATCTTCTAACATATTGTCTATTATGTGTATCCTGTGATTAACAGCTTCTATAATTTTGTTTAATTCGTTAATTTGTATGCTGTTTTCTTCTAAATTATTTATTTTGTTTTCAAGTTCAGTTTTGTCTTCATCATTTAAAGTTCCGAATAAGTATTTATATGCTGTTCCTACTATGTTTATTAAACCTCTTTTGTTTCTTTTAACTATTTTGATTCCATTCATTTCTCTGTTGAGTTTTTTTATTAAATATTCTACTTGTGGTAAAAATTTAAAAGGTTCGGATTGCTGTAATATATTATTAAGTGTTTCATCTGTTTTTGTTAAGTTAATTTTTAAAGAATGATATTCATATTCTGGTGTGATGCTAATTAGACCGGTTTTAAAAATTAGGTATCCGTTTTGGGCTTTGATCTGGTTAATTTCGATTGATTGAGTGTTACAATTTATTATTATTGTGGATAAAATTATTAATTGGAACAAGTATATCGTTTGCGGCTTTAGCAGTTGACCTGGAATTGTTGTATTTACTGTTAGTTATTTTCTGTTCTTTGAATTAAGTTTGGTAATGTAAGATTTTTCTCCCTCTGTTAGTTTCTTCAAAATGTTTTTAATGTATTCTTTCAATATTGCCTGTTTTCCTAAATGGCTTAGTTACTTTTGACTTTACTAGAGGCATTTCCCTGTATTTTGTATCTATTTCGAATTTTTTCTGTTTCTCATTAAGCTTATTAATTTTGTCGATTTTCTTTGTTTGAACGTCATGGGCTGGTGTTCCTGCGTAAATGAATATGTCTGCGGGTGTTCTACCTGTGGTATTGTGTATTGTTTTGTGGTTGTATGTGTAGAGGATTGTTTCGAATTTTGTCAATTTGTTTTCTGGGTCGTTGTCGGTATTTGTAATTCATAGTTTTTCGTTTATTGTTTTATGGAATCTTTCTACATCTGAAATTCCATTTTTACTTGTTGTTATTTCTATTTTGACATCTGATTCTAAACACAACTTTAAAGCTGCGCACATTAATGCTGAATACTTATCTGCTTTTATTTCCATTGGTTTTCCCATATCGTTAAATATTTTTAGGATAGCTCTTTTTGCTTCTAGCCAGTCTCTGCCATGTACTTCGACTAATGTAGCGTATTTTGAATATACGTCTATAGAAGACAAGAACTTTTTGTTATTTGTCATGTAAAAATCTATTACATATTTTTCCCTTGGGTTGTAAATTTCTGGTGTTATTTCGAAAGTAAATTTTGTATCCCTGGGTTCTGTTTTAGATATATTGCAAACTTCGCAATCATTTATAATATTTTGAATTAATTTTTGGTAATCTGGGTAGTAATATTTTGTCTTGAACATAACTATTGTCTTTTCTATCCCTGGATGTAGTAATTTTTTTTTGAATTTTTATTTTAATTTCTTTAAATACTGAATAATTTTGGATGTCTATTAATTTTGTTGTTGCTCTCATTGTTCTGATGGGGTTATTATTTTTGATTATTTCTATATAAGCTTTTTGGAATATTTCGTAGTCGCCATTATGTGTGAAATATACTACGCTGTGCTTTGCACATAAATATTCTTTTATTATTTCTTTTGCTCTTTCTGTTGTCATGTGTAGGTTATTACAATTTTTGTTTTGTGAATGTAATTTAGTGTCTTGACATCGTCAGTATTGCTTTTAATAAATTCAATTTGGTGGCTGTAGTTGTTTAAAGGTCTGTCTGTAATTTGTATATAATATTGATTATCTTCGTTTGCGCTATGTATTGTGGCTGCTACGCTATCTTGGGAGTCTACCGTGAAATTTTCATCTTGTTTTATTCTCGAAAGTGCATCTGCTACGTAATTCTCTCTTCCCGGTAAGTATTTTATTTCATAATCGAACTCATTTAGTCCGATTTTCCACCTTGGTAGTTTCATATTTGGGTCTTTCATGTTGTCTAACCAAAATAAAGGTTTATGGTCGCTTAGAATTTCGAACTTTCTACCAAAAAGATATGATCTGAAGTTTTTGGTGGCCCATATTATTGCTAAGAGTTCCTTATCTATTGCGGAATAATCAATTTCGTGCTCATTTAATATCCTACCTGCGAAACATATTGGTTTGTGGTATTGCGACAATACCGCTCCTAGAGCATTGTTGCACGCGTCTGTCGTTAATGAAAATTTCTTTTTGAAGTCAGGATAAGTTAATATTGGATCGGATATAATTAGTAGTTTAAATTTTTCGACTGCTTTTTAGTATTCTTTATCATTAATGTTTATTTTTGCTCGCATTTTCAACTTCAATGTTATTATTTTTCAACTTGAATATTATAAATTTTCGATAAAATCCGCATAAGCATTAAAATCTTTTTATTTTTTATTATATTATAATATATATATATATAATATTTTTACAGCTTCAATTTTATTTGGGTTTGGTTTAATACCATCTATCGTTGTTACGTGACCTAGGAAATCTGTTTCCTTTTTCATCCATTCGCATTTATCTAATTGTAATTATAAATTTGCTTTCCTTACCTTTTTAAAAACCTTTCTTAGTGATAATATGTGTTCTTCTAATGAAGTGGAAAACACTATTATGTCGTCCAAATAAACTAAAGAATTTTTGTAAACTAAATCTCCCAAAAGATTGTTCATAAAACGTTGAATGTTGAATGTTGCTGGTGCAGTCTTTAATCCGAGTGGCATTTGTGTATATTCGAAATGACCGTTTTTAGTTGAGAAAGCAGTTTTTAATGGAACTTTCGTCCATTTGAATTTGATGAAATCCTTTTGCTAAATCGATGGTTGTGAAGTATTGACATCTTCCTAACTTGTTTAATATTTCATCCATTAAAGGTATTGGATATGTGTCGCTAATAGTAACTTCGTTCAGACTGCGATAATCTACGACTATGCGATATTTCTTTTTGCCTGATGCGTCACTCTTCTTTGGAACTATCCAGATAGGTGAACAATAAGGTGAATTTTGATTCACGAATAATACCTTGTTTCATCATTTCTTTTACTTGATTTTCTACTTCTTCGTCGAAGCTCTGTGGGTATTTATATGGTCTATTGTAAATAGGGTCTTCATGTTTCGTTGTGATTGTGTGTTTTATAGTATTAGTGAAACTCAAATTGTCGCCTTCCTTATACTGAATATCTCCGTATTCAAATAAAAATTTAGTTAATTCCCTTTTTTCTTCTGTGTTAAGATGTTCTAATCTGAACTGATTACTTTCTAGTAATTCGTTCTCTAATGCATATGCTATATGTAAATCTCTTGTTAGTGGTGGATCTAAACATTCTTCGCTTTCATTTAACCTTTCTTCTGATGTTTCATCTAAATCTGCTTCTGTGTTACTTTCTTCTTTGATACCATACTTGAATAAGAATTGAAAATTCCCAAGTTTTATAAACTCTTCCTCGTAGACGAGTTAAGCTTTACAATCTGTTAGGAACGTTCGGCCTAATAGAATATCAAATTTCATGAATGTAAAGTTTTTGATCGGTCGTACAAAGTCTACTGGGTTCCAATGATATACTGTTAGTTAAAGTTACTTTTCCACTTATGGTGTGGCATATTAAATTTTCTTTTGATGTTTTATAGTTTAAGAAGTTTTTTCTCATTAAATTTATTGATGATCCCGTATCTACTAAGCATTTTAGAGGAATATCATTCATAATTATTATTATGAACGGTGTTTTATTTTCTATTCCGAGGCTGTTTGATGAAAATTTTCTGACGTATCAATTTTTGATTGCTCGCTATAACCTTGGCGAGTTCTTTTTACAAGTGGATTTGGTGCATTTGTTCTATTCTAATTTTGCTGGTAATTGATTGGATTTTCGGCTCTACCTTGATATAATTTTTGTTGAAAGTCCCTGAATAGTAGTGGTTCATATGCTGCTCTATTTTGAGTTTGGCTCTGGTTCCTATAACCTTGGAAATTTGTATTAAAATTTTGTTGGTTTCTGTAAGCTGAGTTGTTGTTATAATTTTGATATCTAGAGTTGTAATTAGTTTTTTTCAATTTAGGAAGCGTAGTGTTATTTGTGTTCTTTGGTCTTTCAGATACATAATCTTCATAAACTCCTTTCTTTTGAGCTATTTGTTTTAGTTTATTTATTGCGGTTATGTCATATCTAGCTAACTGCATATACAATCTATTACAAAACTTCTTACTGATCCCGTCTTTTATTGTATTTTTCATTGCATTTGTGTATAATGATGTATTGGCTTGATTGCCTTCTAGTATTAGTTTATTTACAATGACAAACAACGGATACTTTCTCCGTATTGAAAGTAGTATAGTTTCCTTAGTAGTTCTTCGTAAGGTGCGTCTTGTAAGTGTTGATGAGGGTATCTCTTAGGGTGTTCCAGTCTGAAGCCATGTGCCTCAATGATGTCCTTTGTGCATCTCCATGTAGTTGCATTTCCACTGCACTGAATATCACGTTTTGTTGTCTGTTGTCATCGGTTTAATGATGAATTCGATTCTGCTGAAGAAGGCACTTAGATCTTCTACTTCTCCTCCAAAACTTGGTATTTGTCTTATTTGATTTAGCACTTGGCTTAAGTTAACATCACATAGGATTTGCAAAGTCATCTTGTTTGAATTTATTTATTTTTGTTTGTTGCTCCTTATTATAAAGCTAATTTTAAAAGTTTTACTTGTTTTGTAAAATGTTACACAGTAAAATATATCGTGTTTGCCGAAAAACGTTCCGTAGATTTTAATTAATTAATTAATTATTAAAAAAAAATACATGTGGCACTCAGAGATTTTTGTATCAATTTATGCAATGAGTTTTTTGTTTGTTTTTTTTTTTATATTTTCATTGATATTAATTCAAGTTGCACTTTTTGAGCTTGGAGCAAGAAAACAAATTTATTTATTTTTATTGAATAAATGAGAAGTTAATATTGTTAAAAATATTTTTTTATTTTTATTATTTTAATTATTATAGTTTAACAATACAATACAATACAATTCAAGCTATTCAGGAATTTGTATTGTTGAAAATGTAGGTTTATGGTAACTAAAATAGGAAACATAAGTTTGAGACTTGATGTCCTCTAAATATCTCGAAAATACTGGGTCAATGGTGGACCCATATTTTGTTGTTGATTCTTTTGTATCATTATATATTGCAAATTCAATTTCACCGAAAGAAAGGATGTCAATCCTGTGAAAAAAGTGATGAAATCGTAAAGTTAAATTTGATTATTAAATCAAATTACTTATCCACATACGATTTTTCTGCAATACTTTGACAAAATTTCCTTTGACGTTCAGCATTTGATACTGCTTTTCTTTTTTCATTTTTTTTTTAACAGTCTGAAGCTGAGAATATGCCCTTTGACGATCACAATTTTTACTTCTTAGCCCTTTAAGATATTCTACTCTATAAAAAGAAAAAAGCAAGGTATAAATAATGGGTATATATAATTAGGTAAAAATAGTGCTATATACACACCAAACAAATTATTCGTTCGAAAAATTTGAAAAAAAGAACGATATTTAGAGTTTGATCATCGAATTTCGCGCGGTATACATTTACATGTATATATTTAAAATATCATATACATATACTTTCTCTGCGCGGCATTAATGTGTATTACCTACACAAAAAACATAGGTACTAGATACTACACGTGCTTGGTTTAATGGTTTCTTTTAAACATATATATATACATATATATATATATATAAATATATATGTATATGTATATATATATATGTATATATATATATATATATATATATACATATATATTTATTCTTCATTACATATGTATATAATTTAAACCAATATAATATGCTGTTATATTATTTATATATGGTTTAAAATAAAGTTTGAAGCCTTTACTTTAAAATGAAATTAATTTGAGAAAAATCTATCCTTTAGTTCATGAGCAATGAGCGATTTTGTGTAGCAATCATATTACAACAACATTTATTTTTGCTAGCACACTCATTACCGAAACGTGAGACGTGTTCTACGTCAAAAACGATACTTCAATATAATATAATCTCAGGAGAATGCAATTGGCAAAAAAAAGCACTATCTCATGTATTCGGCATAGCGTCATATCTCCGACGACATATCTCCGCCCAGTACATTTTGCTGGCGGAGATATGTCGCTTTTTTCTGGCGGAGCTATGTCGTTTTCGAAACGACATATCTCCGCGCGGAGCTATGTCGCTATTCAAACGACATATCCACGCCGATGTAAGAATGACATAGCTCCGCGCGGAGAAATGTCGTTTCGAAAACGACATAGCTCCGCCAGAAAAAAGCGACATATCTCCGCGCGGAGGTATGACGCTAGAAACGACATATCTCCGCGCAGCGATTTAAAGCAAATTATGTCGATACAGCAACGAAAAATACAAATAACCAAAGAAAAGAAAACAAGTAAGAAGCCTTTCTTAGCATGCCGAATTTTATATACACATGAAAGCCCTTTTTTTTAATAGTATACTTTTTAAACGATATATCTCTGCCAAGAAAAAAACGACAAATCTGCGCCAGCAAAATGTACTAGGAGTATTTATGACGCTTTGCTCAAATTTCGCATGTTAAATTCAATAACTCTTTTTACAGCATTTCTTTTCATGAAATGAATTTATTAAAAAATAAAAAATGGGTAACAGTTTTGTGCAATAGTCCAAATACACAGCAGTTTTCTTCAATTTTAAATTTAAGTATAAATGAAAATATTACGTATTGCCTCTTCGACTTCTTGGTTGCAGGTTGGACATTTTGGCTTGTTATTTTCTTCTGCTTGATTGAGGGCCACAATTTGATCCCAACATATGCCACAAATGTTTACGTGATTGCATGGGCGCAACAAAACAGACTTTGGGTTAGTAAGGCACACATTACATGGATTCATTTCAACCATTGTTTGATCTGTTATCTGACTTAAATTTGAGGCATTTGATGAAAGTGAAGAAGTGGAAGATTCCATATCAGATGACATTTCAGTTGAATTCCCTTCATTATCCACACCTTCAAGGAAGTCCTGCTTCGAAAAGCTGTCAGCCAATGATGCAGTGCATGTCAGAAATCCCTGTATATCTATTTCACCTCTTTCAAAAAGATCCATTGCGTTCATAATTCTTTCGGTCCGATCCTGAGAACAAAAATAAATGAGTTAACATTTTATTTTAAATGATTCAATTAAAATTTATACAACTTATACAAAAGTGACCTTTAGCTCGAATTTTATTTCCTAAATTCAAATTGTAAGCTTCCACTGAGCTTGTGGTTCTTGTTGACCGCTTAAACACGGACATGCTTTTGGGCCCCTCCTATAAAATAAGTGTTAAATATTAATAATAATAAGTAAAATACAGCTTAATTATTTAACAACAAATAAAACTGACCTTTTTAATCCACTGTCTCTCAAAATATTTCAAAAATGACGAAAACAGCTTTTTGTCCATCTTTATTGCTTCAGATTTTAGAAGGATAAACCCTTCGATGATTTTACTTGCTGGTAACAGCGGTAAATGCAAAAATTTCATGAAAAGCATGTAAGCGATTTTATTGCTTTTCAGCGCTCTCTCAAAACCTTGCGATTGCTTCGCATTTTTCTTACACGCCTGTGTAAAATGAAACCAACAGGCGTAAAAACTCATGTTGGGATGCAGGCTTTTTAATGCGTTACGCATTGCCATTTCATAGTCTGAAATAATTGAGGCTCCTTTGAGGTAGCAAATGTTAGCGTCTATGTAATTAAACAAGTGCTGATAACATAGCTCTGTTTTGCGTGACATTAAAACAAAAACAAAAGGGGTAATCTAAGAAATATAAATTGTATTAGTTGTCAATAAAGTGTAGCATAAAAAGAGACATACCTTTTGCAAGTATTTAATATAAATTATTAAAAGTTGCTTAAAATCACCAAAAGGGCACACTTTAAATGTAGCATCGATTAAAAAATGCCTTTTTTGCTCCGGGATATTGGCTTTCATTAAGTCGATTACCTTCTCGGATGAAAATATGCAATAAGCAAACGAGCTCGATGCGTACACTTTTTTGAAGAATTGATTTGGAGTATTTCCCTTGGTCATTCCAAAAAGTTGCATTATTGTTTCGTCTTGAAAAGCTTCCACAACATTCATTGGCGAAGATGGAGACATTGGCAAAAAAGGCTGTCTCTTTCTTTGCAAAGTCCGTTTGACAGAGTCATAATTTATTTCGATCTCTGCTTCACCATTTTTTTTCCTTAGTAATTAAATAGAAAAATAATACATCAGTTTGTGTGAATTTCTTGTCTGCTCAAAAGCATATAAATATGCACTTACATATGTATGTACATATGTAAGAATAAACTTATTTACATATATGTATGTATGTATATGTTTCTATACGTACATATGTATAAATTTTCGTATGCATCGTCACTATGTGGACTGCCGAACACTTTGACATACATCTGTATGTACATACATACATACATATGCATATAGCAAGGCAGCATGTTTTATTATAATTTTAATTTAATGTTTACTTACTCAGCAAGAACATCGTAAAATATCTTTTTGATGTCGAAATTGCTAGTATTTTCGCACTTTTTTTTTATTTCACTTAGAGCAATGATTTTTTCGATTTCATGATTCTGAGGCCCATGATTATGCACAACATTTTCAGGCTTTGAGAAAGCCCTAGATTTGTCTGCACTTAAATACAGTCTGGCCTTACAAAATTTTACGCGGCAAACATATGCGGTTTCGCCTAGTTTTGGCTGTTTATTCTTAACATAAATTTGTTGCTCGATTACTGAAAACAAGAGTAATGAGCAGCCCGCTCGGCTTCCTTCTTTTAATTCAAATTTTATATCTGTGTAATCCATGTTCTACCTCTTTGAGCAACCGAAACGAAGTGAATGCAGCAGGAGAATGCGGCACTTTTTTGGCGCGCGCCACGCACACTTTGCCTGTTACACCAAAAAAAAACTATCTGTATACAAAAGTTAAAATAAATAATCTACTTAGGGACAAATTACATTCTACGTTTATGTTACTATAAATACTGCACGGAATGTTTTACCAATTTTTTATTAAATAGTATTTCTTAATTAAAACACAATTTACAAACTGCGAATCAGCAACGCATACACCATTAGGAAATTGTTTTTTAAAGTGCATTAACAGTTAGGAATCCAGTTGAAAATAAAGAGTAATGCAATAGAAAATAAATGGCAAAGAAGACAAAAACGCAGCACCGCACATGTTTATGTACATATGTACATACATCTGTAAAAATCTGTGCATACGTACATATGTATATATGTATATTCGTTTCTAAGACCCCTTTTACACGATGAAGTTTTTTGATGCATTATTTTTTTCATTCTGTTTCAAAGTATTTTCTATGTAAATGCAACTCTGGTTTAAATTTATGGTCGATAAACATAAATCATTGCCATCCATTGTTTTATTTGTAAACATATAATTGATTCGATAGAAGTAAAATGTGAATAAAATGAATTCAGTAAAAGAACTTTAGAGTGCGACTGCTATAGCGGTTGAGAAATCGGATTTTAATTGATTTATTATTCACATCAAACACTGTGCAACTCTGTGTTTACATGCAATCGGAATGAGGCAAAGCAAAATGAGAAAAATAAATCATTGCTTCACAAGTCATGAAGCATTGCTTCCACTTGTTACCCCCCTACCCTCTTTGCCAACAAACGAATGTTGCATTGGAAAAAACTTCATCGTGTAAAAGGGCTCTAAGAAACATATATGTATATAATATTCCGCATGCCAAGAAATGTTTCTTACTTGTTTTCTTTTCTTTGGTTATTTGTATTTTTATCGTTGCTGTATCGACATAATTTGCTTTAAATCGCTGCGCGTAGATATGTCGTTTCTAGCGACATAGCTCCGCCGTTTAAAAAACGACATATCTCCGCGCGGTGATATGACGTTTTCAGACGACATATCTCCGCGCGGAAATATGACGCTTAGAAACGACATATCTCCGCGCGGAGATATGTCGTTTGTGGCACGGCGGAGATATGTCGTCGGAGATATGTCGCTACCCCCATGTATTCGAGCATGGAACTTTCTCGTTTATGCCTTAGCGACCCTTTTATTGTCAGACAAGCGGCGGCAAGCTATCGTTCATATCCAAGAATCTTATTTATTGCAAAAATAACCAGGCTTCTGCAAACACTTCTCCTGTATTTATTTGTTGGTATGTTTCTTTGTTTGAGTGTTTTAATCGTAGTTAAATGTGATGAAATAACAGAAGTCAGCAGCAGGTGGTTTTGTTGAGTTAGAAGTTTTAACTTAAACTTAAAAAACCAAAATCAACAATAAAGACTTCTCTCTCTTTTTGTCTTCCAAGGCAGTCAAATATCCCTTTAGCTGCTGCTCATCAAACATTCTCTTCCCAATTTTTCCTTTATGACAATTCTAGCAGCTCTTGCCATACAATTATGCAAAGATGTACACAAATTACGAAAGTATATTCAGTGATGCATTTGTAAAGATCAGTTGCCGAAAACTCGAAATAAAGTAAAGTAGAATAAAAAAAAAAAAATAGACAGAGACACTGGAGAAAGATAAACTAAATTCAATAAACTATTCTTTTCTTTTTTATGCTAATATATAGCAATCAAACATATACAAACGGCTGTTAACACATAGCTCGTGAGTTCTAACACTCATTAGTTTTTTTATTCTCGATACCAAAGGTAAAGAGTATATTGGGTTTGTGCAATGTCCGTCATGGTGTCTGTCCGTCTGTCCGTCTGTATGAACGCACCTTTTTTCTACACCCTTCAAGCTAGAGACTTCAAACTTTGCAAATGTCTTTATTTATGGCATAGTAAATTAAAGTGTTAAGATTGGAGTTCTACGATAACTAGGGGGCTGGCAAATTGATAAACTCGATAACGCAAAATCGATAGATCCAGCTATTTCGCAAGCCCTTACAGCTAGAACTACCAAATTTGGGGAGAAAATAGCTACTATCAATCTCCATAAACTGCATCAAAAATTTGGAGCCACGCCCACCCATTCCGCCCCCAGCCCCCCCCCCCCCCCAAAGTTTAAAACTTAAAATGACCATATCTTCTACAGTTTTTGAGCTAGAGCTATCAAATTTGGTGCCAAGATAGGTGTTGACGATCCCTTACTTATCCGCTTCGCAGAGGAGGAGAAGTATCGAAGCAGCTCACCAGCCTATGCAGACAGGAAGCATATGGGATATTAGCGGAAAAGGTCCACCGCTGAGCCAGCTTACAAAACTAACCACTCACTATGAGATGGTCCGCGAGAGGGAATCCCAACTAAGGCCTCCCAAAAAGTACAACTCAGCACCGAAGCCTACCACGAGCTCCGAAGTACATACCCCGACACCGCGACTGCGCAATCCCTTTCGGAACAGTGCCCCAGTGGCATCCGGGACCGGCCAAGGAGCTAGCCCGGACACGCCGATAGATGTCCGGAATGCCTGCCAACGCTGCGGACAAACAGGACACAGGAGCTGGGATTGCAGGAATTTCCAAGTAATCCACTGTTGGCAGTGTGGAAAGCGGGGAGTACGGACCATAGAATGCTGCACACGGTCTTCGGAAAACGATGTGCCTCTCTCCCAGGGGGGAGCAGAGAGCAGTCAGCCCCGGAAGTAAACGGAGCCATACGACTGGAAAACGCGCGGATAATAGCCAGGGTAAGCGTGGACGGGAAATCCTTCCTGGCTACTATTGACACAGGAGCAACACGGAGTTTCGTAAGCGAGACGGTCGCACGGCAGCTAAGGAGCAAGGGACAACTGCACCTACAGGTGGGCGTGAGTCTAGCGGACGGATCGCGTACTATGTCCACCAAGGTCTACACAACCTCAATACGGTTCGGGGAGCAGCACGTCGCATTAGCACTACTGGTGTTACCAGCAGTCACACCAGCCCCGAGAGACGGGGCCTGTTCCATTGGAAGGTCATGCTGTTCGGATTGCACTCTGGCAACATTCCAGAGAGCCCTCGATGGCGTTATAGGTCCGGACATGGAGCCGCATGCCTTCGCCTATCTGGATGACATCATCGTCACCGGCCTGGATCTAGAGGACCACCTGAACAACCTTCGAGAGGTATTACGTCGCCTGTGGGAAGCGAACCTCCGCCTAAATAGCGAATTGCAAGTTCTTCCGAAGGAGTATCGCCTACCTAGGCCACGTCATCAGCGAGCAGGGCATACACACTGACCAGGAGAAGACAGCTTACCCCACCGACCAACGTTCGCGAGCTGCGCCGCTGCCTGGGGATAGCATCATGGTATAGGAGATTCGTGGCAAAATTCGTCGAAGAAGTGTAGCCGCTGTCGCTCTGTCGCTCCTACTCCGGAAAGGAAAGCTTTGGGAATGGGAGGAGTCACAGCAGGCCGCATTTGAAGACCTAAAACTGCGTCTTACCGAAGCCCCAGTCCTCGCCTGTCCCAACTTCTAAGTTAAGTTTGTTTTACAAACCGATGCCAGCGATTTCGGGCTGGGAGCGGTCCTGACCCAGGAGCTAGACTGGGCAGAGGGAGTCATCGCCTATGTTAGCCGGAGATTATCAAAACCCAAAGAGAATTACTCAGCTACAGAGAAGGAATGTCTAGCCATTGTACTAGAGGGGTACCGGTTCGACGTGGTAACTGATCACCTGGTTTTGAAGTGGCTCAACAGCATAGTTAACCCAACCGGTCGAATTGCGAGGTGGGCCTTCGAACTACAACAACAACAATTCGACATCCATTATCGTCGGGAGAAGTTAAACGTCGTGGCCGAAGCGTTGTCGATTAAACCACTGGAGGAGATACTGCAAACTACACAGGTCGATGAAATTGTATGCCCATGGCTACTAAAACTCATAAAACGCATCAAAGACCAGACAGAGAAGCACCCGGACTACACCCTAGAAAACGGCCAAGCGTACCGACACTTGGACCACCGCCCAACGGAAGAGGACTACGTACCGTGGAAGCTTTGCGTGTCATCCAATCAACGCTCCCGAGTTCTAAACGAATGTCACGACAATCCCACCGCTGGCCACCTAGGAATCCGAAAGACGATCAACCGGGACATGCAGCGGTAATACTGGCCCGGCCTTTTCCGAGACGTAACCCGATACGTACGACGGTGCAGCAAGTGTCAGGCGTACAAAGTGAGCCAAAAGAAACCCGCAGGGAAGATGTTGACCAGACAGGTAGCAGAACCTTTCGGGACTGTCTGTTCAGAATTTGTCGGCCCTCTCTCACTCAAGTGCCAAACCTATTGTGAAAGTCAATTTATAGATTAATATACGCTCTGGAAAACTGGGCAGCATACCTAATGTGCTCTTCGCCTATGTCAGGCGTGTTCCATAAATTCTAGTCGTCGGGCCATTGTGGAGGCTATTTTCAATCGACGCGCAATCTGGGGTACAGTTGCTGGTGTATGTGGTAATACTGCATGTATATAGAACACACATTGCTCACTTTTTTCTCCGTGGTGTGCAAATTGCGTTTATCACTGTTTTAGGAAAACCACAGTGCCAGCTGATCGCGGGCGTACAAGGGCTGGGCTTTGTTCAGCAGTGCCAGCTGAGCGAACACCGCTTGTCTGCTTTCGTTTGGTGTTCACAGGTGGCGCTTATACTAAAAGAGGTGTTCCAGCTGTGGGTGGTTCGTGAACAGGGTGCAATCGCGAACAAAAACAAATGCATATGCGCAAGGGTTTTGCAAAAAGTGCTGCATAGCCAACAGGCGCACCAATAGGCGATTTCTCCAGTAGGAAACTTCAAGCAGATAAAGAAAAAAGCCACGGTACCGGCTATTACTAACCCCCTGCGTCGCAGCTCTGCGGGGCTCTGGTGACCGAATCGGGGGGTATAACCTCCACCGGTCAAATACCATAGGGAAATTTTTGGTCAACGTTAGACTGCTTAAAGTTCTGAAGTTCTGCGATTGAGTGGAAACCAGCAGCAACAGTGGAGTCCACTGTGCGCCGCTCGGAATTGCCGAGATCTCCACCTCAGGGGATTGTTCTACCCCCGGTGCAAGTTTTGGTACCTCCAGGTACCATGTCTGAACCTGGGGCAGTCGTTTCACAACAGGGAAACGAGCCGGAAGAGAAAGATGTCTTCGAGCAGCTGGGTGCTACCCTGAACGGCCTTAATGCCCTCCTCATCGGCAGCGGCATGTTAATCAGCTGGTGAGAGACATAGCAGCGGAGGCAGTCAAGCTGTACGAAGCCTCTGCGGATAGAAGCAAAGCATCAACCTTAGCTAGCGCAGAGAAGGCCATACAAAAGTCGCCGGTTGCAAAACTGCCCCTTAGAGCAGTTTTCAGGGAAAATCAACATGTTAGTGGCGTTGCGAGGGTAACCGTGACACCAAAGAGACGGCGAGAGCACGAGGCTGGGCATCAAGCGACGCCTTCCAAGAGGAAGAGAGCTGGCAACGCAATGCCAGCGGCTCCAGAGGCTGCTGCACTTAAAACGTGGCAAACTGTCCAGAGGAAGAAGGCCACCAAGCCAGCCGGCAAGGCGCCTGGCAAGCAGACTATGAAGACCAGGTCCGATGCGCTGGTTATAAGTACCAGCGAGCTTTCTTACAGCGAAGTTCTGTCGCTAGTTACGCGCAGGAGCGATGGAAAGCTCAATGGCATCCGCGACAAGGTCTCCAAAGCCCGTCGGACAGCAAAAGGGGATTTGCTTCTGTCGCTAAATGGAGTAGGCCTGAAGTGTACTGAGCAGCTTAAGGAAGAGATGAAGCTGGTGCTGGGCACGAGAGCAGAGGTTCGCTCATTTACCGAGCAAACTCACTTTGCCATTCGTGACCTGGACGAGCTAGCCAACAAAGAGGAGATAGTGGCTGCAGTGTCATCGCAGGCAAACATCAGGGCCGACTCTTGCACATTTAAGAGCATTCGTCCTGGATACGGCAACACACAGGTGGCACAATTTTCGGTTCCAGCAAATCTGGCAAGCAGCATTACTGCCCTACGCACAGTTCGCATTGGTTGGACCAGCTGCGCCATTCGTCTGCAGGAAGCACGCACTCGGTGCTACCGCTGTCTTGAGATGGGACATACTGCAAGCAAGTGCCGTAAACCTGTGCTGCATCAGGGGCGGGGATACGGACCACAAGGCATCGTCCTGCAAGAGCGATCTGGCAAAGTGCTTTATCTGCATCACAAAGGGTAGCGCCTCATTCAGCCACCAGGCGGGCAGTAACAATTGTCCACACAGCGGAAGGGTACCTAGTCGTGCAAAATTAAGTTCATCCAGCTGAACCTAAGCCATTGTGCAGCGGCTCAGAATTTGCTGTCGCAAACAGTGCGAGAACGGTTTGCAGACCTTGCGGAGCTAAGCGATCCATACCGGGTGTCCGAGGGCCCCAGATGCGCTTCGGCCACAAATGGGAGAGCGGCCTTATGGTCCTGTGGAAATGACGGGACTCCACTATTCAGCGTCCATCGGGACGCGCGCGCATTGGTGGGTGGCCTGTGGTTCTATGCAGTCTACCTACCCCCCAGTCTGCACTTGTCAGAGTTTGCCTTCACCCTGGACTCCCTGGTAGCAGACGCTAGAGGCCGTCACCCGATCGTCATCGCTGGTGACTTTAACGCGTGGGCAGAGCAGTGGGGCAGCTCATCAACCAATGCTAAGGGACGGGCGTTGCTCGAGGCGTTCTCGATCCTTGACGTGGCGCTCTTGAACCATGGAACGCAGCACACGTTCAGGAGAGCGGGACTGGGTTCGGTCGTCGACATTACTTTTGTTAGTAGTTCGCTGTTCAGTTCGTCCAGCTGGAGCGTAGATGACTCATTTAATGCAAGTAACCACGCTGCCATATGGCCTATGTATCGCGTCGAGACGCTAGATGCGCGGATTTTTAGTGCAAACATGGAATCTGCTGTGATCCTAGTCACTGCTGAAAGTACCGAAGAAGTTGTCGACAACACAATACAGATGCTAAGCCGAGCTTGTAATGCTAGCATGACGAGGGGCAGAAGGTACCAGAGGCACCATGTGCCCGTATATTGGTGGAATGGGGAGATCGCCGAGACCCGGAGCAAATACAACTATGCTAGACGCCGGTACCAGCGCTCATGCGGATCGCTGGTGTTCCAGGAACAACAGGTGCAGTTTCATGACAGCAGCAGACGCTTCCAGAAGCTTATTAAAGACAGCAAGCGCAGATGCTTCCTGGACCTCTGCGACACAGCGGAAAACGACCCGTGGGTAACGCCTATAAGTTGGTAGTAAAACGGTTCAATTCCTCTTCTCGTTGCCACCCCATAGATCCGGTATCACTGAAACAGATTATTAGGCATCTCTTTCCAAGTATGCCGAAGGATTTGGGCGAGCTCCCGCCTGTGCCAAGCATGCCCTCCGTAGCTGAGCCCATCACAATAGATGAGATTCGCCACGCTGCATCGAGGTTGAAACCGAGCAAGTCGCCCGGCCCAGACGGGATTCCAAAACAAGCACTCAAACTGGCAATCGCGCTCCACCCTGAAATTTTTTCGAGCATGTTCAACAGCTGCCTACGAAGCGGAGTTTTTCCCGACCGATGGAAAATTCAGCGCCTGGTCCTCCCACCAAAGCCTGGCAAACAGCTCGAAGACCCAGCTGCATATCGTCCGATCTGCCTGATCGATACTGTCGGTAAACTCCTGGAGTACCTTATTTGTAACCGGCTTGATAGCGCCATTGCTGCTGTTGGTGGAGTTTCACCGCATCAGTATGGCTTCCGCAAAACGAGATCTACGCTTGATGCGATCGGCAAGGTAGTCGATTTAGCTTCGGGAGCGTTAGCCGGGTGTAGATGGAAAGGCGGCGCCAAGAAGTACTGCCTTGTGACAACGCTGGATGTCAAAAATGACTTCAACATGGCTACATGGGGCTGCATCCTGGAGTCCCTCAAGGCGCTAAGCGTTCCGGAGTACCTGCTGAAATTTACAAGAAGCTATTTCAAGGATCGTATCCTAAAGTATGATACCAGCGAGGCGACTGAGGAGTACGCAGTATCTGGAGGCGTTCCGAAAGAGTCGGTATTGGGGCCACTACTGTGGAACGTTTTTCGCTTATCAATGCCCGACGGTGTTCACCTTGTGGGCTTTGCTGACGATGTGGCAAAAATGGTTGTTGCCAAGGAGCTCACGGCAGTGAAAGGAAATTGCAACCTAGCCATTGCAAAAGTCATACAGCGGCTGTCTTCAGTTGGGCTTCAGATAGCACCCCAAAAAACTGAGGCAGTTTTAATCAGCAGCCGAAAAGCAGTGGAGACAGCTTCCATCATCGTGGCTAACACCCCAGTCAGGTCAAAGAGGGCAATTAAATACCTAGGCGTGATGCTGGATACCAGCACTAAGCAGAAAATAATATAGAGCATTTATTCAGTACGGCGAAGTTTATCATTCAGTACCAGTGAGATCAGATCCAGGCAGACAAAAGAGCGAAAGAGCGCTTTGCAGAACTCTCTCGCCTCAAATTTTTGCAGACAAAGTATGCTGCGCAAAACTGCAAGTCATTCCTTTGCTTGCTTTGCTTGCGAACGTTGAGCAACAGCAGCCTAGAGCCGCTGGATCCAATCGTTGTGCATATGTATGCGTTTATATGTGAGCGAGCTCGCAGCCAGTGTGAGCTGTTTGTAGATAGAGAGGGCACGCGGGGGTAGGCAACCAACGGGCAAAATGCATTAGTATATGAATACATGTGAGTTTGGTTTGGTTGGGCTACCTGCTTTGTGCTTTGCCTAGATTTTCTATATTTTTCCCTATGCCTTGCATTTGCATGTGTGTGCTCATGTATGTATATCCAGCTCGTTTGTATGAGTGGTTATTGTTATGGCATTAACTGACCTGTCGCACTTTTAGGATTTTGGCATTTTATAAACAGGTTGAGGAACATAAAGAAGTGCAATGTTAACAATATATGTATATTTATTATTAATTGCTATAGTTATAACTATTTATTACAGGTTTCTTATAACTATTGAAATAACTTAGCACTAATAAAACATATACAAACATAATTACATTTATTCCGCAAATATATTAAAAATACAATGACACATTATAACCGATGTGATGATTGCATATAAATGTTATAAATTTATAATCGAATCATATCAAAGCAATCCATGCAAGATAAAGTATTTCTCACAAGCAGCAACAACAATGTCTCGCCACCCAAAATTCTATCAACACATTTTTCTTTGCCCACAAACAGCAAGTTTATACATATGTCTGTACGCCTGTGTATTCGCCGCGCATCGCTGCCAAAATGCAACAAAAAGTACAACAACCAAAAGTACTTTTTACTAGTTTTTGTTGCTTTTCGGCAACGCTGTAGGCGCGGTCTGTATTCTTGTTATTTTCACATAATTGTAAATCGGCAGTTCTTGAGTTTTGGTTCAATATGCTTATTAAAGTCAAAGTTGGAAGGGTAGTATAAACTTAATATTAACCTTGTGCAATTGAATAGCAAAACTTGAAATTCTTTAAAATTATTTCAATTCTACATGTTTATTCTAGCATTGTTTATTGTTTATATTCTAGCATAAACAAAATATATATATTTAAATCATATATTAGATTTTTCATTGACAATTATTGAATATTGGTTCAAGGGGTATTTTCTATTTGTGCAGCTTGTGCGTCTCAGCAACGACAAGCCAGCGCGTTGTTGTTTTGTTCAGTTTCACTTTGGGTTCAGCGACCCGTCGATTAAAGGAGAGGCGGCGGGTCAGCGGACAGCAAGAACGGTAAAAAGTTGTTGGAACATATTGTATGCAAGTGCGATTGATACATATATTTCTTGCTGGGCCTGCTTGCCGAGGTTTTTGTTATTTTTGATATTTTTCCTTTTACATATGTACCAATGCACTACTGAATACACTTTCGAAATTTGTTCGCAACTTTGCGTAACTGTATGGCAAGAATTGTTGGAAAGTGTCATAGGGTAAATATCGGGAAGAGTATGAATGAGCAGCAATAGCAAAACTGAAATTCGACTGCCTTGGAAGACAAAATCTTATGTTTTTTATTTCGACAAGCGCTCATAAGATTGTGATTGTGTCCCAATGTGTATACATTTGCACATATAATAGCAAAACTGCCTTTGAAGACAAAATCTTGTTGTTTTATTTTACTCACGCGCAATAATGGGGGAAGAAAAATAGTTTTGTGGATAGCAATTAATAATAAATATACACATATTGTTAGCATTGCACTTCTTTATGTTTCTCAACCTGTTTATAAATTGCCAAAATCCTAAAAGTGCGACAAGTCAGTTAATGCCATAACAATAACCACTCAAACATACATGAGCACACACATGCAAATGCAAGGCATAGGGAAAAATATAGAAAATCTAGGCAAAGCACAAAGCAGGTAGCCCAACCAAACCAAACTCACATGTATTCATATACTAATACATTTTGCCCGTTGGTTGCCTACCCCCCGCGTGCCCTCTCTATCTACAAACAGCTCACACTGGCTGCGAGCTCGCTCACATATAAACGCATACATATGCACAACGATTGGATCCAGCGGCTCGAGGCTGCTGTTGCTCAACGTTCGCAAGCAAAGCAGGCAAAGGAATGACTTGCAGTTTTGCGCTGCACACTTTGTCTGCAAAAATTTGAGGCGAGAGAGTTCTGCAAAGCGCTCTTTCGCTCTTTTGTCTGCCTGGATCTGATCTCACAGATACTGAATGATAAACTTCGCCGTACTGAATAAATGCTCTATATTATTTTCTGCTAAGTGATACCTGGCTATGCTTTAGGGAGCACCTTGAGTACGCTAGCACGAAGGCCGCCATTACAAATCGGGTAATCTCGCTAATCATGACTAATACGCGAGGTCCAAAACAACTAAAGAGACTCCTCTTATCCGGCGTCATAAGAGCGACGATGCTGCATGCGGCACCGATATGGCAACCAGGTTGCCGCTTCGATAGTTCGATAGTTAAGGTTTGTAGTGGCTTCAGAACCATCTAGGATGACGCATGTCTGGTTTTGGCTGGCGTAGCACCCATAGCCGAGATGGCCAGGGAAATCGCTGAGATCTACAAGGAAACACATGGAAGGGAACTTTCAGCTCTCCAAAAGCAGTACGTGCGCACTGCGGCCAAAACGCGTACCTTGGAGAACTGGCAGAGGCAATGGAATGGCGTCTAGCAAAGGGCGCTGGTGAGCTGAATTTCTACACCACCCAACTATTAAGTGGTCATGGGTGCTTCCGCCAATACCTGCACCGATTTGGGCATGAGGGTGCCCCGTTTTGCACTTTTTGTGGAGACAGGTGTGTCGAGGATGCCGAACACGTCTTGCTGCACTGCGGATGATTCTCCGGGCTTCGGGAAAATCTGGAAAGGGTTTTGGCTGCAGGATCGAGGTGGACAGTCTCGTTCCAGTGATGCTGGTCAACGGCGCTAACTGGGAAGCGTTCAGTGCTTTTGCGGCGGCAGTCATGACCGGTCTGCGTGAGGCTGAGTGCGAGCGTAGAGGTCAAGTGGATTAGGCGGAATACATTGGCGACGCATTTTCTCACGGCCGTACCGCCAGTGTCTTGTTTCGCTTATATATAACCTTATATTTAGAAAATATGTATATATGTAGGTTAAGTAATAAATGAATTTAAAAAAAAAAAAAAAACCGTCATATCCACACACACGCACACAAGGATAGGGGTAAGTGTCGGCCATCCCCAATGGGCCAAAAGCCGCGAGAAGCGGCATTGCACTGACCTGTTGTGGAATAGGGCATGCCGCCTATAAATGTTACATATCCGCATATATATGTGTTAATAAAGATAATGAAGTGTTAAGTTGTTGTTGTTGTATTCTCTTGTTTTCCCCCCTTTCCCACCACTTCTACCCTTTTCAGCGAGTCGGCCTCGAGCCAGTGCTTCGGTGCGCCTCACCACATGGCCCACGTGGGGCAAACCTGAGGGGTATGCTAGCGAATCTTCCGAGTTTTACTCTGGATTCTGCGACGCTTGCCTCTTGGGTAGGTTCCATGTGTAGCGACAAGTAGGTAATACCCAGGCGTTGCAGTTGTGAGTGATCGGGTGGGGGGATGAGCGCGCATTCCGATTCTTACTCTGTACGTGGCGAATCCTCTCACTCGTACCTCTCACACGCGTCCGAGAGATTTCTCAAGGACGCGGCCGGTGATCGGAGCGGGCGGATGGGGTTAGACGGCCGGCGTGCAGCCTTCCGGGTCTTACCCTCCGCCTGACCAACGAGCTGTTTACACTCATTCTCTCGTACCCACCAAACTGCGCTCGACGCCCTGGTCGGTTATGAAGAATAATAATTGGTTAGTTCTCCGAGTATTACTCTGGGCTAGCCGATCTATTCATTTGAGAGTCTCCCAAATAGCCGCCAGCACGTACGCCGTACTCGTGAATCTGTCTTTTATATATTCGGTTAATATGTTTCTATTTTCGTCTGGGTAAGGGATGTTTGTGTATAAAGATTTTTTAGTTAGTGTTTTTGGTATGTCAGAAATAAAAAGGATTTCATTTGTATCTGATTATAACCAAGTTGAAGTTTTTATAGTCAATATTTGTTCTTAATCTACGTTCCCTAAACGATCATGTATAAGTAATTTTGGATTTAAAATCCCTAATCTTGTGAGTTGCATGCGAATTTCTACATCTTCAATGTATTCGGGGAATTGTTGTAAATTAAAAAGTATTAAATTTAGTTTTTTATCCTGTTGTGAAACTTCTATCATGTTGTCTATTATGTGTATCCTGTGATTCTATAATTTGTTTAAATTCGTTAATTTGTATGCTGTTTTCTTCTAAATTATTTATTTTGTTTATAAGTTCAGTTTAATCTTCCTCATTTAATGTTCCGAATAGGTATTTGTATGCTGTTCCTACTATGTTTATTAAACCTCTTTTGTTTCTTTTAACTATTTTGATTCCATTCATTTTGTCAAGTTTTTCTGTTAAATATTCTATTTGTGGTAAGAGTCTAAAGGGTTCGGCTTGTTGTAATATATTATTAAGTGTTTCATCTGTTTTTTTAAAGTTTATTGTTAAACAATGATATTCATATTGTGATGTGATGCAAATTAGACCAGTTTTAAATATTAGGTATCCGTTTTGGGCTTTGAGTTGGTTAATTTCGATTGATTGAGCGTTATTAATTTATTATTATTGTGAATAAGATTATTAATTGGAACAAGTATATCGTTTGCAGCTTTAGCAGTTGACCTGGAATTGTTATATTTACTTGTGTTAGTTATTTTCTGTTTTTTGAATTTAGTATGAGAGTTCTGCAAGAACTGAATATGTCACTTCCCCATCCCCTAAAAATTTGCTTGTCCTCAAGCTGTTATGTTTGGGTACATTTTAGTTTCTGTATCAATTATGATTTTATTTTCTTGTTCACTTGCCATTTCTGTTTCTGATTTTTTCTTATATTTTATTATCATACGTTGTGGAATATTTTTAAATTTAATAATAAGGTATATAGTTATCGCGATTAACAATATTGCGAGTATAGTTAGGACAATTATTAACAAGTAATTGTGTATCTTAGTTTGTTCTTTTATGATTTGTCTTGTGTGTATGAAAGATATTGGTTCGATTCTCGTTATGTTGTTACTTATGTTTGTGTGATATTGGAAAGTACATTTGTTATAGATATATCTTCTAATTGAATCGAACAATTAATTGCCTTAATAATATTATTTCCACTTATTTATATTTTTTGATTAATACAATTTTGATTAAGTGTTGTTTTCGGTAAATTCCATGTTATTATATCATTTGGTTCTACGAAATTTATTTCGTAATTTTTATGTGTTTATGTAAATTTACATTCTGTGTGTTTTTGTTTTATAATGCCTTTTATACATTTATTTGGCTTTAATTTCTTGTCTACTGAATATGTTTTGTTATTGTTGGTGTAATATTTGGTTTTTATATTTTCGGTCAATATGTTTCTATTCTCGTCTGGGTATGGGATAATTGTATATAACGATCTTTGAATTAGTGGTTTTGGAATGTGGGAAATAAGAAGGATTTCATTTGTATCTGATTTTAACCAAGTTGAAGTTTTTATATTCAATATTTGTTCTGAATCGACGTTTCTTAAACGATCATGTTTGAGTAATTTTGGATTGAAAATTCCTAATCTTGTGAGATGCATACCCATTTCTATATCTTCAATGTATTCGCTGAATTGTTGTAAATTAAAAAGTATTAAATTTATCTTTTTATCCTGTTGTGAATCTTCTAACATATTGTCTATTATGTGTATCCTGTGATTAACAGCTTCTATAATTTTGTTTAATTCGTTAATTTGTATGCTGTTTTCTTCTAAATTATTTATTTTGTTTTCAAGTTCAGTTTTGTCTTCATCATTTAAAGTTCCGAATAAGTATTTATATGCTGTTCCTACTATGTTTATTAAACCTCTTTTGTTTCTTTTAACTATTTTGATTCCATTCATTTCTCTGTTGAGTTTTTTTATTAAATATTCTACTTGTGGTAAAAATTTAAAAGGTTCGGATTGCTGTAATATATTATTAAGTGTTTCATCTGTTTTTGTTAAGTTAATTTTTAAAGAATGATATTCATATTCTGGTGTGATGCTAATTAGACCGGTTTTAAAAATTAGGTATCCGTTTTGGGCTTTGATCTGGTTAATTTCGATTGATTGAGTGTTACAATTTATTATTATTGTGGATAAAATTATTAATTGGAACAAGTATATCGTTTGCGGCTTTAGCAGTTGACCTGGAATTGTTGTATTTACTGTTAGTTATTTTCTGTTCTTTGAATTAAGTTTGGTAATGTAAGATTTTTCTCCCTCTGTTAGTTTCTTCAAAATGTTTTTAATGTATTCTTTCAATATTGCCTGTTTTCCTAAATGGCTTAGTTACTTTTGACTTTACTAGAGGCATTTCCCTGTATTTTGTATCTATTTCGAATTTTTTCTGTTTCTCATTAAGCTTATTAATTTTGTCGATTTTCTTTGTTTGAACGTCATGGGCTGGTGTTCCTGCGTAAATGAATATGTCTGCGGGTGTTCTACCTGTGGTATTGTGTATTGTTTTGTGGTTGTATGTGTAGAGGATTGTTTCGAATTTTGTCAATTTGTTTTCTGGGTCGTTGTCGGTATTTGTAATTCATAGTTTTTCGTTTATTGTTTTATGGAATCTTTCTACATCTGAAATTCCATTTTTACTTGTTGTTATTTCTATTTTGACATCTGATTCTAAACACAACTTTAAAGCTGCGCACATTAATGCTGAATACTTATCTGCTTTTATTTCCATTGGTTTTCCCATATCGTTAAATATTTTTAGGATAGCTCTTTTTGCTTCTAGCCAGTCTCTGCCATGTACTTCGACTAATGTAGCGTATTTTGAATATACGTCTATAGAAGACAAGAACTTTTTGTTATTTGTCATGTAAAAATCTATTACATATTTTTCCCTTGGGTTGTTAATTTCTGGTGTTATTTCGAAAGTAAATTTTGTATCCCTGGGTTCTGTTTTAGATATATTGCAAACTTCGCAATCATTTATAATATTTTGAATTAATTTTTGGTAATCTGGGTAGTAATATTTTGTCTTGAACATAACTATTGTCTTTTCTATCCCTGGATGTAGTAATTTTTTTTTGAATTTTTATTTTAATTTCTTTAAATACTGAATAATTTTGGATGTCTATTAATTTTGTTGTTGCTCTCATTGTTCTGATGGGGTTATTATTTTTGATTATTTCTATATAAGCTTTTTGGAATATTTCGTAGTCGCCATTATGTGTGAAATATACTACGCTGTGCTTTGCACATAAATATTCTTTTATTATTTCTTTTGCTCTTTCTGTTGTCATGTGTAGGTTATTACAATTTTTGTTTTGTGAATGTAATTTAGTGTCTTGACATCGTCAGTATTGCTTTTAATAAATTCAATTTGGTGGCTGTAGTTGTTTAAAGGTCTGTCTGTAATTTGTATATAATATTGATTATCTTCGTTTGCGCTATGTATTGTGGCTGCTACGCTATCTTGGGAGTCTACCGTGAAATTTTCATCTTGTTTTATTCTCGAAAGTGCATCTGCTACGTAATTCTCTCTTCCCGGTAAGTATTTTATTTCATAATCGAACTCATTTAGTCCGATTTTCCACCTTGGTAGTTTCATATTTGGGTCTTTCATGTTGTCTAACCAAAATAAAGGTTTATGGTCGCTTAGAATTTCGAACTTTCTACCAAAAAGATATGATCTGAAGTTTTTGGTGGCCCATATTATTGCTAAGAGTTCCTTATCTATTGCGGAATAATCAATTTCGTGCTCATTTAATATCCTACCTGCGAAACATATTGGTTTGTGGTATTGCGACAATACCGCTCCTAGAGCATTGTTGCACGCGTCTGTCGTTAATGAAAATTTCTTTTTGAAGTCAGGATAAGTTAATATTGGATCGGATATAATTAGTAGTTTAAATTTTTCGACTGCTTTTTAGTATTCTTTATCATTAATGTTTATTTTTGCTCGCATTTTCAACTTCAATGTTATTATTTTTCAACTTGAATATTATAAATTTTCGATAAAATCCGCATAAGCATTAAAATCTTTTTATTTTTTATTATATTATAATATATATATATATAATATTTTTACAGCTTCAATTTTATTTGGGTTTGGTTTAATACCATCTATCGTTGTTACGTGACCTAGGAAATCTGTTTCCTTTTTCATCCATTCGCATTTATCTAATTGTAATTATAAATTTGCTTTCCTTACCTTTTTAAAAACCTTTCTTAGTGATAATATGTGTTCTTCTAATGAAGTGGAAAACACTATTATGTTGTCCAAATAAACTAAAGAATTTTTGTAAACTAAATCTCCCAAAAGATTGTTCATAAAACGTTGAATGTTGAATGTTGCTGGTGCAGTCTTTAATCCGAGTGGCATTTGTGTATATTCGAAATGACCGTATTTAGTTGAGAAAGCAGTTTTTAATGGAACTTTCGTCCATTTGAATTTGATGAAATCCTTTTGCTAAATCGATGGTTGTGAAGTATTGACATCTTCCTAACTTGTTTAATATTTCATCCATTAAAGGTATTGGATATGTGTCGCTAATAGTAACTTCGTTCAGACTGCGATAATCTACGACTATGCGATATTTCTTTTTGCCTGATGCGTCACTCTTCTTTGCAACTATCCAGATAGGTGAACAATAAGGTGAATTTGATTCACGAATAATACCTTGTTTCATCATTTCTTTTACTTGATTTTCTACTTCTTCGTCGAAGCTCTGTGGGTATTTATATGGTCTATTGTAAATAGGGTCTTCATGTTTCGTTGTGATTGTGTGTTTTATAGTATTAGTGAAACTCAAATTGTCGCCTTCCTTATACTGAATATCTCCGTATTCAAATAAAAATTTAGTTAATTCCCTTTTTTCTTCTGTGTTAAGATGTTCTAATCTGAACTGATTACTTTCTAGTAATTCGTTCTCTAATGCATATGCTATATGTAAATCTCTTGTTAGTGGTGGATCTAAACATTCTTCGCTTTCATTTAACCTTTCTTCTGATGTTTCATCTAAATCTGCTTCTGTGTTACTTTCTTCTTTGATACCATACTTGAATAAGAATTGAAAATTCCCAAGTTTTATAAACTCTTCCTCGTAGACGAGTTAAGCTTTACAATCTGTTAGGAACGTTCGGCCTAATAGAATATCAAATTTCATGAATGTAAAGTTTTTGATCGGTCGTACAAAGTCTACTGGGTTCCAATGATATACTGTTAGTTAAAGTTACTTTTCCACTTATGGTGTGGCATATTAAATTTTCTTTTGATGTTTTATAGTTTAAGAAATTTTTTCTCATTAAATTTATTGATGATCCCGTATCTACTAAGCATTTTAGAGGAATATCATTCATAATTATTATTATGAACGGTGTTTTATTTTCTATTCCGAGGCTGTTTGATGAAAATTTTCTGACGTATCAATTTTTGATTGCTCGCTATAACCTTGGCGAGTTCTTTTTACAAGTGGATTTGGTGCATTTGTTCTATTCTAATTTTGCTGGTAATTGATTGGATTTTCGGCTCTACCTTGATATAATTTTTGTTAAAAGTCCCTGAATAGTAGTGGTTCATATGCTGCTCTATTTTGAGTTTGGCTCTGGTTCCTATAACCTTGGAAATTTGTATTAAAATTTTGTTGGTTTCTGTAAGCTGAGTTGTTGTTATAATTTTGATATCTAGAGTTGTAATTAGTTTTTTTCAATTTAGGAAGCGTAGTGTTATTTGTGTTCTTTGGTCTTTCAGATACATAATCTTCATAAACTCCTTTCTTTTGAGCTATTTGTTTTAGTTTATTTATTGCGGTTATTACAAAACTTCTTACTGATCCCGTCTTTTATTGTATTTTTCATTGCATTTGTGTATAATGATGTATTGGCTTGATTGCCTTCTAGTATTAGTTTATTTACAATAACAAACAACGGATACTTTCTCCGTATTGAAAGTAGTATAGTTTCCTTAGTAGTTCTTCGTAAGGTGCGTCTTGTAAGTGTTGATGAGGGTATCTCTTAGGGTGTTCCAGTCTGAAGCCATGTGCCTCAATGATGTCCTTTGTGCATCTCCATGTAGTTGCATTTCCACTGCACTGAATATCACGTTTTGTTGTCTGTTGTCATCGGTTTAATGATGAATTCGATTCTGCTGAAGAAGGCACTTAGATCTTCTACTTCTCCTCCAAAACTTGGTATTTGTCTTATTTGATTTAGCACTTGGCTTAAGTTAACATCACATAGGATTTGCAAAGTCATCTTGTTTGAATTTATTTATTTTTGTTTGTTGCTCCTTATTATAAAGCTAATTTTAAAAGTTTTACTTGTTTTGTAAAATGTTACACAGTAAAATATATCGTGTTTGCCGAAAAACGTTCCGTAGATTTTAATTAATTAATTAATTATTAAAAAAAAATACATGTGGCACTCAGAGAATTTTGTATCAATTTATGCAATGAGTTTTTTGTTTGTTTTTTTTTTTATATTTTCATTGATATTAATTCAAGTTGCACTTTTTGAGCTTGGAGCAAGAAAACAAATTTATTTATTTTTATTGAATAAATGAGAAGTTAATATTGTTAAAAATATTTTTTTATTTTTATTATTTTAATTATTATAGTTTAACAATACAATACAATACAATTTAAGCTATTCAGGAATTTGTATTGTTGAAAATGTAGGTTTATGGTAACTAAAATAGGAAACATAAGTTTGAGACTTGATGTCCTCTAAATATCTCGAAAATACTGGGTCAATGGTGGACCCATATTTTGTTGTTGATTCTTTTGTATCATTATATATTGCAAATTCAATTTCACCGAAAGAAAGGATGTCAATCCTGTGAAAAAAGTGATGAAATCGTAAAGTTAAATTTGATTATTAAATCAAATTACTTATCCACATACGATTTTTCTGCAATACTTTGACAAAATTTCCTTTGACGTTCAGCATATGATACTGCTTTTCTTTTTTCATTTTTTTTTTTAACTTGTCTGAAGCTGAGAATATGCCCTTTGACGATCACAATTTTTACTTCTTAGCCCTTTAAGATATTCTACTCTATAAAAAGAAAAAAGCAAGGTATAAATAATGGGTATATATAATTAGGTAAAAATAGTGCTATATACACACCAAACAAATTATTCGTTCGAAAAATTTGAAAAAAAGAACGATATTTAGAGTTTGATCATCGAATTTCGCGCGGTATACATTTACATGTATATATTTAAAATATCATATACATATACTTTCTCTGCGCGGCATTAATGTGTATTACCTACACAAAAAACATAGGTACTAGATACTACACGTGCTTGGTTTAATGGTTTCTTTTAAACATATATATATACATATATATATATATATAAATATATATGTATATGTATATATATATATATATATATATATATATATACATATATATTTATTCTTCATTACATATGTATATAATTTAAACCAATATAATATGCTGTTATATTATTTATATATGGTTTAAAATAAAGTTTGAAGCCTTTACTTTAAAATGAAATTAATTTGAGAAAAATCTATCCTTTAGTTCATGAGCAATGAGCGATTTTGTGTAGCAATCATATTACAACAACATTTATTTTTGCTAGCACACTCATTACCGAAACGTGAGACGTGTTCTACGTCAAAAACGATACTTCAATATAATATAATCTCAGGAGAATGCAATTGGCAAAAAAAAGCACTATCTCATGTATTCGAGCATGGAACTTTCTCGTTTATGCCTTAGCGACCCTTTTATTGTCAGACAAGCGGCGGCAAGCTATCGTTCATATCCAAGAATCTTATTTATTGCAAAAATAACCAGGCTTCTGCAAACACTTCTCCTGTATTTATTTGTTGGTATGTTTCTTTGTTTGAGTGTTTTAATCGTAGTTAAATGTGATGAAATAACAGAAGTCAGCAGCAGGTGGTTTTGTTGAGTTAGAAGTTCTAACTTAAACTTAAAAAACCAAAATCAACAATAAAGACTTCTCTCTCTTTTTGTCTTCCAAGGCAGTCAAATATCCCTTTAGCTGCTGCTCATCAAACATTCTCTTCCCAATTTTTCCTTTATGACAATTCTAGCAGCTCTTGCCATACAATTATGCAAAGATGTACACAAATTACGAAAGTATATTCAGTGATGCATTTGTAAAGATCAGTTGCCGAAAACTCGAAATAAAGTAAAGTAGAATAAAAAAAAAAAAATAGACAGAGACACTGGAGAAAGATAAACTAAATTCAATAAACTATTCTTTTCTTTTTTATGCTAATATATAGCAATCAAACATATACAAACGGCTGTTAACACATAGCTCGTGAGTTCTAACACTCATTAGTTTTTTTATTCTCGATACCAAAGGTAAAGAGTATATTGGGTTTGTGCAATGTGCGTCATGGTGTCTGTCCGTCTGTCCGTCTGTATGAACGCACCTTTTTTCTACACCCTTCAAGCTAGAGACTTCAAACTTTGCAAATGTCTTTATTTATGGCATAGTAAATTAAAGTGTTAAGATTGGAGTTCTACGATAACTAGGGGGCTGGCAAATTGATAAACTCGATAACGCAAAATCGATAGATCCAGCTATTTCGCAAGCCCTTACAGCTAGAACTACCAAATTTGGGGAGAAAATAGCTACTATCAATCTCCATAAACTGCATCAAAAATTTGGAGCCACGCCCACCCATTCCGCCCCCAGCCCCCCCCCCAAAGTTTAAAACTTAAAATGACCATATCTTCTACAGTTTTTGAGCTAGAGCTATCAAATTTGGTGCCAAGATAGGTGTTGACGATCCCCAACGAAATTCTTAAATGCCACGCCCATCTATACTGCCCTATCCGCCCTCAACCTCCCCAACGCTTCGCTAAAAACCGTTGTGCGTGTATCTTCCATAGTGTTTGAGCTAGAGTCACAAAATTTAGTAGGTAGATAACTGGTAACGACCCCGAAAAACTGCATCAAAGTTTTGGAGCCCCACCTACCCATTCCGCCCCCAGCCCCCCCGCAGTTTAAAAACAGAAATGCTTATATCTTTTACAGTTCTTGAGTTAGAGCCACCAAATTCTGTGCCAAAATAGGTGATTATAGCACCAAAATAAGTGCATAAAAACTTTGGATGCCACGCCAATCCATACTGCCCAAGCTGCCCCAAACCCCCCCCCCCCCAATGTTCTCTAAATACGGGAATTCGTGTATTTTCCAAAGCGTTAAAGCTAGAGTCACCAAATTTAGTAGGAAAATAGCTAATAACAATCCCCAAAAAACTGCATGAAAGTTTTGGAGCCACTCCCCCCCCCCCCCCCCGTTCCCGAGCCACTTGCATTTTGTAATCAAAAACGCCTATATTTTCCACATTTTTTGAGCTAGAGCTGCCAAATTTGGTGCCAAGATAAGTGATGAAGAAACCAAAAAATTTTGGATGGCGCACGCACCCATACCGCCCCCAGCCCCCCTTCCACCATATTCTACTAACTTTGAGCTAGAGTCACCAAATTTGGTTTGAGGATAGCTATTGACATCATAAATAGATCTGCAGCAAAAGATTCGATGCCACGCCCCCCTACCAGCCCAAGCCCACCTTCCTATAAATTTTACTATTTTTGAGCTAGAGTCGCCAAATTTGGTATGAGGATAGCAATTATCATACACAGATCTTCAGCTAAAATTTTGATGCCACGCAAAAATACAAATAAAAATACAAAAACAAAATCAAAACATAATTAAAAATAAAAAACTATTAAAAATATTACATTAAACTTATAATAATAAATGTTTTTTATTTGAATATGAATATTTATTAATATTAATTTTAATTTAAATGTCACAACAAAGCAACTATTTAAGGATCCGGCAAAGAAAAAGGCAGCTTGGATATCAATTGCCGATTTGTACTAAGTACATGTAATATACATTAACCATATCACCAATATTTAATAAGTTTATTATTTTTTTGTGTAATATCAAAACAATGACACACAGCTGTTCGATAATTTAATGTTCAGGGTAATCGGTTCAATTTTATATTCAGGTTAATTTTTAGGTTCAAGTCTAGTTCACGTTTGGGTAATCGCTTTGTTTTCATATACCAATTCACGCTCGCATTCAATTCAAATTCAGTTCAAGCCAATTTCGGGTAACTGGGCCTTAAGAGAGCAGCTTAGCCCTCTCCTTCGCACTCGCACATCATATGTAGGGTGACCACCTGGGGCTCAGGCCATTCCGTTAGACCACAACCCCCCCCCCCCCCCCCCAACACAATTTTAATAGTGATATATTTATTCATTACAAATTTAATGCTCACATATTTTTATTCCTTAAAAACAGAAATAAGCCATTTAACTTAAAAGGCCATATGTCATTACAACTACGTAAAATTATTATTATTTATTAATTATGTTAACTTACTTATTATTGTACTTCTCCACACTGTCTATTTTTTTCAACACACTAATATTCTTTTTGTCCATCAATTCTTTATAAAAGTTCAGTTCAAAAAAATTTAATTGAACAATCATTTAGTTTTCAACATTCTCCACCAGTAACCTATTTCTTTCGTCTGACCACTGCGAATTTATTAACGAAAAAAACCTTTCGCAATTTGCATTGTGCGGAGGAATTGCATAAAAGAATTCTGCTATTTTCAATAGTTCTGACTCGGAAGTTCCGAGTAACAGCTCGACTTTACGTTTGCTGCAAAAAACTGTACCAGCTTATCTGCAGAGCCTTGCTCAATAAACGTCTTCACTTGTCGTGACAAAAACGTCTTCAAGTTGGCAACTTGGTCGAACAAGAGTGAATCGTCTATCGAAATGTTTTTCTCAAAAAATTATTCAACACACTTCGCTACACTTTCATCATACGAAAAGTTCGCGTCTAGTTGCAGCCATTTAAAAATCCGTTACTCATCGAAACAATAGAAAACCGGGACAATTTCGTGTCGCGTCGGGACACCGGGACATTACCTGGAAAAGCGGGACATGTCCCGGAATTCCAGGACGGATGGCAACCCTAATCATATGACAAGTACGGGCTGCCTCGCATGACACTACCATGTTAATTGTATCATGAGTTGGCAAAATGGCTAGATGGCTTGTGTCGTAGAGTAAAACATATTAAAGAGTAGTTATGACCAGCAATTGAAAACTGAAATTTGACTGTGTGTATTTATGTATGCGTATTCAGCACCTGTATGCGTGACAATTGTGTATCGTTTCTTAAACCGTCTCAACAATTGTGTTTGACAATCAGTCCGCTTTTTACCGTAATCGAATGCGTCGATTCACACTCACATGTCCTTAAGAACGGAATTCAGTAGAAAGCAATCGAAGCGGGTACGTTGATAATATTGCTTATACTGAAACAGAAGCAGAATTTAATATTGCAGAAGGCGAACTGTATTGTGCACTGAATATAAATCAAGAGAACTTTATCGGTGTCCAACATATCCAGTTTCTTGGCAAGAAAATGTCCTTTGGTTGCTTTTGATAGCGCCGCTGAAATATATACAGAAAAATATAAAAAACATATGACTGCAAATAACCGATTTCATGCAGCATTCAGAATATACACTTTGCCCATACCCGTGTTACACATAAAATGTTAACAGCTTAGTTGGGTGTTTTAAGACGCTCGCCAAGTTTAAGCAGGTGGTGGTACTTGACTTCATTACCAATAGCACTTTCGGTATGGAACCTAAGCTGAGTTTAAGCGCCTCAAAAACGTTCAAACGGCCAACCAGCAGGCAGATAGACTTTGTGGCCAAAAAGCAACACAATAACTCAATGCCATTTCGTGTTGTTGCTGCTTGTTGGTTGTTCAGGCCAGTAGTTTCATTGTAATTTAAAAAAATTTAATTTAAATTCAATTATCCTCCTACGTGTTTCGGCGTTTGTGTCGCCATCTTCAGGAACTCTGATTTTATTTTAAGTAAAGAACTTATTTGTAGCTTACATTCACATATCACTACATTAATACATAAACACATTTCCTATTTTATACATACATTTTAGTTATTTCATCTAATTTTAGTGTCAGTCCTAACCCTAATTTTTGTCCAGCTGTTTTTGATGTTGTCTGCTGCAGTTAGTTTTGCTAAAATTTTGATGCCACGCCCCCCCCCCCCCCTCCCCCCATACCTCCCCCAGCCAACCATCCACCATATTCTTCTTACTTTGAGCTAGAGTCACCAAATTTGGTAGGAAGATAGCTTTTTGGCATCCCCATCTGCACCAGACAATCTTTGAGGCAGCCTACACCCCTGCCGTATCCACACACCATTGCAATCAGCTCTCTTTTAATCTGTTTTACTACTGGTATCGAGTATACCGCAGTCGGGTCGTCCGACTGCAACGTTTCTCCTTGTTTTTGTGTACTAGTTGTCAGTCACTTAGTGCTTGTCGTTGAGGTAAGACTTTGATGCAGACGATTTTTTTCTGTTTGTTATTTGTGTTGTTTGTTTACAAAAATGTTGACTTGCCCAATGACGTAAAAAATTTAATTTTAAGATAATACATTTTCGCATCAAAAACATTAATACTAAATTAAAAATACAAAAACAAAATCAAAACATAATTAAAAATAAAAAACTATTAAAAATATTACATTAAACTTATAATAATAAATGTTTTTTATTTGAATATGAATATTTCTTAATATTAATTTTAATTTAAATGTCACAACAAAGCAACTATTTAAGGATCCGGCAAAGAAAAGGGCAGCTTGAATATCAATTGCCGATTTGTACTAAGTACATGTAATATACATTAACCATATCACCAATATTTAATAAGTTTATTATTTTTTTGTGTAATATCAAAACAATGACAAACAGCTGTTCGATAATTTAATGTTCAGGGTAATCGGTTCAATTTTATATTCAGGTTAATTTTTAGGTTCAAGTCTAGTTCACGTTTGGGTAATCGCTTTGTTTTCATATACCAATTCACGCTCGCATTCAATTCAAATTCAGTTCAAGCCAATTTCGGGTAACTGGGCCTTAAGAGAGCAGCTTAGCCCTCTCCTTCGCACTCGCACATCATATGACAAGTACGGGCTGCCTCGCATGACACTACCATGTTAATTGTATCATGAGTTGGCAAAATGATTAGATGGCTTGTGTCGTAGAGTAAAACATATTAAAGAGTAGTTATGACCAGCAATTGAAAACTGAAATTTGACTGTGTGTATTTATGTATGCGTATTCAGCACCTGTATACGTGGCAATTGTGTATCGTTTCTTAAACCGTCTCAACAATTGTGTTTGACAATCAGTCCGCTTTTTACCGTAGTCGAATGCGTCGATTCACACTCACATGTCCTTAAGAACGGAATTCAGTAGAAAGCAATCGAAGCGGGTACGTTGATAATATTGCTTATACTGAAACAGAAGCAGAATTTAATATTGCAGAAGGCGAACTGTATTGTGCACTGAATATAAATCAAGAGAACTTTATCGGTGTCCAACATATCCAGTTTCTTGGCAAGAAAATGTCCTTTGGTTGCTTTTGATAGCGCCGCTGAAATTAATACAGAAAAATATAAAAAACATATGACTGCAAATAACCGATTTCATGCAGCATTCAGAATATACACTTTGCCCATACCCGTGTTACACATAAAATGTTAACAGCTTAGTTGGGTGTTTTAAGACGCTCGCCAAGTTTAAGCAGGTGGTGGTACTTGACTTCATTACCAATAGCACTTTCGGTATAGAACCTAAGCTGAGTTTAAGCGCCTCAAAAACGTTCAAACGGCCAACCAGCAGGCAGATAGACTTTGTGGCCAAAAAGCAACACAATAACTCAATGCCATTTCGTGTTGTTGCTGCTTGTTGGTTGTTCAGGCCAGTAGTTTCATTGTAATTTAAAAAAATTTAATTTAAATTCAATTATCCTCCTACGTGTTTCGGCGTTTGTGTCGCCATCTTCAGGAACTCTGATTTTATTTTAAGTAAAGAACTTATTTGTAGCTTACATTTACATATCACTACATTAATACATAAACACATTTCCTATTTTATACATACATTTTAGTTATTTCATCTAATTTTAGTGTCAGTCCTAACCCTAATTTTTGTCCAGCTGTTTGTGATGTTGTCTGCTGCAGTTAGTTTTGCTTATTGCAGGTGCGTTAATATAACTCGTCTGGTCAATGTCTTCTTTGTGATTAAGTGCGTCGTCCCCTCTTTGCTGTTTGCGCAAGCTCTCCAGCGTTAGTCTCTTTCTTTCTCTTCTCTCTACGTCAAGTACTTTGACCGCATCAAAATCAGCTGAGTGGTCATTTTCACTCAAATGTTGAGCTAGTGCTGTCGTAGCCTTTCTGTTCTTTGCGTCCCCTTTATGTTCTGTTATTCGTGTTGCGAGTGATCTTTTGGTTTTTCTAATGTAAACTCTATTACACTCTTCTCCCTCTTTTCCATTGCACTGTATTTCGTAGATGACGTTATTCTGCTTGTATCTATCAATTTTGTCTTTCCTGTTCGTAAACAAATTTCTTGTTGTTTTTTGAGCTTTGTAAGGATATGTGATGTGCTCTGTGCTGTCTTCTGGTATCAACTTCGATAGCGTTGCTCTGTTCGTTATATTTTCTATGTACGGGATGCAGATGTATTATTTATCTATTGTTCCCTGGGTTATTGGTTTTTGAATTTTTGTGTTATCAGGTCTAGATGTGACATCATTTATTAGTTTGTTTATCAGATGTATCGGATAGCTGTTTTTGATAAGCATCGTTTTGAGTTTTATATAGTTTTTTGGTCGGTGTTGTATGTCGCACAGGGTGTTGGTATTTCTAATAAAACTCTTGATTGTTTTGTTTTTTCTGTGTCATCGGCTGGTTTGACTCGTAGCTCATTATTCGTCCCGACGCTTTTCTTTTGGTGTACCAGTCAAATATAAGTTTATTTTCCCTTCGTTCTTTTTTCATAGGAAATTTTGTTGTTTGTTTCTGTTTCCATTGTTAATTGTATTCTTTTGTGCTCTTGAATGTTGTTGAATGTTTCTAATATGACTTGTGCTTCGGTCATATTTATAATCAAAAAAATGTCATCAACGTATTTAGAGATATGTTTAATTGTTATATTATGTTGCTTCAGCTCATCAATCGCGTCGTCTAAGATTTTGTGTAGAACTATATATGCGATTGTCAATGCCATTTCTTCAGCTGTTGAATAAAATTGAAGGTCCTATTACGTTTTTTCAAAATGTTCATTCGTGCTTCTACATAATCAATAATTTGCAAATATCTTCGCCTCATCTCATACCACAGGTAAAGAGTACATTGGTTTTGTGCAATGTCCGTCATGCGCACTTGTTTTGTGATGTTCATGACCTACTTGACGTAGTCTCTTCGCCGTCTCATAATCTTGCTTATGTCAGCCACCATAGCAACCTCAGGCAACGACAGTTTGATATCTTTCTGAAAGTCACATCGACGCATTACATGCAACCAGGTTCGCTCTTGGTTCAAAGAGAGAGGCTTTTGTAGCCAGTTGACATAATCAATCTTTAAGGAACCAGTTAGCAATTGATCAAATGGTGTGTTGCCAATCAAAAACATGGACTTCAGTACTGGGATTTTTCCATCCCTAATGTTTTGGCCCAAAACACACTGAAGCGGAATGAGTTCCCTATCGCCCGTGCCTAACTGCTCTAGCAGCCAATCCTTGTTGAGTTTCAGATAGTTGTAGAGAACTTTCAGCGCCTGCTTGCCAATATTTGCAGTCAGCACATCGCTGGCTAAAACTTCGGCTATGTAATCGGCAATGCCTACATCCAGTTCCATTGCATAATTTGCTGGTGCACTGTAGTTGAAACGCTCTGATTCAGCATTTGTCATTATCAGGTCATCTATTTTGACCGTGCTCACAGCGCTCAATCCGCCAGCATCATGTCCACAGCTGGCACTGAAATCTGTATCTAGATTTATACTTTCTTTGGCTTGTTTAAGAAACAGTTCAATCTGGTCAGTGTGCTTATCGTTTTCATCCACGGAGCAAATGGCCTCCGAAAGTAAATAACAAATGGCGGCCTTAGGTCCGTTTTTGGCTGAAGATACACAAGATTTTAAATACAATGATGGTTTTTAGTATGAGCTATCTCAAAAACAGAAATAGATTTTGTTGAATTGTTTTGAGTAGTAGGAGAATGGGCATTCCACGACAAAGGGATGCTGCCTTTTTAAATAATCCCTATTCAATTTTATGACTTTTTTGATAGTTTTATTACCCCTCATTTAATTTTGTGAACTTTTTTGACACCTACATATATACTTGACATTCTTTGTTATAATCGATACCGAAGGTAAAGAGTATATTGGGTTTCTGCAATGTCCGTCATGGTGTCTGTCCGTCTGTCCGTCCGTATGTTCGCAATTTTTTTTCCACACCCTTCAAGTTAGAGACTGGAAACTTTGCAATTCTTTTTATCTATGGCATAGTAAATTAAAGTGTCAACATTGGAGTTCTACGAGGGAGAAAATAGCTATTGACAACTTCCAAAAAAATGCATCAAAAATTTTGAAGCCACGCCCACCCATTTCGCCCCCAGCCCCCCCGCAGTTTAAAACCAAACATGCCTATATTTTCAACAGTTTTTGAAATAGAGCCACCAAATTCGTTGCCAAGATAGGTGTTGACGACCCTCAACAAAATTCATAAAAACTTTGGATGCCACGCCCATCTATGCTGCCCTAGCCGCCCCCAACCGCCCCAACGCTTCGCTGAAAACGGTAATGCGTGTATCTTCCATAGTATTTGAGCTAGAGTCACCAAATTTAGTACGAAGATAATTGCCTACGACCCCCAAAAAATTACATCATCGTTTTGGAGCCCCCCCGTTCCCTTGCTGCATGCACTTTAAAATCAAAAACGCCTATATTTTCCACAGATTTTGAGCTAAAGCCACCAAAATCGGTGTCAAAATTGAAGATGAAAAAACACAAAAAACTTGAATGGCGACCCCCACCCATAATACCACCAGCCAGTAATTGACATCATAAATAGATCCACTGCAAAAATTTTTATTCCACGCCCCCCAAACCGCCCCAGCCCCCTTTCACCACCGTGAACTAACTTTGAGCGAGAGTCACCAAACTTGGAAGGAAGATATCTTTTGGCATCCTATCTGCACCAGACAATCTTTGAGGCAGCCTACATCTTTTTATACCCTGAACCCATAAAATGGGTAAATCAGGGTATAATGGTTTTGTGCAAAAGTATGTAACAGGCAGAAGGAAGCATCTCCGACCCCATAAAGTATATATATTCTTGATCAGTATCAATAGCCGAGTCGATATGGCCATGTCCGTCTGTCCGTCCGTCTGTCCGTCTGTCTGTCTGTCCGTCTGTTCGTCTGTATGAACGCGTAGATCTCAGAGACTACAAGAGCTAGAGACTTCAGATTTTGAATATAAGTTCTCCTATACCATAAGCAGAACAAGTTTGCTTCAAATTATCGATAACTACTCTGGTTTTCGATATACACATGGAATCGATAACAAAAAAATATCGAATTTGAAGGAGATAAAAATGGGGGTTGGTGTAATGGGTAACGATAAAACTTTTCTCAAAATAACGTCCAAATCGGTTAAGAAACACCGGAGATATCGTAAAGTTAAGTCAGTTATGAGTTTTGTTTAAAGTGATAATTATTTGAAGCATACTTTTAGGACGCAAGGAGTGCAACTCGGTTTAGGGTATCTTCTGGTCGGGCTATCCCGACTAGAGCCTTCTTACTTGTTTCGGTTTTATTACTTTATCGAGTATTATTTTATTGAGTATACCGCAGTCGGTTGCGTCCGACTGCAATGTTTCTAATTGTTTTTATACGAATTTTTATTCTCGATACCGAAGGTAAAGAGTATATTGGGTTTGTGCAATGTCCGTCATGGTGTCTGTCCGTCTGTCCGTCTGTATGTTCGCAACTTTTTTCCACACCCTTCAAGTTAGAGACTTCAAACTTTGCAAACCCCTTTATCTATGGCATAGTAAATTAAAGTGTTAAGATTGGAGTTCTACGATAACTAGGGGGCTGGCAAATCGATAAACTCGATAACGCAAAATCGATAGATCCAGCTATTTCGCAAGCCCTTACAGCTAGAACTACCAAATTTGGGGAGAAAATAGCTACTAACAATCCCCAAAAAACTGCATCAAAAATTTTGGAGCCACGCCCACCCATTCCGCCCCCAGCCCCCCCGCAGTTTAACACTAAAAATGCCTATATCTTCTACAGTTTTTGAGCTAGACCCACCAAATTTGGTGCCAAGATAGGAGTTGACGATCTCCAACCAAATTCATAAAAACTTTGGATGCCACGCCCATCTATACTGCCCTATCCGCCCTCAACCACCCCAACGCTTCGCTAAAAACGGTAGTGCGTGTATCTTCCATAGTGTTTGAGCTAGAGTCACAAAATTTGGTAGGCAGATAACTGGTAACGATCCCCCAAAAACTGCATCAAAGTTTTGGAGCCCCACCCACCCATTCCACCCCCAGCACCCCCGCAGTTTAAAAACAGAAATGCTTATATCTTTTACAGTTTTTGAGTTAGAGCCACCAAATTTTGTGCCAAAATAGGTAATTATAACCCCCAAAAAAATTCATAAAAACTTTGGATACCACGCCAATCCATACTGCCCAAGCTGCCCCAAACCGCCCCAATGCTTCACTAAAAACGGGAATGCGTGTATTTTCCAAAGCGTTAAGGCTAGAGTCACCAAATTTGGTAGAAAAATAGCTATTAATGATCGTCAAAAAACTGCATCAAAGTTTTGGAGCCATGCCCCCCCGTTCCCCAGCCCCCTGCATTTTGAAATCAAAAACGCCTATATTTTCCACATTTTTTTTGAGCTAGAGACGCCAAATTTGATGCCAAGATTGGTGATGATGAAACCCAAAAATTTTGGATGGCGGCCCCACCCATACCGCCCCCACCCATACCGCCCCCAGCCCCCCCTTCACCATATTCTACTAACTTTGAGCTAGAGTCACCAAATTTGGTATGAAGATAGCAATTAACATCATAAATAGATCTACAGCAAAACTTTGGACGCCACGCCCCCCATACCAGCCCCCAGCCCCCCTTCCACCATATTCTACTAACTTTGACCTAGAGTCACCAAATTTGGTAAGAGGATAGCAATTAACATCTTAAATAAATCTGCAGCTAAACTTTGGACGCCACGCCCCCCATACCAGCCACCAGACCCCAGCCCCCCTTCCACCATATTCTACTAAGTTTGAGATAATGTCTCCAAATTCGGTTTGAGGATAGCTATTGACATGATACATAGATCTGTAGCAAAAATTTTGATGCCACGCCCCCATACCGCCCCAGCCCCTTCCTTTAACAAACTTTGAGCTAGAGTCACTAAATTTGGAAGGAAGATAGCTTTTTGGCATCCCCATCTGCACCAGACAATCGTTGAGGCAGCGTACACCCCTGCCGTATCCACACACCATTGCAATCAGCTCTCTTTTAATCTGTTTTACTACTGGTATCGAGTATACCGCAGTCGGGTGCGGTCGACTGCAACGTTTCTACTTGTTTAAACTTATTTTTGACACGTTTCTTTGATGACACTTTTAATTAGACTAGGTTTTAAGGAAAATTGATTGACAAACTAGACCACTTTAAAATTATCAAAGTTATCACTGTGAGATTTAGTGTAAGCAGAAGCAGTTTTGGTTATCTAACCATTTACTTTTTGAGTCAAGTGGGCATATTTGTGCACGTGCGTTGCCTTATACCCCCTGCAAGCAAGGCACAAAATGCATTTTTGTGAAAGTTATGAGACTCATCCTTATAGCTTACCTTGCATAGGAATGTTAGCAAAATTATATAGTTCACGGATCGGATCTCAGTGGTTATGAAAAATTAATAAGCTGCAAACAAAAAAAAAAAACTGAAAATAAACAAGGCTCAAGTCGTGAGAGCGAGACTAGAAGATACCCAGATCCCAGTTTCAATAAATACTTAACTCCTTGCGCCCTAAAAGTTTGCTAAGCTATTAAAAACAAGTAAGAAGGCTCTAGTCGGGAGAGCCCGACTAGAAGATACCCTGAACCCAGTTGCAATACATATTTTACTCCTTGCGCCCTAAAAGAAAGCTTCAAATAATGATATATTTAAACAAAAACAAAAACTGACTTAACTTATATACACATATATACATACATATATACACATATCTTATATGTGTTTTTTAACCGATTTGGACAAAACTTTGAGAAGCTAGAGAGAAGCTATCGAAAATTTTAAACAAACTTGTTCTGTTTATGGTACAGGAGAACTTATATTCAAAATCTGAAGTGTCTAGCTTTTGTTGTCTCTGAGATTTATGCGTTCATACAGACGGACAGACGGACGAACACACAGACATGGCCATATCGACTCGGCTATTGATGCTGATCAAGAATATATATGTATATGTCGGGTCTAATATTTGTGGACGACACTGTAGTATAACATTCTGGTTACTATTGGCGACTGCTTTGCTCTAATATTCGCCAGATGGTCAGCTTAGTTTGATGCAGCTGTAAGGATATGTTGCGTAAGGTTCTAAGTGGCGTACGTGGCCCAAATAATGTTTGACTTCGGTTTGAAGAAAGAACTACGCATGAGATAATTGTTGTGCGTGTAATCTTGAGTCACTCAGAGGGAAAGAGATAGCAGTACTGTTACCGTTTAGGCTGAAAGAATGTGTGTAAGAAAGGTTGCATTGACGATGAAAAAGCAGGAACATTAACGTTTGGACAGGCAAAGTGAACACAGTGCACTCAAGAATCTTCGCCATAGGCAATTAATAATAAATAACTCAGATAATAATAATAAGTGATGAACTGATGGCTTCTATTCAAAGAGAGCGAAGCCCATATCGTCATCTTCAGACTCAGACTCCTCTTTCTTTTCGTCTTTCGTTATAAATAACTCAGATAAGACAACTGGGCACAAAATGGCAGATTGTAAACTCAAACGTTCTAGAACTTGTAGTAAACAGCAGCGAGACTTGAGGGGTGTAACCTGTTACCGATGTGGTCAACTTGGACATCTGGCAAATCGTTGCACGAGTAATGCATTAAAATCTGAATCAGTTTCCGAGAAGAAGTGTAACCAGTGCTCTGTGTCCAAGCCATAGGGAGTTATGGCACACCGAGGTGAAATCTTTCAAATTTATTTCGACTCCGGAGCGGAATGCTCGCTTATTCGAAGCAGTGTTGCCGATAAATTGGATGGAAAACTCATTAACAATGTTGTCATAATACGGGGTATTGGCGACGCTGGCGTGTACAACACCCATCAAAAGTTATGTCAATGTTCGATTAACACAAATATCGTAGAAATACTATTCCATGAAATATCAGACAAGCATCTCACCAATGATATTGTAATTCGTAGAGATATCCTTAATCAAGGATATGAGATTTCGATAAATTCGGATAAATTTGAAATTGGTAAGACTAAGTCCGTAAACTCTTGTGCAGTATCTGAGCCATCTGCTCTTTCATTCAATGTTGTTACTGAATTAATTGGTAACGACAAAGAAAACTTGATTAAACTACTTAAAAATTATTCAGCAGCATTTATTGATGGAATCCCTTGCACAAAAGTTAGCACAGGCGAAATGATCATTGGATTGATTGACCCTAACAAAACGGTGCATAGGCGTCCATATTGACTGAGTCCTAATGAAAAAGAAAGTGTACGTGAACGGATTAATGAATTGTTAAACTGCAACATCATTCGACCTAGTTGTTTTCCCTATGCCAGTCCTATTTTATTGGTTAAAAAGAAAAATGGATCAGACCGCCTTTGCATTGATTATCGTAAGCTAAACACCAATACGGTTTCTGATGGGTTTCCTATGCCACTTTTTAATGAACAAATTGCTCGACTCACGGGTGAAGAGTATTTTACGTGTTTAGATATGGCTAGCGGGTACCATCAGATTCCCATTCACCCTGATTCTACTGAATGTACTGCGTTTGTGACACCTGGAGGGCAATACGAGTATTTGGCAATGCCATTTGGTCTAAAGAACGCTCCGTCCGTTTTCCAGCGGACCGTTTTAGACGCTTTAGGAAGCCTAGCACATTCTAACGTAATAGTGTACATGGATGATGTCATGGTTATATCACCAACCATAGAATTGGGTCTTGAGAGATTAAAGTTTGTGTTAGATGTGCTGACTGTGGCTGGATTCTCATTCAATATTGCTAAATGCGGGTTTCTTATAACTACTGTACAGTATGTGGGGTATGAGGTTCGAGCTGGAGAGGTGAGACCTAATCCGCGAAAAATTCCTGCGCTAAGTTCTTTGGCACCGCCACCAACAATTAGTAGTGTGAGACAATTTATTGAATTGGCGTCTTATTTCCGTAAATTTGTGCCTCATTTCTCTCAGATTATGGGGTCGATATATTTAATAACTTCGAGCAAAAACGTTTTCAGTTGGTATGATGAATTGGAAGCAATAAGAAAGAAAATCATTGCTATTCTCACAAATGAGCCAGTGCTTACAATATTCGATCCACAGTATCCGATAGAACTGCACACAGATGCAAGTTCTCATGGCTATGGCGCTATGTTAATGCATTGGATCAATAGCAAACCTAACTTCATCTGCTGAGTCCAGATACCATTCTTATCAATTGAAAACATTGGCAGTAGTTGCGTCTGTTAAGCATTTTTGGCTTTATTTGCTTGGTCGTGAGTTTGTTGTGTATAACGATTGCAATTCTTTCAAAGCATCGCGAACAAAGATGGACCTAACACCAAGGGTGTACCGCTGGTGGCCATATTTACAGTCTTTTGATTTCAAGATAAAATATAGAGAAGGAAAGCGTATGGCGCACGTATAATTTTTGTCAAGAAATCATGTACAAGAGGCGACTGAAAATCATATGTGTATATTACCCGAAAAGCGTGTAAATTTGGCTGAAATCTCCAGTGATTGGGTTGCCGTTGAACAACGAAAAGATTCTGAAATTACTGACATTACAAATAAACTTAACAGTAATGAATTGACTGACGATTTTGCACAAACTTATGAATTGAGAAAAGGCGTTTTGTTACGCAAAATTCAAAGAAGTGGAAGGACACGATGTTTGCCTGTGGTGCCGCATCCATTTCGATGGTCCGTGGTAAATCAAGTTCACGAATCGATCATGCATTTGGGATGGAAGAAGTCGCTTGACAAGACCTACGAACATTACTGGTTTGTTAAAAGGAACAAAAATTTGTCGATAGTTGCATCACATGAAAAACAGTGAAGAGTTCATCTGGTAAAATGCAGATTGAGTTACACCCGATCCCAAAGTCGAACATTCCATGGCATACGGTGCATATCGATATTACAGAAGAGCTTAATAGAAATAATGACCTTAAGGAATATGTAATAGTGCAAATCGATGCTTTCACTAAATTTGTTTATTTGTTTCATACCCTAAATTTAGATACCGATAGTTGTATAAAGGCAATTAAATCATCTATTTCTTTATTTGGAGTTCCGACTAGAATAATTGCTGATCAAGGTAGATGTTTCACAAGTGGAAAATTTGCACAGTTAGTCACAGAAAGTTTAACTTCATCTTATAGCTACAGGAGGAAGTCGCGCGAATGGACAAGGATGCTCTTGGCGAGGTGCAACTTGCGTTGAATTGCACAGTTAGAAGTGTAACCAAAGGGTTTGATTCCACCGTGTGACACAGAGCCGTGATGCCAATATTTTTTCGGAAAAAAAGGACAGATTGGTAAAAAAAAAACAGGAAAAAAGGCTAAAAAACTAAAAAAACAGGCGGAAAACAGGACAAAAAGTTTTATTTATATATTTATTTAAACGTTTAATAGTTTTAAAGCTTCTTCAACAGCATCTTCATCGTCCATATGCCTTTCCTCGGTTGCCGCCATGGATCCAACTAATTTCAAATCTAAAGATAAAATACACTTCAATATATATACAACTGATCTAAATAAAAACATGTATACGTATATAATTACCTTACTGTCAAAATTGCACTTAAAGTCTCTACTTGCAGCCGATTTCTGGTCTTGGTTTTAACCAATTTAGCTTGGCTGAATACCCTCTCTACTTCCGCATTCGACCATCGCAAGAAAAGTAGAGTCAGGGCAAAAGCTACCAGCTTCAGCAAAAGGGCTGTTCCCTGCGCTGATATTTTTTCACCTCTCTTTTAAATCCTCATTAAAATGCACTGCCAACATATTTTTAATAAGGCTTGTGCACTTGGTTCTGTGCAATTGAATGTCTTTGGTGATCGACCGGCTCAATCGCACAATGCTGGGCGACAAACATAGCTAATGCAGCTTCTTGGTGACAAACCTCAGTCGGTTTTACTGCACTAAAACTAATTTTGTTTGGTTGATTGAAAGATGATGTGTTTTGCACATGTTTTTTTGTGGACATGTGCGCGCGAATTTGGTCAATTTTAGAGTTAACTGTGCATTTGCAGTATTTGCAATAATCTTTATTACTATCCGAAGCATCGCGACACAACCAGTTTTCTGGCTGCTGTAGCCAGCATTTGCGGAATTTTTGCTTATAAATATCTTTTGGCATTTTCAATTTTTGCAAATTACGCTTCGATATGCGTACGATTATACACGATATAGATCAAATTTTGCATAAAAGAGATTCCACATAGTTTGTAAAAAATAAACTTTAATTTAATTTATATAAAATCAACAATTTAGTCTAAAAATGCCAGATTTCCAGATAAGAGAACCAAAAAAAGGACAGAATTCCCGATAGGGGATGTTTGACATTTTTTCCGGCTGAAGCAGTTAAAAACAGGATAGATCTGTCCGGAAAAAGGCCAAATTGGCAACACTGTATTACAGAGATTGAGATCGACAAAGTAGATATTAGAAATAAGGCATTAGAAAACATAAATAACCAGGCTATTTACGACAAAACTAGATTCGATAAAAATAAATTAGCTGTCATTAGACATAAAATTTTTGATTATGTCCTATTGAAAAATGCAGAGCGGCATCAGACCAAGTTGGATACAAAGTTAAGAGGACCACTTTTGGTTCGTGAAGTTTTAGAAGGTGTCAGGTACATTTTGAAGTCGTTGCATAATAAGAGGACGTATAAATATTGCCATGTAAATTTGAGAAAGATGCCAGATGGTTATGTTCCTGAGGAATTGAAATGCCCGCCTGAGATTTGTTAACATTATCCGTGTGAGAGGATATGTTGTGAGATATCCGTGTGAGAGGATATGTTGTGTGATGAAAATTGTCCATTTATAATGTGCTAGTTGCAATGAAGTTGCAATAACCCTGGACATGGCAATTTTTGTGAATGGCGGAAGTGATTTGAGTGGAAATAACCTGGCGAACGTATAATTGATGCATTGTTGTGGCATTGTTGAAAGTATGATTTTGGGATAAGAGATATCTCCGTCATTGGGCAAGCACAAGTGAAAAACGAAAGTTGGAACGTGGCGTGTGGCGCTCTTGACGGAATTATGCTCACAATCAAAAGGAAATCATAGAGAAAATAATGAAAGCCGAATTTTGAACCTTTTTATGCAACTGACTAAAATGTTAAGATATTCAATTATGTAATAAAACAATATATTAATATCGAGATAATAAATGATAATTTAAATTGAGAAATGTAAACAGAAAAAGCATTTGAATAACGTCTGTTAATTTAATTTTGGAATGATAGAGTATAGTCTGTGGATGTTCCAGTGTACACGAGGACGTGTACAGTATGTGACGGGTCTAATATTTGTGGTCGACACTGTAGTAGAACATTCTGGTTACTATTGGCGACTGCTTTGCTCTAATATTCGCCAGATAGTCAGCTAAGTTTGATGCAGCTGTAAGGATATGTTGCGTAAGGTTCTAAGTGGCGTACGTGGCCCAAATAATGTTTGACTTCGGTTTGAAGAAAGAATTACGCAGGAGATAATTGTTGTGCGTGTAATCTTGAGTCACTGAGAGGGAAAGAGATAGCAGTACTGTTGCCGGTTAGGCTGAAAGAATGTGTGTAAGAAAGGTTGCATTGACGATGAAAAAGCAGGAACATTAACTTTTGGACAGGCAAAGTGAACACAGTGCACTCAAGATTCTTCGCCATAGGCAATTAATAATAAATAACTAAAAATTAGTGATAATCAGCAAAAAACTCCAATCTTAACTTGACATATACTTTCTGGGGTCGGAGATTCTTCCTTCTGCCTCTTACATACTTTTGCACAAAATCATTATACTCGATACCGAAGGTAAAGAGTATATTGGGTTTGTGCAATGTCCGTCATGGAGTCTGGCGTCTGTTTTTTTTCCAACTGGCAACTTTTTTCCACACGCTTCAAACTAGAGTTGAAACTTTGTAAATCTTTTTATCTATGGCATAGTAAATTAAAGTGTCAACATTGGAGATCTATGATAACTAGTGGCTGGCAAATCTATAAGCTCGATAACGCAAAATCGATAAATCCAGCTATTTCGCATGCCTTTACACAGCTAGAACTACCAAATTTGGGGAGAAGATAGCTACTAACAACCCCCAAAAAACTGCATCAATAATTTTGAAGCCACGCTCACTCATGTGAGTCACCCTTTTCAACTAGTGAAGTTCACACTATTATCAAGTCACTGAAAAACAAAAAATCGCCTGGGCTAGACCAACTACCTAACATTTGTCTCAAAAATTTGCCAGCAAGTGCACTAGAATTTCTAACATTGCTTTATAATAACTGCTTGAAAATCGGATACTTTCCACTCGCTTGGAAAACTGCCAAAATCATACCAATTGCTAAGCCAGGAAAGCCTGCAAATTCTCCCTTGAGCCATCGTCCGATTAGTCTCCTATGTGGCTTATCAAAAATATTCGAGCGTTTGATCTAGATCAAACTAAACTCCCACCTGGAAGAAAACAATATTCTACCACCAATGCAATATGGTTTCAGAGAGCTTTACAACTGCATGTTTCCTCTGGACAAATTGACAAACTTCGTCAAGGCAAAGCTCTCGGTAAAACAGTCCGTCGGATTGGTAACCCTAGATGTTGAAGCTGCATTTGACTCGGTGTGGCATGATGGTCTAATCCACAAACTAACTGCCTGTAACACTCCAACTTACCTGACCCATATCATAAGAAGCTTTCTGACCGACAGATATTTCTTTGTATATATGAATGAAACTATGTCATACAAAAAATCCATATGCGCTGGAGTCCCTCAGGGATCTGTCCTCGGGCCTATCCTTTACAACATTTACACCTATGATTTCCCCAGGACTACACTATGCGAAGCATTAATCTTTGCTGATGATACTGCCCTCTACTCTTCCGGTACCCACTATAATAATATTCACACATGTTTGCAACACTCTCTGAGCTCCATTTTTGACTACTTTTACAGTTGGAAAATTAAGCTCAATGCAAATAAAACCAAAGCTATATTTTTTACCAAAAAACGAAAGTCTTGTTTTCTACCTACTACAGATCTCGAACTAAACGGCATAAAAATCTCTTGGGAATAATCTTTTAAATATCTACGAATTAGTTTAGACAAAAAACTGCTATTAAGTGGCCTTATAAGTAATACAATTGACAAAATTAACAAGACTGTTCGTATACTATATCCTTTTATAAACCGAAATTCTAAACTCTCAATCAAAAACAAGCTAATAATTTATAAATCTATAATCTTACCTATGATAATGTATGGAGCAGAAATATGGAATACCTCAGCAAAAACCCGTTTAAGTAAACTTCAAGTTGCACAAAATAAAACTTTAAAAATGATTCTAAATTTACCACGATACCACAGAACCATATCCCTGCATGAAATAGCCAATGTCAAAACGATTAATGACCTCATTTCTTGCGCAACCACTAAGTTTACAATTACAAAATCTTATTTTGCTCAAGATATGGGTTGACAGGTACTTGTTCTACTATTCTTTTTATAGTTATCCCACAAGTGCCTGCTTTTATAGTATTAAGTCTCATTTTGTCCATTTTCCTTTGCCATAAAAAAAAATCAAACTAAATTAAAATAAATTAATAATAAATAATGATATCTCAGCTGCAAAGGCCAAAAAAAAAAAATAAATAATAAGTCTTAACTCTGTAAATTTAAATAAGCTAGCTTTAAGCAAAACATAATTATATTGGTAATAAAGCACAAATTGAATTGAATTGAATTTAACGTCGTCAATATAAGCAAAATTTTGCATGGTTTTGTTCTAATTTTTTTTCATATAAAATGTAATTACTGCATTAATATATTTAATTTAAAATAAAGGTTGAAGCCTTGGCTTTAAAATGAAATTAATTTAAGGAAAATCTATCCATTAGTTCATGAGCAATGAGCGATTTTGTGAAGCAACCATATTAAAACAAAAACTTTTTTGGGTAGCTCATTACCGAAAGCTAAGTCAAAAATTACTTTTGTGCAGCGTAACAAAGGCATAAACATGCATTTCAGCTTTTTATATGTTTAATATATTCAAATTTAAAATCATATAAATACCATGTTTACTTTCACAATTTTTGTTGCACGAGGGCAGACGTATTCTACGGTTAACCAATGTGCCCGTGTGATCTAACACAGACAAAACAATTTTTTTAAGCTGTTCGCCTATTGCTGGCTTGTCGGATATCTACGTATGTTAATATATTAGGACATTCAATGCAGGCAACAGTCAAAGAAAAATATCAAAAATCTCCACACAGCAAGAAACTAAACAAACATGTATACAAATAATAGACCTGCCCCCACTCCTTGAAGCGCCGGCCCGCTGAAGCACAATTGAAACAAACCAAAACAAAAAAAAAAAAAAACAAGAGAAATGAAGTTTGGCAACAATAAGTTGGGCCCTACGCATTGCACACTTCGTTGTCAAAAAAACCAGCTAAACAATGATGGCCGCCTTGGCAATAGCTGGCATTGTATCGAGCAGTAATTCTAAACAAATGAAAAGAAATACTGTCCGCTACGAGGTTGCACCTTTGTTAGTTAACAAAACATTCCAGCTCTTAAGACCCATCCTGTTAACAATTATAGTCTATGGCATGGGTCGGCATCCTTTTGTTGTATAGGGGCCAAATATTTTGCATGGGGATCCGTGCGGGCCGCACTTGCAGTAGGTATACATACAATATATGTATATGTAAAAATATTTAAGTAATAAAAATAAAACGCTGGTTGTATATTTTAATGACATTTGTTGTAATTAATAAAATCAATGAGATTTTTGTGATTGCATTTGGCAAGCAAGTTTTTTATATCAGCTTGCAGTACATAAAAACATAAAACAAAATAATTTTTACCCCAACATATAACAGTTTAAATAATCATTTTATGTCATTAACTTGTAAACAAAGAAGCAATAATCAAAGCAAGATCAGCCTATCGTCGTTTAGGAGAACTGACTTTTTTACTCTTCATTCATACTTCATTCGCTTGCATCTTTCGTCCATTTCCAAGAGGCTGTAACATCGCCAGTTCTGTAGGCTCGTCTGGATAAGATTTTTAGTCTATGTCTATGGCATCTGGCTACTTAGGTAGGGTGACCACCTGGGGCTCAGGCCATTCCGGGACGTTAGACCACAACCCCCCCCCCCCCCCCAACACAATTTTAATATTGATATATTTATTCATTACAAATTTAATGCTCACATATTTTTATTCCTTAAAAACGGAAATAAGCCATTTAACTTAACAGGCCATATGTCATTACAACTACGTAAAATTATTATTATTTATTAATTATGTTAACTTACTTATTATTGTACTTCTCCACACTGTCTATTTTTTTCAATACACTAATATTCTTTTTGTCCATCAATTCTTTATAAAAGTTCAGTTCAAAAAAATTTAATTGAACAATCATTTAGTTTTCAACATTCTCCACCAGTAACCTATTTCTTTCGTCTGACCACTGCGAATTTATTAACGAAAAAAACCTTTCGCAATTTGCATTGTGCGGAGGAATTGCATAAAAGAATTCTGCTATTTTCAATGGTTCTGACTCGGAAGTTCCGAGTAACAGCTCGACTTTACGTTTGCTGCAAAAAACTGTACCAGCTTATCTGCAGAGCCTTGCTCAATAAACGTCTTCACTTGTCGTGACAAAAACGTCTTCAAGTTGGCAACTTGGTCGAACAAGAGTGAATCGTCTATCGAAATGTTTTTCTCAAAAAATTATTCAACACACTTCGCTACACTTTCATCATACGAAAAGTTCGCGTCTAGTTGCAGCCATTTAAAAATCCGTTACTCATCGAAACAATAGAAAACCGGGACAATTTCGTGTCGCGTCGGGACACCGGGACATTACCTGGAAAAGCGGGACATGTCCCGGAATTCCAGGACGGATGGCAACCCTAATCATATGACAAGTACGGGCTGCCTCGCATGACACTACCATGTTAATTGTATCATGAGTTGGCAAAATGGCTAGATGGCTTGTGTCGTAGAGTAAAACATATTAAAGAGTAGTTATGACCAGCAATTGAAAACTGAAATTTGACTGTGTGTATTTATGTATGCGTATTCAGCACCTGTATGCGTGACAATTGTGTATCGTTTCTTAAACCGTCTCAACAATTGTGTTTGACAATCAGTCCGCTTTTTACCGTAGTCGAATGCGTCGATTCACACTCACATGTCCTTAAAAACGGAATTCAGTAGAAAGCAATCGAAGCGGGTACGTTGATAATATTGCTTATACTGAAACAGAAGCAGAATTTAATATTGCAGAAGGCGAACTGTATTGTGCACTGAATATAAATCAAGAGAACTTTATCGGTGTCCAACATATCCAGTTTCTTGGCAAGAAAATGTCCTTTGGTTGCTTTTGATAGCGCCGCTGAAATATATACAGAAAAATATAAAAAACATATGACTGCAAATAACCGATTTCATGCAGCATTCAGAATATACACTTTGCCCATACCCGTGTTACACATAAAATGTTAACAGCTTAGTTGGGTGTTTTAAGACGCTCGCCAAGTTTAAGCAGGTGGTGGTACTTGACTTCATTACCAATAGCACTTTCGGTATGGAACCTAAGCTGAGTTTAAGCGCCTCAAAAACGTTCAAACGGCCAACCAGCAGGCAGATAGACTTTGTGGCCAAAAAGCAACACAATAACTCAATGCCATTTCGTGTTGTTGCTGCTTGTTGGTTGTTCAGGCCAGTAGTTTCATTGTAATTTAAAAAAATTTAATTTAAATTCAATTATCCTCCTACGTGTTTCGGCGTTTGTGTCGCCATCTTCAGGAACTCTGATTTTATTTTAAGTAAAGAACTTATTTGTAGCTTACATTCACATATCACTACATTAATACATAAACACATTTCCTATTTTATACATACATTTTAGTTATTTCATCTAATTTTAGTGTCAGTCCTAACCCTAATTTTTGTCCAGCTGTTTTTGATGTTGTCTGCTGCAGTTAGTTTTGCTAAAATTTTGATACCACGCCCCCCCCCCCCCCTCCCCCCATACCTCCCCCAGCCAACCATCCACCATATTCTTCTTACTTTGAGCTAGAGTCACCAAATTTGGTAGGAAGATAGCTTTTTGGCATCCCCATCTGCACCAGACAATCTTTGAGGCAGCCTACACCCCTGCCGTATCCACACACCATTGCAATCAGCTCTCTTTTAATCTGTTTTACTACTGGTATCGAGTATACCGCAGTCGGGTCGTCCGACAGCAACGTTTCTCCTTGTTTTTGTGTACTAGTTGTCAGTCACTTAGTGCTTGTCGTTGAGGTAAGACTTTGATGCAGACGATTTTTTTCTGTTTGTTATTTGTGTTGTTTGTTTACAAAAATGTTGACTTGCCCAATGACGTAAAAAATTTAATTTTAAGATAATACATTTTCGCATCAAAAACATTAATACTAAATTAAAAATACAAAAACAAAATCAAAACATAATTAAAAATAAAAAACTATTAAAAATATTACATTAAACTTATAATAATAAATGTTTTTTATATAATAATAATAATAATATAATAATAAATATTTATTAATATTAATTTTAATTTAAATGTCACAACAAAGCAACTATTTAAGGATCCGGCAAAGAAAAGGGCAGCTTGGATATCAATTGCCGATTTGTACTAAGTACATGTAATATACATTAACCATATCACCAATATTTAATAAGTTTATTATTTTTTTGTGTAATATCAAAACAATGACAAACAGCTGTTCGATAATTTAATGTTCAGGGTAATCGGTTCAATTTTATATTCAGGTTAATTTTTAGGTTCAAGTCTAGTTCACGTTTGGGTAATCGCTTTGTTTTCATATACCAATTCACGCTCGCATTCAATTCAAATTCAGTTCAAGCCAATTTCGGGTAACTGGGCCTTAAGAGAGCAGCTTAGCCCTCTCCTTCGCACTCGCACATCATATGACAAGTACGGGCTGCCTCGCATGACACTACCATGTTAATTGTATCATGAGTTGGCAAAATGATTAGATGGCTTGTGTCGTAGAGTAAAACATATTAAAGAGTAGTTATGACCAGCAATTGAAAACTGAAATTTGACTGTGTGTATTTATGTATGCGTATTCAGCACCTGTATACGTGGCAATTGTGTATCGTTTCTTAAACCGTCTCAACAATTGTGTTTGACAATCAGTCCGCTTTTTACCGTAGTCGAATGCGTCGATTCACACTCACATGTCCTTAAGAACGGAATTCAGTAGAAAGCAATCGAAGCGGGTACGTTGATAATATTGCTTATACTGAAACAGAAGCAGAATTTAATATTGCAGAAGGCGAACTGTATTGTGCACTGAATATAAATCAAGAGAACTTTATCGGTGTCCAACATATCCAGTTTCTTGGCAAGAAAATGTCCTTTGGTTGCTTTTGATAGCGCCGCTGAAATTAATACAGAAAAATATACAAAACATATGACTGCAAATAACCGATTTCATGCAGCATTCAGAATATACACTTTGCCCATACCCGTGTTACACATAAAATGTTAACAGCTTAGTTGGGTGTTTTAAGACGCTCGCCAAGTTTAAGCAGGTGGTGGTACTTGACTTCATTACCAATAGCACTTTCGGTATAGAACCTAAGCTGAGTTTAAGCGCCTCAAAAACGTTCAAACGGCCAACCAGCAGGCAGATAGACTTTGTGGCCAAAAAGCAACACAATAACTCAATGCCATTTCGTGTTGTTGCTGCTTGTTGGTTGTTCAGGCCAGTAGTTTCATTGTAATTTAAAAAAATTTAATTTAAATTCAATTATCCTCCTACGTGTTTCGGCGTTTGTGTCGCCATCTTCAGGAACTCTGATTTTATTTTAAGTAAAGAACTTATTTGTAGCTTACATTTACATATCACTACATTAATACATAAACACATTTCCTATTTTATACATACATTTTAGTTATTTCATCTAATTTTAGTGTCAGTCCTAACCCTAATTTTTGTCCAGCTGTTTGTGATGTTGTCTGCTGCAGTTAGTTTTGCTTATTGCAGGTGCGTTAATATAACTCGTCTGGTCAATGTCTTCTTTGTGATTAAGTGCGTCGTCCCCTCTTTGCTGTTTGCGCAAGCTCTCCAGCGTTAGTCTCTTTCTTTCTCTTCTCTCTACGTCAAGTACTTTGACCGCATCAAAATCAGCTGAGTGGTCATTTTCACTCAAATGTTGAGCTAGTGCTGTCGTAGCCTTTCTGTTCTTTGCGTCCCCTTTATGTTCTGTTATTCGTGTTGCGAGTGATCTTTTGGTTTTTCTAATGTAAACTCTATTACACTCTTCTCCCTCTTTTCCATTGCACTGTATTTCGTAGATGACGTTATTCTGCTTGTATCTATCAATTTTGTCTTTCCTGTTCGTAAACAAATTTCTTGTTGTTTTTTGAGCTTTGTAAGGATATGTGATGTGCTCTGTGCTGTCTTCTGGTATCAACTTCGATAGCGTTGCTCTGTTCGTTATATTTTCTATGTACGGGATGCAGATGTATTATTTATCTATTGTTCCCTGGGTTATTGGTTTTTGAATTTTTGTGTTATCAGGTCTAGATGTGACATCATTTATTAGTTTGTTTATCAGATGTATCGGATAGCTGTTTTTGATAAGCATCGTTTTGAGTTTTATATAGTTTTTTGGTCGGTGTTGTATGTCGCACAGGGTGTTGGTATTTCTAATAAAACTCTTGATTGTTTTGTTTTTTCTGTGTCATCGGCTGGTTTGACTCGTAGCTCATTATTCGTCCCGACGCTTTTCTTTTGGTGTACCAGTCAAATATAAGTTTATTTTCCCTTCGTTCTTTTTTCATAGGAAATTTTGTTGTTTGTTTCTGTTTCCATTGTTAATTGTATTCTTTTGTGCTCTTGAATGTTGTTGAATGTTTCTAATATGACTTGTGCTTCGGTCATATTTATAATCAAAAAAATGTCATCAACGTATTTAGAGATATGTTTAATTGTTATATTATGTTGCTTCAGCTCATCAATCGCGTCGTCTAAGATTTTGTGTAGAACTATATATGCGATTGTCAATGCCATTTCTTCAGCTGTTGAATAAAATTGAAGGTCCTATTACGTTTTTTCAAAATGTTCATTCGTGCTTCTACATAATCAATAATTTGCAAATATCTTCGCCTCATCTCATACCACAGGTAAAGAGTACATTGGTTTTGTGCAATGTCCGTCATGCGCACTTGCTTTGTGATGTTCATGACCTACTTGACGTAGTCTCTTCGCCGTCTCATAATCTTGCTTATGTCAGCCACCATAGCAACCTCAGGCAACGACAGTTTGATATCTTTCTGAAAGTCACATCGACGCATTACATGCAACCAGGTTCGCTCTTGGTTCAAAGAGAGAGGCTTTTGTAGCCAGTTGACATAATCAATCTTTAAGGAACCAGTTAGCAATTGATCAAATGGTGTGTTGCCAATCAAAAACATGGACTTCAGTACTGGGATTTTTCCATCCCTAATGTTTTGGCCCAAAACACACTGAAGCGGAATGAGTTCCCTATCGCCCGTGCCTAACTGCTCTAGCAGCCAATCCTTGTTGAGTTTCAGATAGTTGTAGAGAACTTTCAGCGCCTGCTTGCCAATATTTGCAGTCAGCACATCGCTGGCTAAAACTTCGGCTATGTAATCGGCAATGCCTACATCCAGTTCCATTGCATAATTTGCTGGTGCACTGTAGTTGAAACGCTCTGATTCAGCATTTGTCATTATCAGGTCATCTATTTTGACCGTGCTCACAGCGCTCAATCCGCCAGCATCATGTCCACAGCTGGCACTGAAATCTGTATCTAGATTTATACTTTCTTTGGCTTGTTTAAGAAACAGTTCAATCTGGTCAGTGTGCTTATCGTTTTCATCCACGGAGCAAATGGCCTCCGAAAGCAAATAACAAATGGCGGCCTTAGGTCCGTTTTTGGCTGAAGATACACAAGATTTTAAATACAATGATGGTTTTTAGTATGAGCTATCTCAAAAACAGAAATAGATTTTGTTGAATTGTTTTGAGTAGTAGGAGAATGGGCATTCCACGACAAAGGGATGCTGCCTTTTTAAATAATCCCTATTCAATTTTATGACTTTTTTGATAGTTTTATTACCCCTCATTTAATTTTGTGAACTTTTTTGACACCTACATATATACTTGACATTCTTTGTTATAATCGATACCGAAGGTAAAGAGTATATTGGGTTTCTGCAATGTCCGTCATGGTGTCTGTCCGTCCGTATGTTTGCAATTTTTTTTCCACACCCTTCAAGTTAGAGACTGGAAACTTTGCAATTCTTTTTATCTATGGCATAGTAAATTAAAGTGTCAACATTGGAGTTCTACGAGGGAGAAAATAGCTATTGACAACTTCCAAAAAAATGCATCAAAAATTTTGAAGCCACGCCCACCCATTCCGCCCCCAGCCCCCCCGCAGTTTAAAACCAAACATGCCTATATTTTCAACAGTTTTTGAAATAGAGCCACCAAATTCGTTGCCAAGATAGGTGTTGACGACCCTCAACCAAATTCATAAAAACTTTGGATGCCACGCCCATCTATGCTGCCCTAGCCGCCCCCAACCGCCCCAACGCTTCGCTGAAAACGGTAATGCGTGTATCTTCCATAGTATTTGAGCTAGAGTCACCAAATTTAGTACGAAGATAATTGCCTACGACCCCCAAAAAATTACATCATCGTTTTGGAGCCCCCCCGTTCCCTTGCTGCATGCACTTTGAAATCAAAAACGCCTATATTTTCCACAGATTTTGAGCTAAAGCCACCAAATTCGGTGTCAAAATTGAAGATGAAAAAACACAAAAAACTTGAATGGCGACCCCCACCCATAATACCACCAGCTCCTCTGCCACCATGTTCTACTACCTTTGGGCTAGAGTCACCAAATTTGGTTGGAGGATAGTAATTGACATCATAAATAGATCCACTGCAAAAATTTTTATTCCACGCCCCCCAAACCGCCCCAGCCCCCTTTCACCACCGTGAACTAACTTTGAGCGAGAGTCACCAAACTTGGAAGGAAGATATCTTTTGGCATCCCATCTGCACCAGACAATCTTTGAGGCAGCCTACATCTTTTTTCGGTTTTATTACTTTATCGAGTATTATTTTATTGAGTATACCGCAGTCGGTTGCGTCCGACTGCAATGTTTCTAATTGTTTTTATACGAATTTTTTAAACTTATTTTTGACACGTTTCTTTGATGACACTTTTAATTAGACTAGGTTTTAAGGAAAATTGATTGACAAACTAGACCACTTTAAAATTATCAAAGTTATCACTGTGAGATTTAGTGTAAGCAGAAGCAGTTTTGGTTATCTAACCATTTAATTTTTGAGTCAAGTGGGCATATTTGTGCACGTGCGTTGCCTTATACCCCCTGCAAGCAAGGCACAAAATGCATTTTTGTGAAAGTTATGAGACTCATCCTTATAGCTTACCTTGCATAGGAATGTTAGCAAAATTATATAGTTCACGGATCGGATCTCAGTGGTTATGAAAAATTAATAAGCTGCAAACAAAAAAAAAAAACTGAAAATAAACAAGGCTCAAGTCGTGAGAGCGAGACTAGAAGATACCCAGAACCCAGTTTCAATAAATACTTAACTCCTTGCGCCCTAAAAGTTTGCTAAGCTATTAAAAACAAGTAAGAAGGCTCTAGTCGGGAGAGCCCGACTAGAAGATACCCTGAACCCATTTGCAATACATATTTTACTCCTTGCGCCCTAAAAGAAAGCTTCAAATAATGATATATTTAAACAAAAACAAAAACTGACTTAACTTATATACACATATATACATACATATATACACATATCTTATATGTGTTTTTTAACCGATTTGGACAAAACTTTGAGAAGCTAGAGAGAAGCTATCGAAATTTTAAACAAACTTGTTCTGTTTATGGTACAGGAGAACTTATATTCAAAATCTGAAGTGTCTAGCTTTTGTTGTCTCTGAGATTTATGCGTTCATACAGACGGACAGATGGACGAACACACAGACATGGCCATATCGACTCGGCTATTGATGCTGATCAAGAATATATATGTATATGTCGGGTCTAATATTTGTGGACGACACTGTAGTATAACATTCTGGTTACTATTGGCGACTGCTTTGCTCTAATATTCGCCAGATGGTCAGCTTAGTTTGATGCAGCTGTAAGGATATGTTGCGTAAGGTTCTAAGTGGCGTACGTGGCCCAAATAATGTTTGACTTCGGTTTGAAGAAAGAACTACGCATGAGATAATTGTTGTGCGTGTAATCTTGAGTCACTCAGAGGGAAAGAGATAGCAGTACTGTTACCGTTTAGGCTGAAAGAATGTGTGTAAGAAAGGTTGCATTGACGATGAAAAAGCAGGAACATTAACGTTTGGACAGGCAAAGTGAACACAGTGCACTCAAGATTCTTCGCCATAGGCAATTAATAATAAATAACTCAAATGAGTGATAATCAGCAAGAAAACTCCAATCGTAACTTGACATCAGAAGTGGGATCAGTGCCAACTCCTGCATTCTCTGAAGATCAGTGGCTTGTTATTTTGGATACGCAGAATCGGAATTTCATGGAAATCTGCAAAGTTATGCAGGCTTCTGCGCGTCCAAAAAATCATGTGGTTTTACCAAAATTTAACCCTGAAGCGACTGAGGTGAATGCAACTCAATGGTGTGCAACGGCAAGCATAATTATGGATGAGCAGCCGGTTGATGGAAGCGCGCTTATTGTGTTGTTGAGCAGTTCTATGCAGGGCAGTGCTTCAACGTGGCTGGCACAAATCTGTTATCCCGGCATCATTGGGAACAGTTCAAAGAATTGTTTCTGCAGCGTTTTGAAATCAATGAAACTACAGCAGCTACATTCTTGAACCTGCTGCAAAGTCGTCCAGAGTCCAACGAGTGCCTTGCACTATACGCAAGCCGCATGGCTACGTCTCTAACCTCAAAATGGCGAAACATGGGTCCAGAGGAGATAGCTGTGTCGACTGTGCTTGCGCACATGGCAAATTTCGACAGTCGTTTGCAGCGCACAGATTTTTCTTCCAATGTACAAACGAGAAGCCAACTTCAAATGGAACTGAAGGCGTTTTCATTTGACAAAAAGCACAGTGCTGGAAGTTCTGAAGGAGGTAGTGGTGACTACAAGCGAGCAAAAATTGTGTGTCACTTATGCAAGACAACTGGGCACAAAATGGCAGATTGTAAACTCAAACGTTCTAGAACTTGTAGTAAACAGCAGCGAGACTTGAGGGGTGTAACCTGTTACCGATGTGGTCAACTTGGACATCTGGCAAATCGTTGCACGAGTAATGCATTAAAATCTGAATCAGTTTCCGAGAAGAAGTGTAACCAGTGCTCTGTGTCCAAGCCATAGGGAGTTATGGCACACCGAGGTGAAATCTTTCAAATTTATTTCGACTCCGGAGCGGAATGCTCGCTTATTCGAAGCAGTGTTGCCGATAAATTGGATGGAAAACTCATTAACAATGTTGTCATAATACGGGGTATTGGCGACGCTGGCGTGTACAACACCCATCAAAAGTTATGTCAATGTTCGATTAACACAAATATCGTAGAAATAATATTCCATGAAATATCAGACAAGCATCTCACCAATGATATTGTAATTCGTAGAGATATCCTTAATCAAGGATATGAGATTTCGATAAATTCGGATAAATTTGAAATTGGTAAGACTAAGTCCGTAAACTCTTGTGCAGTATCTGAGCCATCTGCTCTTTCATTCAATGTTGTTACTGAATTAATTGGTAACGACAAAGAAAACTTGATTAAACTACTTAAAAATTATTCAGCAGCATTTATTGATGGAATCCCTTGCACAAAAGTTAGCACAGGCGAAATGATCATTGGATTGATTGACCCTAACAAAACGGTGCATAGGCGTCCATATTGACTGAGTCCTAATGAAAAAGAAAGTGTACGTGAACGGATTAATGAATTGTTAAACTGCAACATCATTCGACCTAGTTGTTTTCCCTATGCCAGTCCTATTTTATTGGTTAAAAAGAAAAATGGATCAGACCGCCTTTGCATTGATTATCGTAAGCTAAACACCAATACGGTTTCTGATGGGTTTCCTATGCCACTTTTTAATGAACAAATTGCTCGACTCACGGGTGAAGAGTATTTTACGTGTTTAGATATGGCTAGCGGGTACCATCAGATTCCCATTCACCCTGATTCTACTGAATGTACTGCGTTTGTGACACCTGGAGGGCAATACGAGTATTTGGCAATGCCATTTGGTCTAAAGAACGCTCCGTCCGTTTTCCAGCGGACCGTTTTAGACGCTTTAGGAAGCCTAGCACATTCTAACGTAATAGTGTACATGGATGATGTCATGGTTATATCACCAACCATAGAATTGGGTCTTGAGAGATTAAAGTTTGTGTTAGATGTGCTGACTGTGGCTGGATTCTCATTCAATATTGCTAAATGCGGGTTTCTTATAACTACTGTACAGTATGTGGGGTATGAGGTTCGAGCTGGAGAGGTGAGACCTAATCCGCGAAAAATTCCTGCGCTAAGTTCTTTGGCACCGCCACCAACAATTAGTAGTGTGAGACAATTTATTGAATTGGCGTCTTATTTCCGTAAATTTGTGCCTCATTTCTCTCAGATTATGGGGTCGATATATTTAATAACTTCGAGCAAAAACGTTTTCAGTTGGTATGATGAATTGGAAGCAATAAGAAAGAAAATCATTGCTATTCTCACAAATGAGCCAGTGCTTACAATATTCGATCCACAGTATCCGATAGAACTGCACACAGATGCAAGTTCTCATGGCTATGGCGCTATGTTAATGCATTGGATCAATAGCAAACCTAACTTCATCTGCTGAGTCCAGATACCATTCTTATCAATTGAAAACATTGGCAGTAGTTGCGTCTGTTAAGCATTTTCGGCTTTATTTGCTTGGTCGTGAGTTTGTTGTGTATAACGATTGCAATTCTTTCAAAGCATCGCGAACAAAGATGGACCTAACACCAAGGGTGTACCGCTGGTGGCCATATTTACAGTCTTTTGATTTCAAGATAAAATATAGAGAAGGAAAGCGTATGGCGCACGTATACTTTTTGTCAAGAAATCATGTACAAGAGGCGACTGAAAATCATATGTGTATATTACCCGAAAAGCGTGTAAATTTGGCTGAAATCTCCAGTGATTGGGTTGCCGTTGAACAACGAAAAGATTCTGAAATTACTGACATTACAAATAAACTTAACAGTAATGAATTGACTGACGATTTTGCACAAACTTATGAATTGAGAAAAGGCGTTTTGTTACGCAAAATTCAAAGAAGTGGAAGGACACGATGTTTGCCTGTGGTGCCGCATCCATTTCGATGGTCCGTGGTAAATCAAGTTCACGAATCGATCATGCATTTGGGATGGAAGAAGTCGCTTGACAAGACCTACGAACATTACTGGTTTGTTAAAATGAACAAAAATTTGTCGATAGTTGCATCACATGAAAAACAGTGAAGAGTTCATCTGGTAAAATGCAGATTGAGTTACACCCGATCCCAAAGTCGAACATTCCATGGCATACGGTGCATATCGATATTACAGAAGAGCTTAATAGAAATAATGACCTTAAGGAATATGTAATAGTGCAAATCGATGCTTTCACTAAATTTGTTTATTTGTTTCATACCCTAAATTTAGATACCGATAGTTGTATAAAGGCAATTAAATCATCTATTTCTTTATTTGGAGTTCCGACTAGAATAATTGCTGATCAAGGTAGATGTTTCACAAGTGGAAAATTTGCACAGTTTGTCACAGAAAGTTTAACTTCATCTTATAGCTACAGGAGGAAGTCGCGCGAATGGACAAGGATGCTCTTGGCGAGGTGCAACTTGCGTTGAATTGCACAGTTAGAAGTGTAACCAAAGGGTTTGATTCCACCGTGTGACACAGAGCCGTGATGCCAATATTTTTTCGGAAAAAAAGGACAGATTGGTAAAAAAAAAACAGGAAAAAAGGCTAAAAAACTAAAAAAACAGGCGGAAAACAGGACAAAAAGTTTTATTTATATATTTATTTAAACGTTTAATAGTTTTAAAGCTTCTTCAACAGCATCTTCATCGTCCATATGCCTTTCCTCGGTTGCCGCCATGGATCCAACTAATTTCAAATCTAAAGATAAAATACACTTCAATATATATACAACTGATCTAAATAAAAACATGTATACGTATATAATTACCTTACTGTCAAAATTGCACTTAAAGTCTCTACTTGCAGCCGATTTCTGGTCTTGGTTTTAACCAATTTAGCTTGGCTGAATACCCTCTCTACTTCCGCATTCGACCATCGCAAGGAAAGTAGAGTCAGGGCAAAAGCTACCAGCTTCAGCAAAAGGGCTGTTCCCTGCGCTGATATTTTTTCACCTCTCTTTTAAATCCTCATTAAAATGCACTGCCAACATATTTTTAATAAGGCTTGTGCACTTGGTTCTGTGCAATTGAATGTCTTTGGTGATCGACCGGCTCAATCGCACAATGCTGGGCGACAAACATAGCTAATGCAGCTTCTTGGTGACAAACCTCAGTCGGTTTTACTGCACTAAAACTAATTTTGTTTGGTTGATTGAAAGATGATGTGTTTTGCACATGTTTTTTTGTGGACATGTGCGCGCGAATTTGGTCAATTTTAGAGTTAACTGTGCATTTGCAGTATTTGCAATAATCTTTATTACTATCCGAAGCATCGCGACACAACCAGTTTTCTGGCTGCTGTAGCCAGCATTCGCGGAATTTTTGCTTATAAATATCTTTTGGCATTTTCAATTTTTGCAAATTACGCTTCGATATGCGTACGATTATACACGATATAGATCAAATTTTGCATAAAAGAGATTCCACATAGTTTGTAAAAAATAAACTTTAATTTAATTTATATAAAATCAACAATTTAGTCTAAAAATGCCAGATTTCCAGATAAGAGAACCAAAAAAAGGACAGAATTCCCGATAGGGGATGTTTGACATTTTTTCCGGCTGAAGCAGTTAAAAACAGGATAGATCTGTCCGGAAAAAGGCCAAATTGGCAACACTGTATTACAGAGATTGAGATCGACAAAGTAGATATTAGAAATAAGGCATTAGAAAACATAAATAACCAGGCTATTTACGACAAAACTAGATTCGATAAAAATAAATTAGCTGTCATTAGACATAAAATTTTTGATTATGTCCTATTGAAAAATGCAGAGCGGCATCAGACCAAGTTGGATACAAAGTTAAGAGGACCACTTTTGGTTCGTGAAGTTTTAGAAGGTGTCAGGTACATTTTGAAGTCGTTGCATAATAAGAGGACGTATAAATATTGCCATGTAAATTTGAGAAAGATGCCAGATGGTTATGTTCCTGAGGAATTGAAATGCCCGCCTGAGATTTGTTAACATTATCCGTGTGAGAGGATATGTTGTGAGATATCCGTGTGAGAGGATATGTTGTGTGATGAAAATTGTCCATTTATAATGTGCTAGTTGCAATGAAGTTGCAATAACCCTGGACATGGCAATTTTTGTGAATGGCGGAAGTGATTTGAGTGGAAATAACCTGGCGAACGTATAATTGATGCATTGTTGTGGCATTGTTGAAAATATGATTTTGGGATAAGAGATATCTCCGTCATTGGGCAAGCACAAGTGAAAAACGAAAGTTGGAACGTGGCGTGTGGCGCTCTTGACGGAGTTATGCTCACAATCAAAAGGAAATCATAGAGAAAATAATGAAAGCCGAATTTTGAACCTTTTTATGCAACTGACTAAAATGTTAAGATATTCAATTATGTAATAAAACAATATATTAATATCGAGATAATAAATGATAATTTAAATTGAGAAATGTAAACAGAAAAAGCATTTGAATAACGTCTGTTAATTTAATTTTGGAATGATAGAGTATAGTCTGTGGATGTTCCAGTGTACACGAGGACGTGTACAGTATGTGACGGGTCTAATATTTGTAGTCGACACTGTAGTAGAACATTCTGGTTACTATTGGCGACTGCTTTGCTCTAATATTCGCCAGATAGTCAGCTAAGTTTGATGCAGCTGTAAGGATATGTTGCGTAAGGTTCTAAGTGGCGTACGTGGCCCAAATAATGTTTGACTTCGGTTTGAAGAAAGAATTACGCAGGAGATAATTGTTGTGCGTGTAATCTTGAGTCACTGAGAGGGAAAGAGATAGCAGTACTGTTGCCGGTTAGGCTGAAAGAATGTGTGTAAGAAAGGTTGCATTGACGATGAAAAAGCAGGAACATTAACTTTTGGACAGGCAAAGTGAACACAGTGCACTCAAGATTCTTCGCCATAGGCAATTAATAATAAATAACTAAAAATTAGTGATAATCAGCAAAAAACTCCAATCTTAACTTGACATATACTTTCTGTGGTCGGAGATTCTTCCTTCTGCCTCTTACATACTTTTGCACAAAATCATTATACTCGATACCGAAGGTAAAGAGTATATTGGGTTTGTGCAATGTCCGTCATGGAGTCTGGCGTCTGTTTTTTTTCCAACTGGCAACTTTTTTCCACACGCTTCAAACTAGAGTTGAAACTTTGCAAATCTTTTTATCTATGGCATAGTAAATTAAAGTGTCAACATTAGAGATCTATGATAACTAGTGGCTGGCAAATCTATAAGCTCGATAACGCAAAATCGATAAATCCAGCTATTTCGCATGCCCTTACACAGCTAGAACTACCAAATTTGGGGAGAAGATAGCTACTAACAACCCCCAAAAAACTGCATCAATAATTTTGAAGCCACGCTCACTCATGTGAGTCACCCTTTTCAACTAGTGAAGTTCACACTATTATCAAGTCACTGAAAAACAAAAAATCGCCTGGGCTAGACCAACTACCTAACATTTGTCTCAAAAATTTGCCAGCAAGTGCACTAGAATTTCTAACATTGCTTTATAATAACTGCTTGAAAATCGGATACTTTCCACTCGCTTGGAAAACTGCCAAAATCATACCAATTGCTAAGCCAGGAAAGCCTGCAAATTCTCCCTTGAGCCATCGTCCGATTAGTCTCCTATGTGGCTTATCAAAAATATTCGAGCGTTTGATCTAGATCAAACTAAACTCCCACCTGGAAGAAAACAATATTCTACCACCAATGCAATATGGTTTCAGAGAGCTCTACAACTGCATGTTTCCTCTGGACAAATTGACAAACTTCGTCCAGGCAAAGCTCTCGGTAAAACAGTCCGTCGGATTGGTAACCCTAGATGTTGAAGCTGCATTTGACTCGGTGTGGCATGATGGTCTAATCCACAAACTAACTGCCTGTAACACTCCAACTTACCTGACCCATATCATAAGAAGCTTTCTGACCGACAGATATTTCTTTGTATATGTGAATGAAACTATGTCATACAAAAAATCCATATGCGCTGGAGTCCCTCAGGGATCTGTCCTCGGGCCTATCCTTTACAACATTTACACCTATGATTTCCCCAGGACTACACTATGCGAAGCATTAATCTTTGCTGATGATACTGCCCTCTACTCTTCCGATTCGCACTATAATAATATTCACACATGTTTGCAACACTCTCTGAACTCCATTTTTGACTACTTTTACAGTTGGAAAATTAAGCTCAATGCAAATAAAACCAAAGCTATATTTTTTACCAAAAAACGAAAGTCTTGTTTTCTACCTAGTACAGATCTCGAACTAAACGGCATAAAAATCTCTTGGGAATAATCTTTTAAATATCTACGAATTAGTTTAGACAAAAAACTGCTATTAAGTGGCCTTATAAGTAATACAATTGACAAAATTAACAAGACTGTTCGTATACTATATCCTTTTATAAACCGAAATTCTAAACTCTCAATCAAAAACAAGCTAATAATTTATAAATCTATAATCTTACCTATGATAATGTATGGAGCAGAAATATGGAATACCTCAGCAAAAACCCATTTGAGTAAACTTCAAGTTGCACAAAATAACACTTTAACAAGTAAGAAGGCTCTAGTCGGGATAGCCCGACCAGAAGATACCCTGAACCCAGTTGCAGTCCTTCCACCCTAAAAGAATGCTTCAAATAATGATCACTTTAAACAAAACGCACAACTGGCTTAACTTTACGATATCTTTGGTGTTTCTTAACCGATTCGGACGAAATTTTTAGCAAATTTCTATCGTTACCCATTACACCAACCCCCATTTTTAAATTTTTCCAAATTCGATATTTTTTGTTATCGATTCCATGTGTATATCGAAAACCGGAAAAGTTATCGATAATTTGAAACAAACTTGTTCTGCTTATGGTATAGGAGAACTTATATCCAAAATCTGAAGTCTCTAGCTCTTGTAGTCTCTGAGATCTACGCGTTCATACAGACGGACAGACGGACAGACGGACAGACAGACAGACGGACAGACGGACGGACAGACGGACATGGCCATATCGACTCGGCTATTGATACTGATCAAGAATATATATACTTTATGGGGTCGGAGATGCTTCCTTCTGCCTGTTACATACTTTTGCACAAAACCATTATACCCTGATTTACCCATTTTATGGGTTCAGGGTATAAAAATGATTCTAAATTTACCACGATACCACAGAACCATATCCCTGCATGAAATAGCCAATGTCAAAACGATTAATGACCTCATTTCTTGCGCAACCACTAAGTTTACAATTACAAAATCTTATTTTGCTCAAGATATGGGTTGACAGGTACTTGTTCTACTATTCTTTTTATAGTTATCCCACAAGTGCCTGCTTTTATAGTATTAAGTCTCATTTTGTCCATTTTCCTTTGCCATAAAAAAAAATCAAACTAAATTAAAATAAATTAATAATAAATAATGATATCTCAGCTGCAAAGGCCAAAAAAAAAAAATAAATAATAAGTCTTAACTCTGTAAATTTAAATAAGCTAGCTTTAAGCAAAACATAATTATATTGGTAATAAAGCACAAATTGAATTGAATTGAATTTAACGTCGTCAATATAAGCAAAATTTTGCATGGTTTTGTTCTAATTTTTTTTCATATAAAATGTAATTACTGCATTAATATATTTAATTTAAAATAAAGGTTGAAGCCTTGGCTTTAAAATGAAATTAATTTAAGGAAAATCTATCCATTAGTTCATGAGCAATGAGCGATTTTGTGAAGCAACCATATTAAAACAAAAACTTTTTTGGGTAGCTCATTACCGAAAGCTAAGTCAAAAATTACTTTTGTGCAGCGTAACAAAGGCATAAACATGCATTTCAGCTTTTTATATGTTTAATATATTCAAATTTAAAATCATATAAATACCATGTTTACTTTCACAATTTTTGTTGCACGAGGGCAGACGTATTCTACGGTTAACCAATGTGCCCGTGTGATCTAACACAGACAAAACAATTTTTTTAAGCTGTTCGCCTATTGCTGGCTTGTCGGATATCTACGTATGTTAATATATTAGGACATTCAATGCAGGGCAACAGTCAAAGAAAAATATCAAAAATCTCCACACAGCAAGAAACTAAACAAACATGTATACAAATAAAAGACCTGCCCCCACTCCTTGAAGCGCCGGCCCGCTGAAGCACAATTGAAACAAACCAAAACAAAAAAAAAAAAAAACAAGAGAAATGAAGTTTGGCAACAATAAGTTGGGCCCTACGCATTGCACACTTCGTTGTCAAAAAAACCAGCTAAACAATGATGGCCGCCTTGGCAATAGCTGGCATTGTATCGAGCAGTAATTCTAAACAAATGAAAAGAAATACTGTCCGCTACGAGGTTGCACCTTTGTTAGTTAACAAAACATTCCAGCTCTTAAGACCCATCCTGTTAACAATTATAGTCTATGGCATGGGTCGGCATCCTTTTGTTGTATAGGGGCCAAATATTTTGCATGGGGATCCGTGCGGGCCGCACTTGCAGTAGGTATACATACAATATATGTATATGTAAAAATATTTAAGTAATAAAAATAAAACGCTGGTTGTATATTTTAATGACATTTGTTGTAATTAATAAAATCAATGAGATTTTTGTGATTGCATTTGGCAAGCAAGTTTTTTATATCAGCTTGCAGTACATAAAAACATAAAACAAAATAATTTTTACCCCAACATATAACAGTTTAAATAATCATTTTATGTCATTAACTTGTAAACAAAGAAGCAATAATCAAAGCAAGATCAGCCTATCGTCGTTTAGGAGAACTGACTTTTTTACTCTTCATTCATACTTCATTCGCTTGCATCTTTCGTCCATTTCCAAGAGGCTGTAACATCGCCAGTTCTGTAGGCTCGTCTGGATAAGATTTTTAGTCTATGTCTATGGCATCTGGCTACTTAGGTAGGGTGACCACCTGGGGCTCAGGCCATTCCGGGACGTTAGACCACAACCCCCCCCTCCCCCCCAACACAATTTTAATATTGATATATTTATTCATTACAAATTTAATGCTCACATATTTTTATTCCTTAAAAACGGAAATAAGCCATTTAACTTAACAGGCCATATGTCATTACAACTACGTAAAATTATTATTATTTATTAATTATGTTAACTTACTTATTATTGTACTTCTCCACACTGTCTATTTTTTTCAATACACTAATATTCTTTTTGTCCATCAATTCTTTATAAAAGTTCAGTTCAAAAAAATTTAATTGAACAATCATTTAGTTTTCAACATTCTCCACCAGTAACCTATTTCTTTCGTCTGACCACTGCGAATTTATTAACGAAAAAAACCTTTCGCAATTTGCATTGTGCGGAGGAATTGCATAAAAGAATTCTGCTATTTTCAATAGTTCTGACTCGGAAGTTCCGAGTAACAGCTCGACTTTACGTTTGCTGCAAAAAACTGTACCAGCTTATCTGCAGAGCCTTGCTCAAAAAACGTCTTCACTTGTCGTGACAAAAACGTCTTCAAGTTGGCAATTTGGTCGAACAAGAGTGAATCGTCTATCGAAATGTTTTTCTCAAAAAATTATTCAACACACTTCGCTACACTTTCATCATACGAAAAGTTCGCGTCTAGTTGCAGCCATTTAAAAATCCGTTACTCATCGAAACAATAGAAAACCGGGACAATTTCGTGTCGCGTCGGGACACCGGGACATTACCTGGAAAAGCGGGACATGTCCCGGAATTCCAGGACGGATGGCAACCCTATACTTAGGTAACAAATATGTGTCCCTATTTCTACTGCAGTCTGTCTGATCGTCTACCTGTTTAGCCCTAAATGCTCAAACGGCATGAATATTATCTTTTGACACTCGAGTACAACTGTTCAACCAACAAGAATCCATATTAATAAAGTCTTCACTGGCTGAAATTCTGATATAGAGTTGGGAAGTGGTTTCAGTGCTACCATGCTCTCAGAGAGCGCATTTGTAGCCTTTTTTACTGGAATCGTGTGTCTTGGAAGAAATTCAAGTCATTCAGCTTGCTGACACAGCCAGCCATATTATGTGTATGCGCTAGCATGCCAGAGATTTGGTAGCCTGCAGTTGTTGTGTGTTTGCTCTGCGCTTGAAAATCGTAAATCGATCGCACATCCCGTTGTGTTCTCATTGCTGTTGACTCTTGTATTTCCTCTGAGCAGATTCAATCTCATGATCATCCGGGTATTGAGTTTCTATGTGTTAAAATATTATCTAGCGGCTGCTCATTGTATATTACTTGCTCTTATATTCCTCCCAATTCTGATAATAACATTTACATACCCCATCTGAATGCTCTGCAACTTGTTTCGTCGCTGTTGACGGATATGGATCAACTTATAGTGGTTGGTGATTTTAATTTGCCACATGTTGTATGGTCTGTGAATGACACATCTTCAGCGCAATTACCGGCCACTTCTGATGATTTTATCGATGGCCTTTTAGAGTAAGGCCTATCACAAGTTAACAGGGTGCATAACGTTAGTAATAAAATGTTAGATTTGATATTTGTTTCTGATTCTGATTGTTGTAATGTTAGTAGAGTATCCCCTCTAGTGCTTCCTGAAGATACCTACCATCCAACTTTAGAATATCCTTTGAACCTTTTAAGCTTAGATCAGCATCTTACAATTCTTTAAAAACCCGATGTTTTCGTACAATTAACTTTACTAAATTGAATGACCTTCTTCAGCATACTAATTGGTCTCACCTTTATTCTTGTAGTGATATAGAAACTGCCATCACCATTTTTTACAAGACCTTGAATTCGCATTTGGATATCTGTGGTCGCCTCACTGTTCCTTCAAGTGAAAATAAACCATCTTGGTTTACGAGGGAACTATCAAGATTAAAAAACGTGAAGACAAGATCCTATAAAAAATTTAAAAAATCTGGAAATACAATGGAAATGTCCTCGTATAAGTTAACACGCGCAAGCTTGAGTTTGCTGACAACGTCGTTGCGCCGGATGCCGTCGCGACGGAGTTGCAGTTGAAACCAGAGACGCACACGCGCAAGCTAGAGACTCACACGCGCAAGCAGCCTGATCGCCCGCTGGAGACGTCAACTCAGCATTCTGCTGACATTCCGGCCGACGGCGGTGGCTTTTAGTTTTAATTCTGTTCTCATTTAGTTCTAAAGAACTATATCAAAAACGGTCTCTATAAATAAAAACATTTAACAAATAATTAATGGTCCTTTTTTAATTGGCGCCCAAACGGAAAAACCCAAATGTTTTACAAGCGATCGTTCAATCGCTAACCGTAATATCTCCTTAGGCAAACGCTAAGAGCCGCGGTGTAATAAAACAACAATTAAAACAAAAAAAAAAAAAAAAAAAACAGAGAGAAAAATCTAAGCAAACGCGAAAGAGGGTGAGTGATATAACAAAACAACAGTGAATGAAACACTCAACAACAACAATAAAAACGAGACGCAGAAAAGTTGCGATATCAAAATATAAAGTGAATGTTATAACAAAAACAATAGTGAATAAACTCACGATGTCAATAAAATTTTGTGACTTAAACATCAACAAATAAAGCAAAAACACACAACAATAAATTGATCGTTATAACAAAACAATAGTGAATAAACTCACAACGTCAAAAGAAGCAATTTTGGATTAAACAACAAAGTACTGAAAAAATATAATAATAAAAAAAACACACACAGCACAAAAAAAAAAATAAAAAAAGAAGAAATAAATTGACAGCCTGTGTCAGATCACACGGGCGCATAGGTTAGCCGTAGAATACGTCTGTCCTTGTGCAACAAAAATTATGAAGCGGTAGCCTAATAACAACAACCACATAGATGTTTTATTTTATTTTTAATTGTGTTTGTTGTCATTTGGCTAATTTTTTCCTTTTTACTGCAATACTGGTTAGCATCTCTGATATAAATTTAGCAAACATTGACTTGAAATAGAAATATATATTTACATAATTTATTACTTCAAAATTTGTGCATAATTAAATCTAAAATTGTATTTTTGTTTTATGTTTGAAATGTGACTTTTGATATGACAGGTTTGTGAAAGGAAAAGTATGATATGTAATTTATTAATGATACACTTAAATTTCTAGCAAATACTAAATCTATATTGGTTAGAGCTAAGGTGGTTGCTGCATTTTTAATATACTTTAATTAGAATTTTTCTTCCATAAATTCTGCAAATGAACAATCATTTGTCATTTCTAAATTTAAATCACCTACGATGAGCATGTCCACCTCGGTGTCAACTGTGAAATTCTTGTCTATTAGTGCAGTGAGGTGAGAATATTTCATGAAAGCAGAAAAAAGCATTTGTTGCTTGTTGTTTTGAGAAACATTTGGAAGAAAGAATAAATTTTTTTTGATTATTAATTTTAATTTCAGACAGACAAATGTCGCCTACATCGCTATCGACCAGTTGCCTGTTTGAAATATCGATTGGAGTACAATATGTTAACATGGTACTTTTTGCATAGATTGCTACTCCAGATGCACGACGACGTTGGCTGTAAATTATTAAAATGAGAAATTAATTGTTCAATATTCATTTAAATTAAATTAAATTAACTTAATTCACAGTAACTGTTCACAAGTTGCGAAAATCAGGGCTGCCACCGTAAAGACGAATTATCGATAGTTTAACTCACGATAGTTTATATGATATTTTTGCACGGGTATATTTATTGTTTTGGTGCAAAAGCATAATTAAATGTGCAACACAAACAATAAAACATGATTTCGAAAACTTACACGCAAATTTCAGAATTGGGGTAAACATATTTTATTGTGTTATAATTGTTTGGGGCTGACGCTTAAGCTGAGCTTGTTCACCCCTGGCACGGAAGAATTTATGTATGAAAATTTAATTATGCCCGAATATCTTATTGAAATTTCCACATTTAGAAGCTATCAGTCATGACCGCATGTATATCAAACGAAAGGAAATCAAGTCTACTTTGTATTAAAACAAGTTTTAATCGATTCTCTGGCGGAATTTTTGAGCAATGTGCAATTGAAAATTAAGTAGTGATTTTTGCACCTGATTTTTTGCCTTAAAAAGTTATATATTTGGCAAAATTATTATAAATTTGAATGTGGGAATGTTTTTTTACCTCATCTCAACTTAAATTCGAAAAACTCAGATTAATTGATTGATTATTGAGATTGCTAGAGCAATTTAAAGTCTTCAAAATGAAGCAAAATTTTGCATGTTTTTGGTCTCATTTTTTCAATAGAAAATGTAATCACTTCATATATATATATAGCTTAAAATAAAGGTTGAAGCCTTAGCTTTAAAATGAAATTAATTTGAGGAAAATCTATTCATTAGTTCATGAGCAATGAGCGATTTTGTGAAGCAACCATATTACAACAACAACTTTTTTGGATAGCACACTCATACCGAAACGTAAGACGTATTCTACGTCAAAAACCCCAGCCAAGAGAGCTGAGCGAGTTATAGCAACAACAACATCAACAACAACAGCTACGAGCGACTGGCAATATTTAACTGGAAAATAACGTATCGCAGCTGCCACCACACCATTTGATTTAAACGCATATTTCAAAAAGTAAGTGTGATGTTCATTTACAATTCAAATAAATATATTTTTGAAATAAAGTTAAACAAGATTTTGCCTGTTGCAATAAAGTGTAAGAAAACCTTTGATAAGTCAGAGTTAAAATTTATTCAGAAACAGTCTGTTTTTATGTCGTACCAAACCAAAGCGGACGACAGTAGTGGCGACGAATTGATAACTTCGTATCTAGAACAGCGGTCTTAAGAAGAAACAAGAAAAATGAATGCAGATCAAATTGCATTTTTAGAGGGAAAGGTTCAAGCAGCCCTTGACCAACAAGCCAACTTATTTGAACAAAAGATAGCCTCTCTGACTGACCAGCTTAATAAATAATAATAATAAAACTAGAGTCTCTGCACCGCAGATCTAAGTTTTCCACGAAATAGAAATCGACCCAGGGGTCCGTTGCGACGAACCCCTAGATATTATAAAGTCCGTCCCCAAATTTGATGGAAAAATAGAGAACTATGTTTCATGGAGGCAAGCCGCTTCCGCTGCCTACAAGTTGTTCGAGCCATACAACGGCAGTTCAAGACATTATCAAGCAGGTGCTATAATCAGAAATAAAGTAAGAGGACCAGCAGATGCTGTGCTGGCCTCATTCAACACAGTGTTGAATTTTAAAGCTATTATTGCTAGGCTAAATTTCACATACGCCGACAAGACACCGGTACATGTAATTCAACAGCAGCTTAACACGCTTCAGCAGGGCAGCCTGCCACTGCTACAATATTTTGATGAGGTCGAGAGAAAACTCACCTTGTTAACAAATAAAACATTAATGACACATGATTCCGCTGCAGCGGGAGTATTTTATGAAAAGTTTAGAAGTGATGCACTTCATGTTTTCTTATCAGGGCTGAAAAAGTCACTGAAGTGGGCAGTCTTCCCGGCACAACCCACAGACCTCCCCTCAGCCGTAGCTTTAGCCCAAGAGGCCGAATCAAGCAACGAATGAGGCATCTTTGCAGCAAGTTTTGCAAAACACCTTGAGGAGAAACCCCAAAAACCAAATTCACAAAAGTCTCAAAACTGGCGTTAGAACGCCCAACAGGGAAAAGAGGATAGTTCTCAAAACAGGAATCCTTACTATCAGAAAAATCAAAGAGACAAAGATGACCATCAAAAACCAAATAGTACGAAACAGCGCTATAGCAACCAAAAGTCCCAAGGGCGGGGGACCGAGCCGATGGAGGTAGATCCATCCTCACGCACTAGGCAAACTACCCAAGGCAATAGAAACAACCAAGGTTATGGGGACCAATCTATGAGGACCCAACAGAACCTAAATCATCTACCGCAAGATGAGAGTAGCGATGACTATGAGTCACGGTCGCAGCATGAAATGACAAAATTCGAAGACGATTTGTCCGAAAGTTGTAGTTTTTTAGCGAAAGCTCCCTGCTTCCGTTTATTAGACGAACGGTTGCAGAGCGAGTTATCAGACTTTTGATAGACACAGGGGCTTTGAAAATTTATATAAAACCCATTCCCGAACTGGCACATTGGGTGTCAGTTGACAACCCTTTTCAAGTAAAATCAATTCATGGCCACACCAAGATTAAGCAGAAATGCCTTATCCACCTTTTCAGCGTAAAGTCATTCTTTTTCATGCTGGAGTCACTTAATGACTTTGATGGCATAATTGGCTTCGATCTGGTTAATGCCCAAATAGATTTAACAAACAACTTAATTAAACACGACAATGGGATTGAAAAAATCGAGTTCACTAAATGTCATCAGGTGAACCATATTCGGATTAATGACACAGATGTTCCTCCTGTTATCAGATCCACCTTTGATAAAATGATCAACGAAATGGTAAAAGCATTTGCGGATGTTAACGAATCCCTACCGTACAACATAAATAAGATTGCTACTATACCAACGGATGACGAGCCGATTTACTCAAAGCTTTATCCGTACCCGCAAGGCGTGTCTGACTTTGTCAATGCAGAGGTTTAACAACTTCTGGCGAATGGCATTATACGACCGTCAAAGTCCCCCTATAATAACCCAATATGGGTTGTCGACAAAAAAGGCATCGACGAAGCGGGGCATAAACAGAAGCGCCTGGTTATTGATTTTAGGAAACTAAATTAAAAGACAACCGACGACAAATACCCTATCCCATCCATTTCGACTATATTGTCAAACTTGGGCGAGGCCCAGTATTTCACTACGCTAGACCTCAAGTCAGGGTTTCACCAAATCGAATTGGCTGAAACAGACAGGAAAAAGACAGCATTCTCTGTCAACAACGGGAAGTATGAGTTTTGCAGACTCCCCTTCGGGCTAAAAAATGCCCCAATTATTTTTCAATGAGCCATTGATGATGTGCTCCGCGAACAAATTGGTGGGATTTGTTACGTTTACGTTGATGACGTAATAATTTTCTCCAAGTCAAAAGAAGAACATGTCAAAGACATTGCGTGCGTCCTGAGGAAACTTAGGGATGCAGGCATACGGGTGTCTCAAGAAAAGTCCCAGTTTTTCAAAAAAAGCGTGGAATATTTGGGATTTACAGTGTGCAGAGGCGGGATTCAATCCTCCCCCGATAAAGTGAAAGCTATTAAGGACTTTCCCCAACCAAAAACTTTATTTGCTCTTAGATCATTTTTAGGTCTAGCCGCTACTATAGCTGCTTTATAACGGGTTTTGCCAGCATCGCAAGGCCCCTAACAGATATCTTGAAAGGCGAAAACGGCAAAGTATGTGCCAATTACTAAAGAAAAGTGATAATAGACTTGTCACCAGAACAAATCGAAGCCTTCGACAGACTAAAAAATATATTGGCCTCTGAAGATGTCATGCTGTCCTACCCAAACTACAAAAAGCCTTTTGACCTCACAACAGACGCGTCTGGCTACGGACTGGGTGCAATACTGTCTCAGACGGCCGCCCGATAACAATGATCTCACGAACATTGCGAGGCAACGAGGTAAATTTTGCCACAAATGAGCGTGAACTTCTCGCCATTGTATGGGTACTCAAAAAACTCAGAAATTACTTATATGGTGTCAAAAATCTTAACATCCATACAGACCACCAGCCATTCACTTTTTCGGTATCGGACAAAAACCCGAATGCCAATATAAAGCGTTGGAAAGCCTTCATTGATGAACACAACGCAAATATTATTTATATACCCGGAAAGGAGAATTTGGTACAAGACGCTCTGTCTCGCCAAAATGTCAATGCGTTAGAGGATTCAGCAGACTCAGATGCTGCCACTATCCACAGTCAGGAATCCCTCAAATATACCATTGAAGCAACAGACAATCTGGTAAATTGCTTTCGGAACCAGATCATTTTGAAAGAAGGGACTGTTCCCCAACAAAAGACGTATATTTTGTTTAAGACAAAAACTCGTCACATTATCAATTTCTCCGATCGCAACACATTATAACAAAGCATTAAAGATGCAGTATACACTGACGTAACCAACTCAATTCATTGTGAGTTACCTATACTAGCTTTCATCCAACACGGTCTGGTTGAGGCATATCCTTCTACCACCTTTAGATATTGCAAGAATTTGGTCACAGACATTGTGAACCCAGCAGATCAGAGGGAAATTGCGACAGCTGAACATAATCGCGCACACAGAGCAGCGCAAGAAAACGCGAAACAGATACTTAGAGAGTATTTTTCCCAAAAATGGGTCACTTAACGTTGGAAATAGCTGCAAACTGTAGAATTTGTGTTATGAGTAAACACGATCGGCACCCAAAAAAACAAGAAATAGGGTAATCCCCGATACCATCGTATGCAGGAGAAATGTTGCATATAGATGTTTACTCCACGGCCGGTAAATACTTTCTAACTTGTTTCGACAAGTTTTCCAATCGTGGACACAAAAGCTCCACTTCTGCAACTTCTGAACATGTTTCCCAAAACAAAAGCGATTTACTACGACAATGAGAAATCCTTGAACTCAGAAACCATTAAGTCAATGCTCAGCAATAACTTTGGCATCGAGATTTCAAAAGACCCTTGCATAGCTCCTCTAATGGACAAGTCGAGCGGTTCCATGGCACTCTTGGGGATATAGCACGCTGCTGTAAGTTGGAATCACAGTTAGAAGACACTGTCGAGAACATTCGCCTTGCAACCATAAAATACAACAGGTCAATCCATTCAGTGACAAACGAAAGACCTATAGACGTAATTCACGCAGCCTCAAAAAACAGTACAGTGCAGTTTAAAGAAAAAATCGCATCAGCACAGAACAAAACCCTAGACCAAAAGAATAAAAACAGGTTCTTTAAGTCGTACTCGGTAGGCGATAAGGTTTGGATAAAGAACAGCAAAAGATTGGGAAACAAATTTTCACCCCTATGTACAGAAGCTGTAGTGGAGGCAGACCTAGGTACGACGGTTCTTATTAAAGGGAGGGTGGTCCATAAGGACAACCTTAGGTAGGTTTTAGACATTCAAAATAACAACAATCAAAATTTTAACAAAAAATTTCTTTTTAGCTTTACGTATCTTTTCAGTTTAACGATAGCTACCATGACTTTGACCGAAGCGACACTGAGACTGAACGACTACTCCCACGCGGACTACATACCTATAGTTGACGGAGACGTAACAATCTGGGACTCGTACACTTACATGGGACACACTACGAACTTGAAATCTTTTGAAACTTACTTCGACGAGACTTGGATATTGATAGACAGCCTACCCAAGGACCATATGAAACAGGTACTGAAATTCACAGGTCTAACGTTTTTATGCAACAATTTTAGCCAAAAACAGAATGATAATAACAAACCTTGAGAACTTAATCCTCACCGTTACACTTGCAAAAATAAATTTAATTAGCCCCCTCATATTAGACAGCATCGATATAAAAGAATTGTTAAATGAACATCTCACCAATATTAGCATAACTGACCTTTTAGAGGTCTCCCACATTAAAGCTTTTCAAAATTTCGAACCATTGTACTTCCTCATAAAATATCCCAAACCTTTGCTAAACAGTAATAAAATAGACAGCGGTTGCGGGAACTTTCCTCGCATCGTACGACGACTACATCTCGTTGAATGGCACCCGGTACGTAAACCACCGGGGCATCCTGAAATGGAAACCAGCGGTATCTACATCAGCTGTCGTGAACGTCACCCTCTTCAGGGAGCACCTAAGCCTACGATATCTACATGATCTGACCATAAAGAATCTCGGACATATTGGGGATATTAGATCAGGACTATCTTGACGGTCCTATGCCTGCTTAACGCTTGTAGCCTTACTCCTGCTCTTCGTGGTTACCTGGAAGCTATACCAGCACAGAATAATAAAGAAGAAACCCGAAGACGCGTTTCAGCCGAGAAGGGGAGGAGTTAACACGTGCAAGCTTGAGTTTGCTGAGAACGTCGTTGCGCTGGATGCCGTCGCGACGGAGTTGCAGTTGAAACCAGAGAAGCACACGCGCAATCTAGAGACTCACACGCGCAAGCAGCCTGATCGACCGCTGGAGACGTCAACTCAGCATTCTGCTGACCATCCGGCCGACAGCGGTGGCTTCATGGTGCGCTGCAGTTTGACTCATCATTGAACCCATAAAATGGGTAAATCAGGGTATAATGGTTTTGTGCAAAAGTATAGTAACAGGCAGAAGGAAGCATCTCCGACCCCATAAAGTATATATATTCTTGATCAGTATAAATAGCCGAGTCGATATGACCATGTCCGTCCGTCTGTCCGTCTGTCCGTCTGTCTGTCTGTCCGTCTGTATGAACGCGTAGATCTCAGAGACTACAAAAGCTAGAGACTTCAGATTTTGAATATAAGTTCTCCTATACCATAAGCACAACAAATTTGCTTCATATTATCGATATCTACTTTGGTTTTCGAAATACACATGGAATCGATAACAAAAAATATCGAATTTGGAAAATAAATAAATGGGGGTTGGTGTAATGTGTAACGATAGATCTTTTCTCAAAATTTAGTCCTAATCGGTTAAGAAACACCAGAGATGTGATCATTATTTGAAGCAACTGGGTTCAGGGTATCTTCTGGTCGGGCTATCCCGACTAGAGCCTTCTTACTTGTTAGTTTTAATTCTGTTCTCATTCAGTTCTAAAGAACTATATCAAAAACGGTCTCTATAAATAAAAACATTTAACCAATAATTAATGGTCCTTTTTTAATTGGCGCCCAAACGGAAAAACCCAAATGTTTTACAAGCGATCGTTCAATCGCTAACCGTAATATCTCCTTAGGCAAACGCTAAGAGCCGCGGTGTAATAAAACAACAATTAAAACAAAAAAAAAAAAAAAAAAAACAGAGAGAAAAATCTAAGCAAACGCGAAAGAGGGTGAGTGATATAACAAAACAACAGTGAATGAAACACTCAACAACAACAATAAAAACGAGACGCAGAAAAGTTGCGATATCAAAATATAAAGTGAATGTTATAACAAAAACAATAGTGAATAAACTCACGATGTCAATAAAATTTTGTGACTTAAAAATCAACAAATAAAGCAAAAACACACAACAATAAATTGATCGTTATAACAAAACAATAGTGAATAAACTCACAACGTCAAAAGAAGCAATTTTGAATTAAACAACAAAGTACTGAAAAAATATAATAATAAAAAAAACACACACAGCACACAAAAAAATAAAAAAAACCCCAGCCAAGAGAGCTGAGCGAGTTATAGCAACAACAACATCAACAACAACAGCTACGAGCGACTGGCAATATTTAACTGGAAAATAACGTATCGCAGCTGCCACCACACCATTTGATTTAAACGCATATTTCAAAAAGTAAGTGTGATGTTCATTTACAATTCAAATAAATATATTTTTGAAATAAAGTTAAACAAGATTTTGCCTGTTGCAATAAAGTGTAAGAAAACCTTTGATAAGTCAGAGTTAAAATTTATTCAGAAACAGTCTGTTTTTATGTCGTACCAAACCAAAGCGGACGACAGTAGTGGCGACGAATTGATAACTTCGTATCTAGAACAGCGGTCTTAAGAAGAAACAAGAAAAATGAATGCAGATCAAATTGCATTTTTAGAGGGAAAGGTTCAAGCAGCCCTTGACCAACAAGCCAACTTATTTGAACAAAAGATAGCCTCTCTGACTGACCAGCTTAATAAATAATAATAATAAAACTAGAGTCTCTGCACCGCAGATCTAAGTTTTCCACGAAATAGAAATCGACCCAGGGGTCCGTTGCGACGAACCCCTAGATATTATAAAGTCCGTCCCCAAATTTGATGGAAAAATAGAGAACTATGTTTCATGGAGGCAAGCCGCTTCCGCTGCCTACAAGTTGTTCGAGCCATACAACGGCAGTTCAAGACATTATCAAGCAGGTGCTATAATTAGAAATAAAGTAAGAGGACCAGCAGATGCTGTGCTGGCCTCATTCAACACAGTGTTGAATTTTAAAGCTATTATTGCTAGGCTAAATTTCACATACGCCGACAAGACACCGGTACATGTAATTCAACAGCAGCTTAACACGCTTCAGCAGGGCAGCCTGCCACTGCTACAATATTTTGATGAGGTCGAGAGAAAACTCACCTTGTTAACAAATAAAACATTAATGACACATGATTCCGCTGCAGCGGGAGTATTTTATGAAAAGTTTAGAAGTGATGCACTTCATGTTTTCTTATCAGGGCTGAAAAAGACACTGAAGTGGGCAGTCTTCCCGGCACAACCCACAGACCTCCCCTCAGCCGTAGCTTTAGCCCAAGAGGCCGAATCAAGCAACGAAAGAGGCATCTTTGCAGCAAGTTTTGCAAAACACCTTGAGGAGAAACCCCAAAAACCAAATTCACAAAAGTCTCAAAACTGGCGTCAGAACGCCCAACAGGGAAAAGAGGATAGTTCTCAAAACAGGAATCCTTACTATCAGAAAAATCAAAGAGACAAAGATGACCATCAAAAACCAAATAGTACGAAACAGCGCTATAGCAACCAAAAGTCCCAAGGGCGGGGGACCGAGCCGATGGAGGTAGATCCATCCTCACGCACTAGGCAAACTACCCAAGGCAATAGAAACAACCAAGGTTATGGGGACCAATCTATGAGGACCCAACAGAACCTAAATCATCTACCGCAAGATGAGAGTAGCGATGACTATGAGTCACGGTCGCAGCATGAAATGACAAAATTCGAAGACGATTTGTCCGAAAGTTGTAGTTTTTTAGCGAAAGCTCCCTGCTTCCGTTTATTAGACGAACGGTTGCAAAGCGAGTTATCAGACTTTTGATAGACACAGGGGCTTTGAAAATTTATATAAAACCCATTCCCGAACTGGCACATTGGGTGTCAGTTGACAACCCTTTTCAAGTAAAGAAATGCCTTATCCACCTTTTCAGCGTAAAGTCATTCTTTTTCATGCTGGAGTCACTTAATGACTTTGATGGCATAATTGGCTTCGATCTGGTTAATGCCCAAATAGATTTAACAAACAACTTAATTAAACACGACAATGGGATTGAAAAAATCGAGTTCACTAAATGTCATCAGGTGAACCATATTCGGATTAATGACACAGATGTTCCTCCTGTTATCAGATCCACCTTTGATAAAATGATCAACGAAATGGTAAAAGCATTTGCGGATGTTAACGAATCCCTACCGTACAACATAAATACGATTGCTACTATACCAACGGTTGACGAGCCGATTTACTCAAAGCTTTATCCGTACCCGCAAGGCGTGTCTGACTTTGTCAATGCAGAGGTTTAACAACTTCTGGCGAATGGCATTATACGACCGTCAAAGTCCCCCTATAATAACCCAATATGGGTTATCGACAAAAAAGGCATCGACGAAGCGGGGCATAAACAGAAGCGCCTGGTTATTGATTTTAGGAAACTAAATCAAAAGACAACCGACGACAAATACCCTATCCCATCCATTTCGACTATATTGTCAAACTTGGGCGAGGCCCAGTATTTCACTACGCTAGACCTCAAGTCAGGGTTTCACCAAATCGAATTGGCTGAAACAGACAGGAAAAAGACAGCATTCTCTGTCAACAACGGGAAGTATGAGTTTTGCAGACTCCCCTTCGGGCTAAAAAATGCCCCAATTATTTTTCAATGAGCCATTGATGATGTGCTCCGCGAACAAATTGGTGGGATTTGTTACGTTTACGTTGATGACGTAATAATTTTCTCCAAGTCAAAAGAAGAACATGTCAAAGACATTGCGTGCGTCCTGAGGAAACTTAGGGATGCAGGCATACGGGTGTCTCAAGAAAAGTCCCAGTTTTTCAAAAAAAGCGTGGAATATTTGGGATTTACAGTGTGCAGAGGCGGGATTCAATCCTCCCCCGATAAAGTGAAAGCTATTAAGGACTTTCCCCAACCAAAAACTTTATTTGCTCTTAGATCATTTTTAGGTCTAGCCGCTACTATAGCTGCTTTATAACGGGTTTTGCCAGCATCGCAAGGCCCCTAACAGATATCTTGAAAGGCGAAAACGGCAAAGTATGTGCCAATTACTAAAGAAAAGTGATAATAGACTTGTCACCAGAACAAATCGAAGCCTTCGACAGACTAAAAAATATATTGGCCTCTGAAGATGTCATGCTGTCCTACCCAAACTACAAAAAGCCTTTTGACCTCACAACAGACGCGTCTGGCTACGGACTGGGTGCAATACTGTCTCAGACGGCCGCCCGATAACAATGATCTCACGAACATTGCGAGGCAACGAGGTAAATTTTGCCACAAATGAGCGTGAACTTCTCGCCATTGTATGGGTACTCAAAAAACTCAGAAATTACTTATATGGTGTCAAAAATCTTAACATCCATACAGACCACCAGCCATTCACTTTTTCGGTATCGGACAAAAACCCGAATGCCAATATAAAGCGTTGGAAAGCCTTCATTGATGAACACAACGCAAATATTATTTATATACCCGGAAAGGAGAATTTGGTACAAGACGCTCTGTCTCGCCAAAATGTCAATGCGTTAGAGGATTCAGCAGACTCAGATGCTGCCACTATCCACAGTCAGGAATCCCTCAAATATACCATTGAAGCAACAGACAAACTGGTAAATTGCTTTCGGAACCAGATCATTTTGAAAGAAGGGACTGTTCCCCAACAAAAGACGTATATTTTGTTAAAGACAAAAACTCGTCACATTATCAATTTCTCCGATCGCAACACATTATAACAAAGCATTAAAGATGCAGTATACACTGACGTAACCAACTCAATTCATTGTGAGTTACCTATACTAGCTTTCATCCAACACGGTCTGGTTGAGGCATATCCTTCTACCACCTTTAGATATTGCAAGAATTTGGTCACAGACATTGTGAACCCAGCAGATCAGAGGGAAATTGCGACAGCTGAACATAATCGCGCACACAGAGCAGCGCAAGAAAACGCGAAACAGATACTTAGAGAGTATTTTTCCCAAAAATGGGTCACTTAACGTTGGAAATAGCTGCAAACTGTAGAATTTGTGTTATGAGTAAACACGATCGGCACCCAAAAAAACAAGAAATAGGGTAATCCCCGATACCATCGTATGCAGGAGAAATGTTGCATATAGATGTTTACTCTACGGCCGGTAAATACTTTCTAACTTGTTTCGACAAGTTTTCCAATCGTGGACACAAAAGCTCCACTTCTGCAACTTCTGAACATGTTTCCCAAAACAAAAGCGATTTACTACGACAATGAGAAATCCTTGAACTCAGAAACCATTAAGTCAATGCTCAGCAATAACTTTGGCATCGAGATTTCAAAAGACCCTTGCATAGCTCCTCTAATGGACAAGTCGAGCGGTTCCATGGCACTCTTGGGGATATAGCACGCTGCTGTAAGTTGGAATCACAGTTAGAAGACACTGTCGAGAACATTCGCCTTGCAACCATAAAATACAACAGGTCAATCCATTCAGTGACAAACGAAAGACCTATAGACGTAATTCACGCAGCCTCAAAAAACAGTACAGTGCAGTTTAAAGAAAAAATCGCATCAGCACAGAACAAAACCCTAGACCAAAAGAATAAAAACAGGTTCTTTAAGTCGTACTCGGTAGGCGATAAGGTTTGGATAAAGAACAGCAAAAGATTGGGAAACAAATTTTCACCCCTATGTACAGAAGCTGTAGTGGAGGCAGACCTAGGTACGACGGTTCTTATTAAAGGGAGGGTGGTCCATAAGGACAACCTTAGGTAGGTTTTAGACATTCAAAATAACAACAATCAAAATTTTAACAAAAAATTTCTTTTTAGGTTTACGTATCTTTTCAGTTTAACGATAGCTACCATGACTTTGACCGAAGCGACACTGAGACTGAACGACTACTCCCACGCGGACTACATACCTATAGTTGACGGAGACGTAACAATCTGGGACTCGTACACTTACATGGGACACACTACGAACTTGAAATCTTTTGAAACTTACTTCGACGAGACTTGGATATTGATAGACAGCCTACCCAAGGACCATATGAAACAGGTACTGAAATTCACAGGTCTAACGTTTTTATGCAACAATTTTAGCCAAAAACAGAATGATAATAACAAACCTTGAGAACTTAATCCTCACCGTTACACTTGCAAAAATAAATTTAATTAGCCCCCTCATATTAGACAGCATCGATATAAAAGAATTGTTAAATGAACATCTCACCAATATTAGCATAACTGACCTTTTAGAGGTCTCCCACATTAAAGCTTTTCAAAATTCCGAACCATTGTACTTCCTCATAAAATATCCCAAACCTTTGCTAAACAGTAATAAAATAGACAGCGGTTGCGGGAACTTTCCTCGCATCGTACGACGATTACATCTCGTTGAATGGCACCCGGTACGTAAACCACCGGGGCATCCTGAAATGGAAACCAGCGGTATCTACATCAGCTGTCGTGAACGTCACCCTCTTCAGGGAGCACCTAAGCCTACGATATCTACATGATCTGACCATAAAGAATCTCGGACATATTGGGGATATTAGATCAGGACTATCTTGACGGTCCTATGCCTGCTTAACGCTTGTAGCCTTACTCCTGCTCTTCGTGGTTACCTGGAAGCTATACCAGCACAGAATAATAAAGAAGAAACCCGAAGACGCGTTTCAGCCGAGAAGGGGAGGAGTTAACACGTGCAAGCTTGAGTTTGCTGAGAACGTCGTTGCGCTGGATGCCGTCGCGACGGAGTTGCAGTTGAAACCAGAGAAGCACACGCGCAATCTAGAGACTCACACGCGCAAGCAGCCTGATCGACCGCTGGAGACGTCAACTCAGCATTCTGCTGACCATCCGGCCGACAGCGGTGGCTTCATGGTGCGCTGCAGTTTGACTCATCATTGAACCCATAAAATGGGTAAATCAGGGTATAATGGTTTTGTGCAAAAGTATAGTAACAGGCAGAAGGAAGCATCTCCGACCCCATAAAGTATATATATTCTTGATCAGTATAAATAGCCGAGTCGATATGACCATGTCCGTCCGTCTGTCCGTCTGTCTGTCTGTCCGTCTGTATGAACGCGTAGATCTCAGAGACTACAAAAGCTAGAGACTTCAGATTTTGAATATAAGTTCTCCTATACCATAAGCACAACAAATTTGCTTCATATTATCGATAACTACTTTGGTTTTCGAAATACACATGGAATCGATAACAAAAAATATCGAATTTGGAAAAATTTAAAAATGGGGGTTGGTGTAATGGGTAACGATAGAAATTTGCTAAAAATTTCGTCCGAATCGGTTAAGAAACACCAGAGATGTGATCATTATTTGAAGCAACTGGGTTCAGGGTATCTTCTGGTCGGGCTATCCCGACTAGAGCCTTCTTACTTGTTAGTTTTAATTCTGTTCTCATTCAGTTCTAAAGAACTATATCAAAAACGGTCTCTATAAATAAAAACATTTAACCAATAATTAATGGTCCTTTTTTAATTTATATAAAAGCAAAGTCTAATTATACTCGATACCGAAGGTAAAGAGTATATTGAGTTTGTGCAATGTCCGTCATGGTGTCTGTCTGTCCGTATGTTCGCTATTTTTTTCCACACCCTTCAAGTTAGAGACTTCGAACATTGCAAATCGCTTTATCTATGGCATAGTAAATTAAAGTGTCAAGATTGGAGTTCTACGATAACTAGGGGCTGGCAAATCGATAAACTCGATAACGCAAAATTGATAGATCCAGCTATTTCGCAAGCCCTTACAGCTAGAACTACCACATTTGAGAAGAAAATAGCTACTATCAATCCCCAAAAAACTGCATCAAAAATTTTGAAGCCACGCCCACCCATTCCGCCCCCAGCCCCCCCGCAGTTTAACACTAAAAATGCCCATATCTTCTACAGTTTTTGAGCTGGACCCATCAAACTTGGTGCCAACATAGGTGTTGACGAACTCCAACCGAATTCATAAAAACTTTGGATGCCACGCCCATCAATACTGCCCTATCCGCCCTCAAACCCTAACGCTTCGCTAACAACGGTAGTGCTTGTATCTTCCATAGTGTTTGGGCTAGAGTCACAAAATTTAGTAGGTAGATTACTGGTAACGTTCCCCCAAAAACTGCATCAAAGTTTTGGAGCCCCACCTACCCAATCCGCCCCCAGCCCCCCGCAGCTTAAAAACAGAAATGCTTATATCTTTTACAGTTTTTGAGTTTGAGTCACCAAATTTTGTGCGAAATTAGGTGATTATAGCCCAAAAAAAGATGCATTAAAACTTTGGATGCCACGCAAATCCATACTGCCCAAGCTGCCCCAAACCGCCCCAATGCTTCACTAAAAACGGGAATGCGTGTATTTTCCAAAGCGTTAAAGCTAGAGTCACCAAATTCGGTAGGAAGATAGCTGTTTAACGATCCCCAAAAAACTGCATCAAAGTTTTGGATCTACGCCCCCCCGTTTCCGAGCATCCTGCAATTTGAAATCAAAAACGCCTATATTTTCCACATTATTTGAGCTAGAGCCGCCAAATTTGGTGCCAAGATAGGTGATGAAGAAACCCAAAAAATGCGGATGGCGCCCCCCACCCATACCGCCCCAAGCCCCCTTCCACCATATTCTACTAACTTTGAGCTAGAGTCACCGAATTTGGTATGAGGATATCAATTAACATCATAAATAGATCTGCAGCAAAACTTTGTACGCCATGCCCCCCCATACCAGCCCCCAGCACCCAGCCCCCCTTCTACCATATTCTACTAACTTTGAGCTAGAATCACCAAATTCGGTTTGAGGATAGCTATTGACATCATAAATAGATCTGCAGCAAAAGTTTGGATGCGATGCCCCCCCTAACCACCCCCCGCTACCTTTCCCTTAAATTTTACTATTTTTGAGCTAGTCGCCAAATTTAGTATGAGGATAGCAATTGACATCATACACAGATCTTCAGATAAAATATTGATGCCACACCCCCCCCCCCCCCCCCCCCCATCACCTTTCTCCACCAGCCTACCATCCACCATATTCTTCTAACTTTGAGCTAGAGTCACCAAATTTGGAAGGAAGATAGCTTTTTGGCATCCCCATCTGCACCAGACAATCTTTGAGGCAGCGTACACCCCTGCCTTATGTGCACCCCATTGCAATCAGCTCTCTTTTAATGTGTTTTACTACTGGTATCGAGTATACTGCAGTCGGGTGCGTCCGAAGAAATGTTTCTACTTAATTTCTTTCTGTAAACATTTTTTGTTATAACAATTATCTCAATCGTTGCAGATCAAACTTTTCCCGTGATCCGAAACAATCAGTATACTTATCAATCAGTATACTCATCGAGTTATATAGTAATTCATATCCTTTTCAAGTTCAAACGTCAAATTGCATATATGTCCCAGTTATAACTGAATGTACGCTGCTAGGTGACCTTAACTCTATCAAACCAGGCTTCTTGCCTGGTCCAGATGGAGTGCCCGGTTGTATACTTAGATACTGTGCGGATTCACTTTGTAAACCTATACATAAATTATTTGACTTATCGGTTGAGTCAGCTGTGTTTCCTGGTATATGGAAAAAATCTTTCATTATTCCACTTCTTAAAAATTCTTCTAAGTCTAACGTTAAAAACTATACGGGTATATCCAAGTTGTCTGCCATTCAGAAAGTCTTCGAAAAAACAAGTAGAAACGTTGCAGTCGGACGCACCCGACTGCGGTATACTCGATACCAGTAGTAAAACAGATTAAAAGAGAGAGCTGATTGCAATGGTGTGTGGATACGGCAGGGGTGTATGCTGCTGCAGGGGTGTATGCTGCCTCAAAGATTGTCTGGTGCAGATGGGGATGCCAAAAATCTATCTTCCTTCCAAATTTGGTGATTCTAGCTCAAAGTTAGAAGAATATGGTGGATGGTAGGCTTGGGGAGGTATGGGGGGGGGGGGGGCTTGGCATCAAAATTTTAGCTGAAGATCTGTGTATGATGTCAATTGCTATCCTCATACCAAATTTGGTGACTCTAGCTCAAAAATAGTAAAATTTGTGGGAAGGGGGGATGGGGTTGGTAAGGGGGGGCGTGGCATCCAAACTTTTGCTGCAGATCTATTTATGATGTCAATAGCTATTCTCAAACCGAATTTGGTGACTCTAGCTCAAAGTTAGTAGAATTTGGTAGAAGGTGGGCTGGGTGCTGGGGGCTGGTATGGGGGGGGCGTGGCGTCCAAAGTTTTTCTGCAGATCTGTTTATGATGTTAATTGCTATCCTCATACCAAATTTGGTGGCTCTAGCTCAAAGTTAGTAGAATATGGTGGAAGGGGGGCTGGGGGCGGTATGGGTGGGGGGCGCCATCCACTTTTTTTGGGTTTCTTCATCACCTATCTTGGCCCCAAATTTGGCGGCTCTAGCTCAAAAAATGTGGAAAATATAGGCGTTTTTGATTTCAAAATGCAGGGGGCTCGGGTTCAGGGGGGGCGCGGCTCCAAAACTTTAATGCAGTTTTTTGGGGATTGTTATTAGCTATCTTCCTTCCAAATTTGGTGACTCTAGCCTTAACGCTTTGGAAAATACACGCATTCCCGTTTTTAGTGAAGCATTGGGGCGGTTTGGGGCAGCTTGGTCAGTATGGATTGGCGTGGCATCCAAAGTTTTTATGCATTTATTTTGGGACTATAATCACCTATTTTGGCACAAAATTTGGTGGCTCTAACTCAAAAACTGTAAAAGATATAAGCATTTCTGTTTTTCAACTGCGGGGGGGCTGGGGGCGGAATGGGTGGGTGGGGCTCCAAAACTTTGATGCAGTTTTTGGGGGGTCGTAACCAGTTATCTACCTACCAAATTTTGTGACTCTAGCTCAAACACTATGGAAGATACACGCACTACCGTTTTTAGCGAAGCGTTGGGGTGGTTGAGGGCGGATAGGGCAGTATAGATGGGCGTGGCATCCAAAGTTGTAATGAATTGGGTTCGAGATCGTTACCACCTATCTTGGTACCAAATTTGGAGGGTCTAGCTCAAAAACTGTAGTAGATATGGGCATTTTTAGTGTTAAATTGCGGGGGGGCTGGGGGCGGTATGGGTGGGCGTGGCTCCAAAATTTTTGATGCAGTTTTCTGGGGATTGTTAGTAGCTATTTTCTCCCCAAATGTGGTAGTTCTAGCTGTAAGGGCTTGCGAAATAGCTGGATCTATCGATTTTGCGTTATCGAGTTTATCGATTTGCCAGCCCCCTAGTTATCGTAGAACTCCAATCTTGACACTTTAATTTACTATGCCATAGATAAACAGATTTGCAAAGTTTGAAGTCTCTAACTTGAAGGGTGTGGAAAAAAGTTGCGAACATACAGACGGACAGACGGACAGACACCATGACGGACATTGCACAAACCCAATATACTCTTTACCTTCGGTATCGAGTATAATTATATGCTGTCAATTGCAGCACTTATGTTGTTCAATTTTATCCCCTTATTAACACGGTTTTGTTAGACGAAGATCTACTACCGCTTACCTTCTTGAGTTCACCTCAATTGTTATCAAAGGGTTTCAGGCTAAAATGCAAACTGACGTCGTTTATACAGATTTAAGTAAGGCATTTGATTCTGTAAGTCATTCTTTGCTGCTTGAAAAATTAAATATTATTGGATTTCCAGCGAAACTCTTGTCGTGGCTTTCTGAGTACTTGTGTGGCCGAACACAAAAAGTAGTTTTTAAATCTTGTGTATCCTATTTTTTGTTACCTCTGGTGTCCCTCAGGGGAATCACCTAGGACCATTGCTATTTAATCTCTTTATGAACGATCTTCCTGCTGTTATTACTTATTCTCATTTATTTATGTTTGCTGATGATGTAAAGCTATGTTTCACCTATAATGATGCTTCTCTATGTAACTTACTACAGTCGGACTTGGGTGCACTGTCGACCTCTTGCCGTTATAACTTTCTAAATTTAAATTGTTCAAAAATGTAAAATCATGGCTTTGTGTAGAGGTACCCCTAATACTGCTCACTTCTTTCTTGATGCTTCAACACTTGTCCGCGTTTTTGAAATTAAAGATTTAGGCATCATTCTTGATAGCAAATTAAAATTTGATTCTCACATATTGTCGATGGTCAATAAGGCCATAAACGCTCTTGGCTTCATCAAGCGGTAGTCAAAAGAGTTTAATGATCCCTACACCACTAAAACGCTATATACATCCCTAGTACGTCCCATCCTGGAGTATGGATCTAGTGTATGGTCCCCGCAACACGAAATTCACCAGGATAGAATTGAGTCTGTCAGAGGAAATTTCTTCTGTTTCGCTTAGGTGTTTTAACTGGGTTCCTGAATTAGACCTACCCCCCTATTCAAGTAGACTTCTTTTAATTAATCTTCCTTCCCTGTTGAACCGCAGAATTATGCATGGTGTAGTATTTATCACTAATCTACTTAATGGTGAAATCGACTCATCAGTTCTTCTAAGTTGAATAAAATTAAATGTTCCCATTAGATCCACACGTAAATTTTTACCACTAAGCCTCGATCGTTGCTCAAGCAACTATTTAATTCATGAACCATTTCGTGTATAATGTTCAGACTATAACAAGCCTTATTCTCTTGTCTCTCTGGAGACCTCGACTCCATTTCAAAAACGATCTATCCTTTCTGCCTTATCTAATTGTAAGAACTAATCACTAATCTACCACTGGTGTGATTTGGTTTTTCTGGGTTTTTCCCAATCCACGCACCAAATGTTGGGCAACTTATTTTCTTGTTGAATTCCCCAGAGCTTAAACGTTAACTTTATAGTTTGTAAAGTAGTTATTCTGCCGGGGTACAGATCTCAGTCTGTCCACGGCCCACGTCACAAGATATTTATATTTAAAATCAGCGACGTTTGCGAAATGGAGGTAAGCGTTTCGCGACGTTCGACCCGGTGTCTTAAGACGAGTACAGCAGCGAGCGCCTCGGCGGTTAGGGGTCGTACAAGGTCAACCTTTGTACTGTCGCCTCCAATTGCGTGAACCGTGCTGTCACTTTGCTAAATGCTGACCACCGATTTCTTTGGTGCATTAACCCCTCTGCCCGGCATTAGTAATTTCTAAACAAAAATGCGCGTGTCTTTATCTCCAATCATACTTTCCTTTAATATATGCATTTAAACTTCCTCGTTCTAAACAATCTCAAGTAAGCTTTGTAAACCGCGGCCGCGTCTGTTCAACTTCGAACTCTATTCTCTACTACCATGCCAGTCTCGCACTCCAGGTCAGCGCGCTTCTTGTGCTCTGGTTCGCGACAATTCGGTCGCGTGCCGCGAACGTGCGGCCGATCGTCACTCTTTTGTCGCCGGCTTCGCTGCCCGGCTCTCTTGTGCTGTGACGTACTACTCTATTTGTATTCATTTCATTGTAAGCTTAAACAATAGGTATGTGCGTAATGATTATATACTAAGCATATAGTTAACGATTACATGGTAAGTATATAATTAATGATTGATATGGAGTAATCAGTATATGGTTAATAATTAAATACTAGGTACATGGTACAAGATCTTCATAAGTTTATTTCATAAGTTTATTTCATACGTGTTAATAGTCTATCTGTGTAGGAGGCTCCCGCCGGGCCTACTTCACACCCCCCCCTTTCTTCGTGACTGTGACCCTCCCGTCCGGGTGTATGGTCACAGAGTAAACTACCTCCCCGACCGTCACCCTAAGCCGGTCTCTCGTACTCCGTCTGCTGCGTGATCGTATTTCCCGTTTTATTTCCTCGACGGCTCTCTTGGTCACAATGCTTGCGTCTGGGTGACACGTCCACATCCTTGGGACCTCGGGTGATCCTCCTGTGTCCTCGTCGGGATTGGCCGGGGTATGGTTCTCCTCCGGCCTCATGGTGAGGGGCGTTTGGCGTCGCTCGGCTGCGGCGCTAGTCGACGGTTCGTCGTCGTCGTAGACCTTGTCTCCGACCATAGTCCTGGGGCCCATACTCTGCGTACGTTCGACTGCCGTGATATCTCTTTCGCTATTTCCTCTATTTCCTCTAGTTTTAGTACTGTTTCTTTGCTCATTTCTGTGGGGAGAAACTTAATTGTGGTTATTACGGAATCATTATTGAAATTTTAGTTATATGTTTTGATACGTTGTGGGTTAGTATAAGAGTTTTGTTGTGGTTTTTTTTTTCTGGTTATGCTTCTCCCCGACTCGTTTCGGCCTCTTCTCCCTCTTTCTGGAAAGGTTTTAGCTGTGCTACGCTTGCAACTCGGCTTTTCCGTTCCCCGTCTCTTGCCAAGCGTACTACATTTGGTGAGACGAACTTCTTCACCCGATATGGTCCCTCGTACTTCGGTGCCAACTTAGCTGCGAATCCGTCGCTGGCTTTCGAAAGTTGGTGCGTCCTTAACAAGACCAGTTCGTTGATCGTCGGTCTCCATTCCCTTCGTCTCAGGTTGTAATTTCTCCCTTGATCCGTTGAAGCTCGCTGCTGGTTGCTTCGCGCTATGTCGAACACCTCCTTTAGCCTATTTGCCCTTTGTTCCGGCGTTTGCGGTGTGCTTCCTATACCTGGCGTTTTCTCCTCGTACAACGTTGCTGGCAAGCGAGGTTCCCTTCCTTGCATCAGGAATGCTGGGGAGAATCCTGTTGAGTCCGCGATGCTCGAGTTGACGGCTAGCGATATTTCGGGTATCAACTGGTCCCAAGAACTTTGATTTCCGGAAATATATTGCGCGATCATCGTCTTTACCGTCCTGTTGGTTCTCTCGGTCGGGTTCTCCTGAGGGCAGTATGGGGCGGTGTGTTCCATCTCTACCCCAAGAGAGTTCAAATACGCTTTGAAAATCCGACTTGTGAACTGCACTCCGTTGTCACAAACAAACCTCTTTGGTACTCCGAACCGACATAAGATCCGTTCGCGAAAAGCCTTCTGCAACGTGGCCGCTGTTGCTCGTCTCAGGGGCACCAATTCCACCCACTTTGTGAATGCGTCGTGAAATACCAATAACATCGTGTTACCTTGCTTTGATCGCGGTAAGGGGCCCACGAAATCTGCGCACAGTATCGCCATTGGCTCCGCCACCTGGCGGGTTAGCATGTGTCCGGCTGGCTTCTTTTGTTCGGTCTTGAACAGTTGGCATTTTTCGCAACATTTGACGTACCTGGCTGCATCTCTGAACATCCCAGGCCAGTAGTATCGTTGGGACAGCCTCATAATCGTCTTGCGGACTCCTTGATGCCCGGCCGTCGGCGCGTCGTGGCATTCCAATAACACTTGCTTTCTTTGTTCCTCGCTGACGCATAGCTTCCACGGGATGTAGTCCTCGTCATCCGCGCGGTGGCCCAGGTGTCTGTACAACTGTCCGTTTTCTTCCACGTAGTCTGTATACTTAGATGGTTCCTTGGCTATCTTTTCCAGCATCTTTGGAATCCATCCTCCGCGGGACTGCTGAACAACGGCTTGCTGGAGCTGCTCTAACGGGTCTCGTGACAAAGCGTCTGCCACCACGTTGAGCTTGCCTTTCCTGTATTTTACGTCAAACTGGTATTGCTGTAGCTCTAAAGCCCAGCGCGCTATCCTTCCTGTGGGGCTCTCGATTGAATCCAACCATTTTAATGCCATGTGGTCTGTGACCACCTCAAATCGGTATCCTTCCAGGTAGCATTTGAGTTTTCTGATCGCCCACACGATCGCCAAGCACTCCTTTTCTGTAGCCGAATAGTTCGACTCGGCCTTTGACAGCTTCCGGCTGGCGTAAGCTATGACCTGCTCCTGCTCATCAATGGTTTGCGTGAGTACTGCTCCGAGGCCGTAGTCGCTCGCGTCCGTCTGCAACGTGAACTTTTCTCCGAACTCCGGACAAGCCAGGACAGGAGCGGACGTTAGACACCTTTTGAGACTGTCTAATGCGGCTTGTTGCTCCTCCTTCCACGACCACTTCCGGGACTTCTTCAACAGCTCTGTCATCGGTTGTACCACTGTTGTGAAATTGGGCACGAATCGGCGGTACCACGACGCCATCCCTAGGCATCGTCTAAGCTCTTTCAGGTTTGTGGGTGCCTTAAGATTTTTCATGGCTTCCGCCTTTGAGGGGTCCGTCTGGATTCCTTTCTCGCTCACCAGATGCCCTAGGTATACTAGCTTCTTCTGGAAAAACGAACATTTTTTTTGATTAAGTTTTAGGTTGGCCTCTCTCAGCCGTCGGAATACTTCTCTCAAGTTTGCTATGTGTTGCTCTTTCGTTGCGCTTATCACTATGATGTCGTCTAAGTAGGCGAACGCATGCGGCTCCATCTCCGGGCCTATCACCGTATCCAATGCTCTCTGAAAAGTCGCACCGGCCGAATGCAAACCAAATGGCATGACTCGCCATTGAAATAGTCCTCGACCGGGTACTGTGAACGCGGTGTACTCCCTGCTGCTTGCCGCCATCGGAATTTGCCAGTAACCGTGCTTCAAGTCTAGCGTCGAAATGTAACGTGCGTGCCTCAACTTTTCCAGTATGTGATTTATCCTGGGCACGGGGTATGCATCCGGTATAGAGTGTGCGTTGAGCTGCCTGTAGTCCACGCACATCCTCCACTCGTTCGTCTTCTTACGGACGAGCACTATGGGCGCGCTGTGTGGGCTGCGTGACGGCTCGATTGCCCCCGCCTCTATCAGTTCATTTACCTGCTGGTCGATCACGCGTTGCATCGCCGGATTTTTGGGGTAGTACCTCTGCTTGACCGGCTTGTCATCCCTCATGATGATCCGATGCTCGGCTACGTTGGATACGCCCTTCAATCCCTCGAAGAGTTGCAACTCTGTCCTTAAAAACTCCTGCGTGGCTGGTTCCAAGTCCGCTGGCCACACTGATTCCTGCGCGGCGTCTTCTTCCGATGATGATCCTGCTTTAGGGTCTCCTTTTTGCGGCGCTTCGGCTCCTGCACTTTCCACCTGGCCTAGCGATGGCTCCTTGACGACTGTAACTGCGTCTCGGCCAGCCCCTTGCTTGGCTAGCGTGGTATCCTTGCTGCGATGCGTCCCCAGGACAGTCTCTCGCTTCTTGCCTCCTTCTGGCCCTAACTCGGCCGTTTCGATCGCCTTGGCTGGCGCATCGGCGCACTTCAGTATCAGCATCGCCTCACCGCACTGCATGGTCGTCCCCATCTTGCATAGAAAATCCATCCCCAGGATAAGACTGTCTAACATGGATGGCATTACGAGCATGTCCATCGGCACTTCTTTGCTGATCAACTTGATTTTGATTCTCAACAATTTACTAATCACTACCTTTGACCCATCTGCTAAGTGAGTATTCGCGGTCGCTGCGAACACTTCCCCCTTTGCTTTTATCTCCTCAAAAAAACTTTGGCTCACGAAGCTACGTGATGCCCCTGTATCAACCGTCGCCTTCGCCACTCGGTCCCCGACCTTCACCATGGCGACTATGCGACTGTTCTCTACTCTGAGAGGACATTCTAATTTCGGGACTGACTCGCGCCGGCGCCCATCCGATCCCGATCTGGATGACGCGGCTACCCGTTTCCCGCTCTCCTACCGCAACATGCCAACTCGCTCACGCCTTGAGCACCACACTGTCTACAGAATACCACCTTAGGATTTGGGCATTCTCTGGCAAAGTGTCCCCCTTGTGAGCAGTTGTAGCACACGCGACTCACGACTGCCGACCTGACCTGTTCATGCCCCATCATGTTGTTCGAAATTTCATCGCGCCTGGTGACGGGATGACTGCCAGTCTCATTTCGCGCTAAGGGTACCTGTGCTGGCGGGCTCCTAAACGGATTAGGCGGTTTGGCGGGTGTGTCCACGCCACCGGACCTACCCTGATACCCAAGAACCCTTGTCTGGTTGTACCCCGTCTCCCCCTGGAACTGACCCGGGACGCTTTCGAACTCTGAGGCTATCTGTGTTAGCTGAGACAAGTCTGTAAAATCACTCCGTCGAATATATAGGCGGTATTCCCGAGAAAGATTCTCATATACTCTTTTCAGCTCCTGCTCAGGAGTATAACTGGCGTGCCGCATTAATCTCTTCAGGTTGACTAAATATTCTTTATACCCTTCCCCTACGCGTTGTCGGCGGGCCCTGATTTCGTCCTCTAACCTGTCAAAGTATTGGGGAGGCAGAAAGAATCCTAAAAACTCTCTTTTGAACGTTCCCCACGTCACGTCCCTTAAACCGCTCGTTGAAAACCAACTACCTGCCATGCCTGTCAAAGCCTCGCTCATCGCTCTCGGTATGCGATTCAGATCTATATCGTACGTTTGAGCGCGTTCCTCCAATGTCTCTATAAACGCCAGTGGGTCGGAATAACCATCAAACTTAACACCCCATTTCCTAACCTGATCAGGGACGACCATGTAATGCCGGTGACTGTTGACGAGCTCGTACATTTGCCTGTAATCCGCCTGTCCCACCTGGGTACTGGTCATGGGCGGTCCTACGGGTGGCACTACATGTACATTCGGGGTCAATCCAGCTATGTATCCGCCAACGGCCGGTGCAAACCGCGCGTGGCTGGGTGATGGTGGCAATTCTCCTGATGACCCTGATAACGCCAACAAATCGGATTCCGATTTTTGTCTGGGTCGCGCCCCTTCATTAACAACAGTGGGCGGGACGGGTGACCCTCGACCCTTGGCGAACTTCCGCTCCCATTCGCCCAACCGGTTCCAGGTTGACGAACTATGGCCCCCTAATTTTATCAAATCACATACCCGTTTCCGTAAATCTTCTACCTTGCCGGCGCTTTCCATGTTCAGTTCCTGAGCGATTCGTTCCAGATCCTCCTTCCGGCAGTGGTATACCCATCCTAGACTCACGCCCGGGTTGTCGCATCCTTCTTCCTCTACGCTTTTGTTGTATTCCATGGTCGTTGCTCGTGAAAATTTTTTTTTTTTAATTTATTCAATTTTAATTTACTTTACTTCAGTTTTATTTAATTTATTGTTTAATTAATTTTTTTTTTTTTTTATTTATTTAGTTTAATAAAATTTTTATTTAATTTATAAAAAAATTTTTTTTTTTTATTATTTATTTAAATTTTGTTTAATTGAATTTTATTTCATTTATTTCCTTTCCTTGATATAAATTTTATTTAATTTATTTAGATTTTATTAAATTTTATTTAAATTGTTGTTTATTTAAAATTTTTCCACTTTCGACCCACTGTGTCGCAGTCAGCTACCACGCCCAATACCAATTCCAACCTTCAGGTGTTGGCGTGTGCTGCACTTTCACAGTCAGCGTTCGCGCTGCTTCGCTGTGATTACTTTTCGCGACCGACACTGCTTCCCGCGATTTTAGCCGTTTTCAAGCCGAACGCTCACGTCTGTCTTTTCGTTACTCCCGTTCGCTTAGTTGGTGCGTCTTCTTTCACCGTCAGCTTCGCTGCACGTGCACTCTAAGCGTAGACCGATTTGCTGCTTAACACACACCAAATAATTTTTTTTTCCGCGACGACTGTACGTTTGACAAATTTTCTAGCGCCAACTGACCATCTGGCACCTTTTATTGCCCTCGCCGTTGCTTTCAGTTTTTTTTTTTTGAACGCGTGCGCGATCTACGGGGTATGACCGGGTATGTCCGACTATCACAATTTACACTTGTTAGCAATATGTTTGGGGTTTTTACTTCCAAATTATATTACTCCTCTTTCGCTTGGGTCCCTGCTCGGGCGCCACTTGTAAAGTAGTTATTCTGCCGGGGTACAGATCTCAGTCTGTCCACGGCCCACGTCACAAGATATTTATATTTAAAATCAGCGACGTTTGCGAAATGGAGGTAAGCGTTTCGCGACGTTCGACCCGGTGTCTTAAGACGAGTACAGCAGCGAGCGCCTCGGCGGTTAGGGGTCGTACAAGGTCAACCTTTGTACTGTCGCCTCCAATTGCGTGAACCGTGCTGTCACTTTGCTAAATGCTGACCACCGATTTCTTTGGTGCATTAACCCCTCTGCCCGGCATTAGTAATTTCTAAACAAAAATGCGCGTGTCTTTATCTCCAATCATACTTTCCTTTAATATATGCATTTAAACTTCCTCGTTCTAAACAATCTCAAGTAAGCTTTGTAAACCGCGGCCGCGTCTGTTCAACTTCGAACTCTATTCTCTACTACCATGCTAGTCTCGCACTCCAGGTCAGCGCGCTTCTTGTGCTCTGGTTCGCGACAATTCGGTCGCGTGCCGCGAACGTGCGGCCGATCGTCACTCTTTTGTCGCCGGCTTCGCTGCCCGGCTCTCTTGTGCTGTGACGTACTACTCTATTTGTATTCATTTCATTGTAAGCTTAAACAATAGGTATGTGCGTAATGATTATATACTAAGCATATAGTTAACGATTACATGGTAAGTATATAATTAATGATTGATATGGAGTAATCAGTATATGGTTAATAATTAAATACTAGGTACATGGTACAAGATCTTCATAAGTTTATTTCATAAGTTTATTTCATACGTGTTAATAGTCTATCTGTGTAGGAGGCTCCCGCCGGGCCTACTTCACAAGTTATTTCAACCTTAATTTACTTTCAGAACTACATATAGTTTTAAATTTTACTTTAAACTTAATTATTTTTATTATATGAATTTATTTTAAATTATTTTTATTTTCATGTCAGCTGCTCATAGCTGACAATAAATAAATAAATAAATAAATAAAACAAAATAAAAAATAAAATAAAATTAAAGAAAACAGCTATTTTGACGTTGTATTGACCTTTAACACATCACAATCTTATTTTGATACCCAAACCTAGGAATAATGCAAAGTTAAAAAAGAATAAAACATATAAGGACGGCTTCATGTATATTAGAATCCTTTAGCGAAAATTAGTTTTGAGAACAAGAGCAAATACATTTGCAAGACAAACAAATAATAGTTAAAAGAAAAACAAGCCTTAATAGCAAGGTGTCTAGGGTGCTGTTCTTATCAAATTTAATAAAGTATCGGCAAAAATAAAATAAAAAATAATAAAAAAATAATATTAAGCAAAACAGGTACAGTAATCCATTTAATGGTAAGATACTTTTCATTGCTAAAAATTCATAAATAAAAACTGAAGCAAGTTTAATACACTTCGTTATTAAATACGATAATGAGTGTCAGACAAATAATAAAATCATATCCGTCCATCAATTAATGGAAATTATTACGAAATATTCTTAGTTTTAGTAAAATACTGGAAAATACCAAAACCGAGTCTAATCATTAAAAAGTGTAATGTTTAACATAAAAGTATTTGAATGTAACAATGATAAATCACTGAACCTTCTGTAGAAAAGGTATGTAGGTTGGCAATTAAAATATAGCAATATAAGCAATCAGTTATAAAGAGGTTATAAGGTGGTGGTTATAGGTGGCATTCAATAAACAATAATACGATCTATCTCGTTTTAAACGTAAAACCTAGTCAAGTTAGCTTAATACATAACATGAAAGATTTAAAAGTCAAAAGAATACTTATTTGAAGAAAACAATTAAACATAACACAAGTTAAGATGAGGTATCAGCCAACATCAAAAGGATACCCTAAATAAAAATTTTTTGGAGTCACTTATTGAGTACAAAACACATTCTAAATACATTTTTATCGTAAATAACACAATGGGAAACAGAATAGTAAAATAAAAATCCAGCAGCTTGAAACATTGTAATTCTTTAAGTCAGCTTTGTGTATTAATTTTCCGTATTTGAGTTTGTGTTTGTGTTAACTTTCAACAGAACAAGCTAAATAAATACCTAAAGTAAACCTATTGCAATAAACTTAAAAAAATATATTTAGCTAACAAAATAAACCTCAAGCCTATAGGATGCGTTTCATAGACGTTCGTGAATAGAATCGCAAAAGGGTGCGTGTTTAATTATATTAATATAAGGAGGACCACTTTCCCCCTACAACACTTTCTAATCTTCATTTACACGAATCAATACTCTTGTTTAAAATTGATCTTGTTGTTCCTGCTTCGTAAGTATTGCTTCTAACACTTTTTCCCTCTAACACCTTCCCCCTATAATTCCTTCTCCATTTAACACTTTATCTCTCTTACACTTTGCCCCTCTAACACTTGCCTCCTTTAACACCATCCTGCCTATCACTCCAACACATTCTTATCTTAATCTAGACCAGTGATGGGCACACACACATACCGTCACAATTTTCACACGCATACTAGCACAACTTGCGTGCGCTGCGACGAAAAAAACGAAGTGTGCTCAGCACAGTGTACGCTACAAGTTAACGTTCATTGTGTTTTTTAACTATTATACGTTTACGTTGTTCTTGAGATTAATGTATCTTTATCATTATCATCATTTACATCATTACCATAATCATAATTATTATTATCATTATGAATATCATTGTGTATAATATTACTATCAATGTTATGAACATCAATGAAACGCAGAAAGTATTCAGCTTTTAATTGCAAAAGATATAAATTTCTTTGCTCTCCTGAATAAATTTTATAAACCTCGTGGCAAATTGAATAATGCCGTCTTAAATAAAATGTAGCATTGCGGCATACAATAAAATTGCATAACAGGCATTGTGCTCTGCCATACTCATTTTCTATTAAGAAAAACTCATTCTCCCATGTGAGCATGAACATTTTTAAGCGCCACTGTAAAAAATGATAATTTGTATAATGCGCTGCGTGGTGTTCGCCTCTCAAGTGTTCGCCATCAACTAAAAAAAAAATATAACATGCTTCGCACCAGCACCGAAGACGCGTCGCGACGGCCGAACATTCGAGTTCTATAAATAGCTTCCAATGCTTATAGCGTACGTGTGATTTTGTGCGGTTGGCTGCGGCAGAGGCCCTATGCACACAAGGCAGCATGCTGCCTGACAGACGTCGACGTCCGCCCACCACTGATCTAGACGTATGTATTGGTCTTGCGGCTGCTGCTGCTGCTAAAGAAAATTCCTATCCATGCAAAAATAACCCTTCACGAAGGATATTCTGAATGATGTTGTTGCTCGTGATAAAAACAATGGATTTTGTGCATGGCTTGGGGGCTATAAGGCAACGCACGTGCACACAGATGCCCACTTGGCTCAGACGTTAAAAGGTTAAATAACCAAAACTGTTTCTGGTAACACTGAATCTCACAGATATATCAGTGTCAAACATATGTGTCAAAACGGTCATAAAATTTAATTGAGGATACTAAAACTGTCAAAAGGGTCATAAAATTTAATGTGGGTAATTAAAAAGGCGGCATTTCTTCGTCAGAGAATCGGCATTCACCTACTACTCTGGTTGCACGTAATGCGTCGATGTGACTTTCAGAAAGATATTAAACTGTCGTTGCCTGAGGTTGCCATGGTGGCTGACATAAGCAAGATCATGAGACGGTGAAGAGACCACGTCAAGTCATGAACATCACAAAATGTAACAAGTAAAAATTATGCAGTCGACAGCAAGTGTGGCATTGCACAAAACCAATCAGTAGTGCATTGGTACATATGTAAATGTAAGCGCGCGTTTGCCGCCGACACAGAAAAAGGAAAAATATCAAAAATAACAAACCTCCATAAGCAGGCACAGCAAGAAAAATATGTTTCAAACGCACTTTCAAACAATATGTTCCAACAATTTTTTACCGTTCTTGCTGTCCGCTGACCCGCTGCCTCTCCTTTAATCAACGGGCCGCTGAACGCAAAGGGAAACTAAACAAAACAAGAACGTGCTGGCTTGTCGTTGCTGAGACGCACAAGCTGCACAAAGAGTAAATACCCCTTGAACCAATATTCAATAATTGTTAATGAAAACTCTAATATATGATTTTAAAATATATATATTGTTTATGCCAAAATATAAACAATAAACAATCCTAGAATATAAACAAACATGTAGAATTGAAATTATATTAAAGAATGTCAAGTTTTGCTATTCAATTGCACAAAGTTCATATTAAGTTTATACTACCCTTCCAACTTGGACACATCGTTAGCAAGACTTTGTATTTTACAGTTATTCTCTGCCGCTACACCAATACAATCATACTCAGATGAATATGTATATGAAATTTTGCAGTCGGTCCACGACGGCACGCTAAATTTGTTCGTCGATCGAGCTCGTTACAGCGCGGCACGCTGCATTGTTTGCATGTATTATCAAATGGCAGAAATGGGTACCCGTGCCTAAAGATGTTAACACATCAAAAACTCAATCAAGCTGTTGACATTTTACGTGTAACTCGGGTATGGGCAAAGTGTATATCAGTCATACATACATAGGTTTTTTATATTTTTCTGTATTAATTTCAGTGGCGCTATCAAAAGCAACAAAAGGACAATTTCTTGTCAAGAAACTGGATATGTTGGAACCCGATAAAGTTCTCTTGATTTATATTCAGTGCACAATACAGTTCGCCTTCTGCAATATTAAATTCTGCACAACAAGTAAAAACGTTGCAGTCGGACAACCGTTGCATCCAAATTTTTGCTGCAGATGTATTTATTATGTCAATTGCTATCCTCCAACCAAATATGGTAACTCCAGCTTAAAGTTAGTAGAATATGGTGGAAGAGAGACTGGGGGCGGTATGGGTGGCGGCGGCATCCACGCTTTTTGGATTTCTTCATCAACTATCTTGGCACCAAATTTGGTGGCCTTAGCTCAAAAGCTGTGGAAACTATAGGCGTTTTTGATTGCAAGGGTCTGTTGTGTGGGGAGGGGGTAGCTCCAAAACTTTGATTCAGTTTCTTTGGGGTCATTAACAGATATCTTCCTACCAAATTTGGTGACTCTAGATTTATCAATATGAAAGATACACGCATTCCCGTATTTAGCGAAGCGTTAGGGTGGTTTGGGACGGCTAGGGCAGTATAGATGGGCGTGGCATCCAAAGATTTTATGAATTTTTTGGGCTTCATCACCTTTCTTGGCACTAAATTTCGTGGCTCTAGCTTAAAATTTGTAGAATTTAAAGGCATTTTAGTTTTTAACCGTTGTGTTGGGGGGGGGGGGGGCTAGGGGTCGAAAGTGTGGGTAGGGCTTCAATACTTTGATGCAGTTTTTTGAGGGTCATAACCAGTTATCTTCCTACCAAATTTGGTGACTCTAGTTTAAATACTATGAAAGATACACGCATTACCGTTTATAGCGAAACGTTGTGGCGGTTGGGGGCGGCTAGGGCAGTATGGATGGGCGTGGCATCCAAATTTTTTATAAATTTGGTTGGGGGTCTTCAACACCTATCTTGGCAGCAATTTTGGTGGTTTGAAGTTATAGGCATTTTTGGTTTTAAACTGCGGAGGGGCTGGGGGCGGAATGGGTGAGCGTGGCTTCAAAATTATTGATGCAGTTTTTTGGGGGTTGTTAGTAGCTCTTTTCTCCCAAATTTGGTAGTTCTAGCTGTGTAAGGGCTTGCGAAATAGCTGGATTTATCGATTTTGCGTTATCGAGTTTAAAGATTTGCCAGCCCCTAGTTATCATAGAACTCCAATGTTGACACTTTAATTTACTATGTCATAGATAAAAAGATTTGCAAAGTTTCCAGTCTCTAACTTGAAGGGTGTGGAAAAAAAGTTGCGTTCATACAGACGGACAGACGAACAGGCACCATGACGGACATTGCACAAACCCAATATGCTCTTTACCTTCGGTATCGAGTATAAATAAATAATAGATTTTATTATGCAGATATGTTGATTTAATAAATTATATCATATTTATATTTCAAGTCAGTGCTTGTATTATTTATATTAGAGATGCTAACCAGTGTTGCACTAAAAAGCAAAAATTAGCCAAATGACAACCAACAAAGTTAAAACATCTAAGTGGTTGTTGTTTTTAGGCTAACGCTTCATAATTTTTATTGCACAAGGACAGACATATTCTACGGTAAACCTATACGCCCGTGTGATCCAACACAGGCTAACTTTTTTTTTAAACTTTATAAATACCCAAATTAAATTTCAAGTATGCGATCAGTTGAATTCATATGTGAGCGTTTGAACTGTATGTAATATACTAAACGGCTGATTATAACGTTTTTGAATCATTAAAGAAATGAAATTTGTAATTCTGTAATGTAGGCCCGTTGTAGGCCTTCTCACATAGCATTATTAGTTAAGATTATATTGCATGACATGAATTGCATAGACTATATAGTGAACATAGAGAAAAAGCGAAGAGAATGATCCAAGGAGAGGCGTGTTTGTTTCCGCTTAAGGGCTAATGTTCACAAAAATTCGTCCGCAAACAATCTTTCGCGTCAACACGCAACCGTGCACTGAAGCTAACGGCTCATATCGTGCTAGCTTCGGCTGCTGATGAGACCATAATGAAATAACATATATGTTATTCCATCATGGATGAGACCACCTTATACTTATTACATCATGGGCGTGCTCAGTCTAAAGGCCCAGTTACCCGAACTTGGCTTGAACTGAATTTTAATTGAATGCGAGCGTGCATTGGTATATGAAAACAAAGCGATTACCCAAACGTGAACTAGACTTGAACCTAAAAATTAACCTGAATATAAAATTGAACCGATTACCTTGAACATTCAATTATCGAACAGCTGTATGTCATTGTTTTGATATTTTCACAATTGCGCGCGAACTTCTGTTTACACAAAAAAATAATAAGCTTATTAAATATTGGTGATATGGTTAATGTATATTACAAGTACTTAGTACAAATCGGCAATTGATATCCAAGCTGCCCTTTTCTTTGCCGGATCCTTAAATAGTTTGCTAGCTTTATTGTACAAAAAATCATTTTCCTGCACCAACCAAATGAGTTTATGCTCGTCCATTTTAAATCAGCTGTTCAATGTAAATGGATCGTTACTTGAACTGAAATATGAACTGGAACTAAAAATTCTGTTTTCTGCAGGTTTCCAATTCAGTTAAATTCAGTTCAAGTTTTGGGTAACCAGCAAACAGTGTTTGAACTGATCAGCCGTTTTCTAAGTCCACGTTCAATTCGGTTCACGTTCGGGTAACTGGGCCTTAAGCGAAAGACCGGCAAGTTAAGGCCTGTTTAAGGCCCGTTTACTCTCGACATAACTTAACTTGAACCAATTAAACATAACTATAATTAACGTAAGGAATATATGCATTTATTCTAAACTTATTTTAGCTTAAAAAATCAGTGCTGTAGAATTATGTTAGCACAGTTTGTTAAAAATGAAAATAAACAGCAGTTATCACAAATGGACAAATCTTTCGACTTTTTATTAAATTTTTAACTATGATTTTCAAATAAAATTAGTAGCTTCTGCTCATTCATTTCAAAGAATACGTTAAAATGTAGTTAACAAACGTTTTAATTTAGTTATTTATTTAATTATTGTCAGCTTTGAACAGCTGACATGAAATTAAAATTAATGCAAAACAAAAAATAAAAATATTGTAAAATAATTAAATTAAAATTAATATATATAAAATTTTATGTAGATCTGAAAGTAAATTAAGTTGAAATAGTTAAAAAGTTAACAATAACACTCTAGGAAATTCAACAAGATGAAAAGTGGTCCAACATTTGTTGCATGTAAAAAGTTAAGGGTAGATCTAATAGGAACGAAGATTAAATCAAAGAAGTCTACTTGAATATGGGGGTAGGTCTATCCCACAAACCCAGTTAAAAGATCTAAGCGCAAACAGAAGAAATTTCTTCTGGTCCCGTTTTGCAGGGACCACACACAAGATCCATACTGTAGGATGGGACGTACTAGAGAAGTATATAGCGTTTTAGTGGTTAAGGGATCATTAAACTCTTTTGACTACCGCTTGATGAAGCCAAGAACATTTATGGCATTATTGACCATCGAAGATATGTAAGAATCAAAATTTAATTTGCTATCAAGAGTGATGCCCAAATCTGTATTTTCAAAAACGCGGACAAGTGGTGAAGCTTCAAGCAAGTAGTGAGCAGTATTAGGGGTACCTCTACACAAAGCCATGATTTTACATTTTGAACAATTTAAATTTAGTAAGTTACAACGGCAAGAGGTCGACAGTGCAACCAAGTCAGACTGTAGTAAGTTACATAGAGAAGCATCATTATAGGTAAAACATAACTTTACATCATCAGCAAACATATAAACACGAGCGTTAGTAATAACAGCACGAAGATCGTTAATAAAGAGATTAAATAGCAATCGTTTGGGAAATTCAGCAAGAAAATTAGTGGGCCAAGATTTTTATACCCTGAACCCATAAAATGGGTAAATCAGGGTATAATGATATTATGCAAAAGTATGTAACAGGCAGAAGGAAGAATCTCCGACCCCAGAAAGTATATGTCAAGTTAAGATTGGAGTGTTCTTGCTGATTATCACTCATTTTTAGTTATTTATTACTAATTGCCTATGGCGAAGAATCTTGAGTGCATTGTGTTCACTTTGCCTGTCCAAAAGTTAATGTTCCTGCTTTTTCATCGTCAATGCAACCTTTCTTACACACATTCTTTCAGCCTAAACGGTAACAGTACTGCTATCTCTTTCCCACTCAGTGACTCAAGATTATACACACAACAATTATCTCATGCGTAATTCTTTCTTCAAACCGAAGTCAAACATTATTTGGGCCACGTACGCCACTTAGAACCTTACGCAACATATCCTTACAGCTGCATCAAACTTGGCTGACCATCTGGGGAATATTAGAGCAAGGCAGTCGCCAATAGTAACCAGAATGTTATACTACAGTGTCGTCCACAAATATTAGACCCGACATATATATATTCTTGATCAGCATCAATAGCCGAGTCGATATTGCCATGTCTGTTTAGGATTTATAAGCAACAAATAAATCAAAATCTGTGTGTTCGTCCGTCTGTCCGTCTGTACGAACGCGTAGATCTCAGAGTCATCAGAAGCTAGACACTTCAGATTTTGAATATAAGTTCTCTTGTACCATAAACATAACAAGTTTGTTTAAAATTATCGATAGCTTCTCTCTACCTTCTCAAAGTTTTGTCCAAATCGGTTAAAAAACACATATCGTAAAGTTAAGTCAGATTTTATTTTTGTTTAAATATATCATTATTTGAAGCTTTCTTTTAGGGCGAAAGGAGTAAAATATGTTTTGCAACTGGGTTCAGGGTATCTTCTAGTCGGGCTCTCCCGACTAGAGCCTTCTTACTTGTTTTTAATAGCTTAGCAAACTTTTAGGGCGCAAGGAGTTAAGTATTTATTGAAACTGGGTTCTGGGTATCTTCTAGTCTCGCTCTCACGACTTGAGCCTTGTTTATTTTTGGTTTTTGTTTTTTTGTTTGCAGCTTGTTAATTTTTCAAAACCACTGATATCCGATCCGTGAACTATATAATTTAGCTAACATTCCGATGCAAGGTAAGCTATAAGGATGAGTCTTACATAACTTCTGCTTCTGCTTCTGCTTACACTAAATCTCACAGTGATAATTTTAAAGTGGTCTAGTGTTTCATTCCATTCTCCTTAAAACCTAGTCTAATTTAAAGAGTCATCAAAGAAACGTGTCAAAAACAGGTTTCAAAAATTCGTATGCGTGATGTTTCTAGAACGGCTTGGAGGTTGTTTAGAGAGAATTTTCGATTTGGCGCTATGTATGCCGATATCAGTCTGAATTTTTGTTTGGATGTGCATTCTACGCAAATTGCGTCAAAGACGTCGTTAAGGGTAATTTATTGATGTGCTAACATCTATACCCAGCAAACCATAAGAGCTCTTAATGAGCTCATATATGACTCTTTTGTCTGAGCAAGCACACTCATAATTAGCTCATAAAACAATCATAAACCCTAAGAAAACACTCATATATGAATGGGTTTTTCTACTAAACTGGTAGTCATATATGAGATCTTAACCCAATTCATAAAAGAGTCTTTTCTGAGTTGTTTTCTGCACTCATTCTGAGTTCTAAATTCTATTCTATAGCGCCACTGAAATTAATACAGAAAAATATAAAAAACATATGTATGACTGATATACACTTTGCCCATACCCGTGTTACACGTAAAATGTCGACAGCTTGATTGAGTATTTGATGTGTTAACATCTATAGTCACGGGTACCCATTCCTGCCATTTGATAATACATGCAAACAATGCAGCGTGCCGCTCTACAAAAAGGGCAAATTCAACGTGCCGAGCTCGACCGACGAACAAATGATTGGATTGGTGTAGCGGCAGAGAATAACTGTAATATACAAAGTCTTTCTAACGATGTGTCCAAGTTGGAAGGGTAGTATAAACTTAATATGAACTTTGTGCAATTGAATAGCAAAACTTGACATTCTTTAATATAATTTCAATTCTACATGTTTGTTTATATTCCAGCATTTTTTATTGTTTATATTTTGGCATAAACAATATATATATTTTAAAATCATATATTAGAGTTTTCATGATACGGTAAAATGTTTTCGGTACATATTGTATGAAAGTGCGTTTGAAACATATATTTGTTGCTGTGCCTGCTTATCGAGGTTTTTGTTATTTTTGATATTTTTCCTTTTTCTGTGTCGGCGGCAAACGCGCGCTTACATTTACATATGTTCCAATGCACTACTAAATACACTTTCGTAATTTGTGTACATCTTTGCATAACTGTATGCCAATGATTGTTAGAAAGTGTCATAGGGTAAAAATTGGGAAGAGAATGTATGATCAGCAATAGCAAAACTGATATTTGACTGCCTTGGAAGACAAAATCTGGTTGTTTTATTTTAGGACAGGTATCAAAAGGTGACAGAATACTTACACGCTATCGTTCATATCCAAGAAACTTATTTATTGCAAAAATAAACAGGCTTCTGCAAATACTTCTCCTGTATTTATTTGTTGGTATGTTTCTTTGTTTGAGTGTTTCAATCGTTGTTAAATGTGATGAAATAACAGAAGTCAGCAGCAGGTGGTTTTGTTGAGTTAGAAGTTCTAACTTAAACTTAAACAACCAAAATCAACAATAAAGACTTCTCTCTCTTTTTGTCTTCCAAGGCAGTCAAATTTCTTTTTTGTTCCTGCTCATCACACATACTCCTCCCAGTTTTTCCTTTATGACACTTTCTAATAGCCCTTGCTATACAATAATGCAAAGATGTACACAAATTACGAAAGTGTATTCAGAGATGCATTTGTAAAGGTCAGTTGCCGACAACTCGAAATAGAGTAAAGTAGAATAAAACAAATAGACAGAGAAACTGGAGAAAGGAAAACTAAATTCAATAAACTATTCTTTTCTTTTTTATGCTAATATATAGCAATCAAACAGGTAAAACGGCTGTTAACACATCGCTCGTGAGTTCTAACACTCGTTAGTTTTTTTTGTGTGTGTAGAGATTTGTGAATTAGTAGCGCTACGCCTCCATAAGAGTGGGCAGTATTTTTTGTTAATAGTTGGTATGAATGGGTGTGTGGTGGGTGTTTATCTTATGAGTTTCTTGTACGGCTATAATGTGTGGTGTATGTTTAGTTATTAATATTTGCAGTTCGCTGTAGTTGTTAAAATATCCGTTGATGTTCCTTTGCACGATTTTATTTGTCATTTATGTGGCTGGTTTTTTATACTCGATACTGAAGGTAAAGAGTATATTGGGTTTGTGCAATGTCCGTCATGGTGTCTGTCCGTCTGTATGAACGCAACTTATTTCCACAACTTCAAGTTGGAAACTTGGAACTTTGCAAATGTCTTTATCCATGGCATAGTAAATTAAAGTGTTCAGATTGGAGTTCTACGATAACTAGGGGGCTGGCAAATTGATAAACTCGATAGCGCAAAATCGATAGATCCAGCTATTTCGCAAGCCCTTACAGCTAGAACTACCAAATTTGGGATAAAAATAGCTACTATCCCCAAAAAACTGCATCAAAAATTTTGGAGCCACGCCCACCCATTCCGCCCCCACCTTCCGCGCAGTTTAACACCAAAAAAATGCCCATATCTTCTACAGTTTTTGAGCTAGAGCCATCAAATTTGTTGCCAAGATAGGTGTTGACTATCACCAACCTAATTCATAAAAACGTTGGATGCCACGCCCATCTATAATGCCCGAGCCGCCCCAACGCTTAGCTAAAAACGGTAGTTCATGTATCTTTCATAGTGTTTGAGGTTGAGTCACATAATTCGGTAGGTAGATAACTAGTAACGACCTTCCAAAAACTGCATCAAAGTTTTGGAGCCCAACCCACCCATTCCGCTCCCAGCCCCCACAGTTTAAAAACAGAAATGCTTATATCTTTTAAAGTTTTTGAGCTAGAGCCACCAAATTTATTGCCAAGATAGGTGATTACAACCCCCAAAAAAATGCATTAAAACTTTGGATGCCACGCAAATCCATACTGTCCAAACTGCCCCGAACCGCCCCAATGCTTCACTCAAAACGGGAATGCGTGTATTTTCCAAAGTGTTAAAGCTAGTCACCAAATTTGGTAGGAAGAGAGCTGTTGACGATCTTCAAAAAACTTCATCAAAGTTTTGGAGCCACGCCATCCCCCCCCCGTTCCCCAGCCCCTTGCATTTTGAATCAAAAACGCCTATATTTTCCACAGCTTTTGAGCTCGAGCCGCCAAATTTGGTGCCAAGATTGGTGATGAAGAAACCCACATACCGCCTCCAGCTCCTACCTTTAACAAACTTTGAGCTAGAGTCACCAAATTTGGAAGGAAGATAGCTTTTTGGCATCCCCATCTGCACCAGACAGTCTTTGAGGTTTTGACTAATAAGAAACCGGCACGTGTTTTTTTGCAAGACTCGACCTTTCCTCCACATGTGTAGTCTGTTGTTTTGTTAATAAGAAAGGGTGATACTTTTTCGAATGTTTCATTGTCTTTCCTGTTGATCACTCTTTATTTTTGGCTGTTTGCATATTTGGTGTAAATTTATGTTGTTGTAAGTTTGTGAATGTCAGGAGGTTTTTCCATTGTTGTTGTTATAGGGCTCGCGCCCTGCTCTCCGGTGTGTGTTTTGTGTTTTTGTATTTTTGGTATTTCGTAATGTTGACTTGTTTGTTTTTCCCTAGTTAGCTGATAAGAGTTTTCTTTATGGACACCTAAGTAAACGCAGCGGTTACACGTCTTGTCTTCAAAAAGTTCAGAGTTTAACTGAGTAGTACTAGAGATGTGTACAGCGTTTTAGTGGTGTAGGGATCATTAAACTCTTTTGACCACCGCTTGATGAAGCCAAGAACATTTATGGCCTTATTGACCATCGACAATATGTGAGAATCAAATTTTAATTTGCTATCAAGAGTGATGCCTAAATCTTTAATTTCAGAAACGCGGACAAGTGGTGAAGTATCACGCAAGTCGTGAGCATTATGAAGGGTACCTATACAAAAAGTCATGACTTTACATTTTGAACAATTTAAATTTAATAAGTTACAACGGCACCAGGCCGCCAGTGCACCCAAGTCCGATTGTTACATAGTTATTTACATAGAGAATCATCATTATAGGTGAAACATAGCTTTACATCATAAGCAAACATAAATAAATGAGAATTAGTAATAACAGCAATCGTTAATAAAGAGATTAATTAGTAATGGTCCCAGATGACTCTTCTGAGAAACACCAGAGGTAAAAAAAATAGATTTGGATACTGAAGATTTCAAAATAACTTTTTGAGCTCGGCCACAATATTACTCAAAGGCCATGACAAGAGTTTTGCTGGAAATCCAAAAATATTTAATTTTTGAAGCAACAAAGAATGACTAACAGAATCAAATGACTTACTAAAATCTGTATAATCGACGTCAGTTTGCATTTTGGCCCGTAACCCTTGGATAACAAGCGAGGTGAATTCAAGAAGGTTGGTGGTAGTAGATCTTCGCCTAACAAAACCGTGTTGGTAAGGAGACAAAATTGAACTATACATGTGCTGGAATTGAAGGTATATAATTGTTTCAAAGACTTTCCGAATGGCAGACAACTTGGATATACCACTCTGGTTTTTAAAGTTAGACTTAAAAGAATTTTTATGTATACCAGGAAATACAGCTGAGTCAACCGACAAGTTAAACAATTTATGTAAGGGTTTACAAAGTGAATCTAAGTATACAATCTGACATTCCATCTGGACCAAGCAAGAAGCCGGGTTTGATAGAATTAAGGTCACTAAGCAGTGCGCATTCAGCAAGAACTGGGACGTTAATGCCATTTGACGTTTGAACTTGAAAATAATACTGCAACTATATAAACTCGATGAGTTAACAGATTGAAAATACTTAGCAAAGAGATCAACCACTGCCTGATCGGAATTTGCTTTTGAATTAGCAAGGTAAACCGTAGATGGCAAGCACGAAGATATACGTTTTGAGTAAACAAAATTATAAAACTGTTTCGGATCACCTGAAAAGTTTAATCTGCTACGATTCAGATAATTGTTATTACAAAAAGTTTTACAGAAATAAAATTAGACTCTGCTGTTTTACAGGAGGATACATCTATATATATTTAAATATTTCCAGTTATTTTTTATATTTTTTTTTCTGGGAACTCGTTTTTACATTGTTTTAAGTCTTTTAAGGTCTTTTAAGAATTGTAAGATGCTGGTCTAAATTTGAGAATCTTAAAAGAAAAGTCTAAGGTTGGATGGTAGGTATCTTCATGAAGCACTAGAGGTGGTACTCTTCTGACATTACTACAATCAGAGTCAGAAACAAATATCAAATCTAACATTTAATTACTGCAGTTAAGCACCCTAATAACTTGTGATAGGCCTACTTCTAGAAGGCTATCGATAAAAGCATCAGAAGAAGCTGGTAATTCCGCCGATGATGTGTCATTCACAGACCATACAACATGTGGCAAATTAAAATCTCCAACCACTATAAGTTGATCCATATCTGTCAATATCGACGAAACAAGTTACAGGGCATTCAAATGGGATATGTAAATGTTATTATCAGAATGGGGAGGAATAAATGAACAAGTTATACAATGAGAACACTAACGCCCTTGCGGCAGATGCGATTACTTTTGTACTGGTTATACTTATTAGGCAAAACGGAATAATCAGATATTGGGTTTTAACCAGGTTTCTGTGAGTGCAACTATCAATGTTTTTATCTTTATTTATAAAAATGAGTCCCCATTTTCCTAGTGAAGATACCACGCGTAAACGGCTGGACCGATTTCACTTCTTTATTTTCGTTGTGTTTGTTATTGTCAGAAGAAGAAGAAGAAGTGTAGTTAGAAGTTTTAACTTTCAGTCAAGCAAGTTTATTGTGTGCGGAACTAAAATTGAGAAAATAAATGGTATGAAAAGTCGGTTCATTTAAAAATCCGTGCCGAGACCAAATAGGAATTATTAGAAAATGCCTGGAATTAGACGTACAAACTTAAGACCCAAACCTCGCAATGCTGCGAGTCAAAGATATACGTCAATCTGATGAATAACGCGAAGCGAGGAATGAAGTTCAACGGAATCAGGGGAATAAAAATGTTGCGTTTAACCCCTATCGAGCTGCATTCATTTATAACGAAGAAATCGAGAACAGTTTTCCCAAACATTATGTTACGGAATATAAACCAGCCACGTCTTTGTAATGGCACCCGACTTGCGGTGAAGAAATTAATGAACAACGTCATCGAAGCCACAATTTTGAAAGGGAAACATAAAGGTGAGGATGTTTTGATTTCACGGATTCCTTTGATTTCGAACGACATGCCATTGACTTTAAACGGTTGCAATTTCCAGTTCGGCTAGCATTCACAATGTCGATAAATAAATAAACAAGCGCATCAATCTTGAAAATTCATGTTTTTCACATGGCCAGTTATATGACGGCTGTTCTCGTGTCGGAATACCAACGAATAATACGTGCAAGAAAACAAAACAAACGAATTAAATAGTAATCGTTAAAAGAGGACAATGTTGTCGGGTGTGTGTTTTTGGGGCAGCAAAGCGCATATTTCTTCGCCTGTTCACATTTTTCTTTACAACGAGCTTTGGTGGTCAAAACTTTTCAGAACAAATTGTTGCGAAAAGTTCGTTCGGAACACTGATTGTTTAAACTTAAAATTTTCAGCAGTAAGAAAGGTGTCTATTTTGGCGTGGACACTAACATCATCCAATGAAATATCGGATGCTAGCCTAGACACGAAAATAACTTTATCTAAGGGCACAACAACAAGATATTGTGGGCTCCAGGTGTACCTACAGTTGGATTAATAGGCGCACGTACTGTATATACGAAAAGCTCAGGAGATAAGTTATTATGGGAAAGATTATTGTTGCGATTTCTTGCCGGCGAGTTAAATAACATTGACGGGGTAGCAATTGGACCCGTGGGGGGTTAACCATTGGTACCAAAAGGGTTTGGTGACCAAGACAGGTGGGACACTAAGCGGATTAGGCCCCGAAGTCTTTTTACGCTTCGGCGATTTATTCAACATCTTGCCATTTTTGAAGTTCGACTCCAACTCTTTAAACGAGCTGTGTAGATTATTAAATGCAGTATGCATTCATTTGAAAACAACATAACTCCGTCTCATTAATTGAGTAGACTCCTTCTCCACCTCATTTCTGGACCCACAAAACCATTTAAGGCCTGTGTCTGCAATTAAGCAGTCCCGTATTTTGGTCGTTAAGCCAACACATTTCATGTGTATCATATTGTCACACAATCGTCACAGAATGAAGTCTTGGTTGGGTGTTCTAACCAACTTGCAATTGTTGCTGCAGCAAACTAGCATATTGATTTTAAGTTAAAAATTAAAAATATAAACAAGTAAGAAGGCTCTATTCGGGATAGCCCGACCAGAAGATACCCTGAACCCAGTTGCAGTCCTTGCGTCCTAAAAGTATGCTTCAAATAATGATCACTTAAACAAAACTCATAACTGACTTAATTTTACGATATCTCTGGTGATTCTTAACCAATTTGGACGAAATTTTGAGAAAAGTTCTATCGTTACCCATTACACCAACCCCCATTTTTACATTTTCCAAAAAAATATTTTTTGTTATCGATTCCATGTGTATATCAAAAACCAGAGTAGTTATCGATTATATGAAGCAAATTTGTTCTGCTTATGGTATAGGAGAACTTATATTCAAAATCTGAAGTCTCTAGCTTTTGTAGTCTCTGAGATCTACGCGTTCATACAGATGGACAGACGGACGGACAGACGGACTCGGCTATTGATACTGATCAAGAATATATATACTTTATGGAGTCGGAGATGCTTCCTTCTGCCTGTTACTATACTTTTGCACAAAACCATTTGTTTATGAATGTAAATGAGTGGACTGTGTTTATCTTTTTTTTGGTTCTTTTTCTTTATTGGTCTCACAAAATGCACGCTGCTCCAATTTTTCTCTTCTTCTTCACCCATGCTGCCTCTTAAGATCTCACAAGTTCAGTGCTAACCATATCGATCTTTCGATGCAACTTATACATCGTAAGTTGGGGGGCTACCAGATCGTAATCTCATGAACAGCTGATTTGTTATGCTATTATATTATGTTAATCTTAATGTAAAAACTACCATATTTCTAACCATACCGGCCCCCCTGAACGCCGCGTTCAGTCAATTGGTAAAACTGCTAACTTGGTAATAGGACGCTTATACTGCCCATGCGCAGTTTGAACAGTGACGACTCGAACGTTGTTATCATCTCCTGGGTGAACTTCAATGATGCGTCCCGTTATCTATTTGGCAGGAGGTAGATTTGGCTCCTTTAGAACCACGAGCATACCCACGCTTAGATTGGGCGTCTTCACTTGCCACTTCTTGCGCTCCTGTAGACTTGTTAGGTACTCTGTATGCCAGCGCTTTCAGAAACCCTGTACCATAGCTTGAAGTTGATTCCAACGATCCAATCGATTTATGTTGGTATTCAAATGCGACGGTTCTGCCAAGGCAGTATACGGTTGACCCACTAGGAAATGTGCAGGCGTCAATGGATCCAGGCTGTCATCACCAGATGGTGCCAAGGGGCGTGAATTGAGAAAAGCTTCGATTTGTGCTAAGACAGTGTACAACTCCTCGAACGTAAGGGCTGCTCTTCCTACAACTCGGCGCAGATGTAGCTTAATAGACCGCACTCCCGATTCCCACAATCCGCCAAAATGTGGTGCAGAAGGGGGTATGAAGTGCCAAGTCAATCCTTTCGTAGCGAAAAATTCAGCCAAGTGCTTATCCTTACTATGCGATCGAGCAACTTCTCGCATAGTATCCAGTTCACGTTTCGCTCCGTGAAATGTGGTTCCATTATCCGAATAGAGATCAGTAGGGGTCGTTCTTCTTGAGCAGAAACGCTTGAATGCAGCAATGAATGCATTCGTGGTTAAGTCGCTAACGACTTCAATATGTATGGCCTTTGTTGCCAAACATACAAAAATTGCAAACCATGCCTTGCCAATCCTTGGACTGCGACCTTTCGACTCCTTTATTGAGATAGGTCCAGCGTAGTCAAGACCAGTGTGTTGAAAGCAGGGATTCTGATGAACTCGCGGTACAGGGAAATCAGCCAATATTTGCTGACTTGTACAGTGCCGTTGCATAAAACATTGCTTACAACGAAAGACTTCCTTCCGTATTAAGTTGCGCGCTTCCAGTATCCAAAATTGCTGACGAATGATGTGGAAGGTTGCTTCAACGCCAGGATGAAAATTTGTTCTGTGAAAATATCGAATTAGTAAACTCGCCAAATGATGACTTAGCCACTAAAGTGGAGTGCTTTGCATTGAACTTCAAACTAGAGTTGTCAATGCGCCCGCCAACTCGCATCAAACCAGCTGAATCACAGAAAGGTGAAAGCTTCAATAAATTCGATCTGTTTGGTAACATCGTGTTCTTCAGGAGTGACTCATAGTCTTGCTTGAAGTCCGTGTGTTGCATATGTTGCAGAAGTCGAGTTCGAGCATAGCGCAATTCCGGTGCTGTCAAACTGCTGCCTTGTATCCAATCCGGACATGGATACTTCAAACTGTTGTTGTGACCAAATTTACAACCTTTGTGTCTGTGGCACTGTTGATGAGTGAAGCGAAATACATAGCTTAGAACCCGCACAGAATGGCTCCAAGATGAGAGCTTGTTGCTCAATATGGTGAAAACATCTTGATCCGCGTGAGACCTTTGTGCAACAAGAACAAGTTGCTGCGGCTTTGATTCCAATACATCCTCGGAAAATGCTTCAAATTCAGATCTTATCCTTTCAGTTGGCCATTCTGAGCGCGGCAGTGATAGCCATGATGGTCCTGTCCACCAAAGAGTGTGCTCAAGTAGCATGGATGGCGACAATCCGCGCGATGCACAATCAGCTGGGTTGTCTTCCGACCGTACATGATGCCAACAGCTCCTTGGATAATCCTGCAAGATTTCCGCTGTCCCGTTGCAGACATAGGTATTCCATTTGCGAGGTGGTGCTGATAGCCAATGTAGCACGATTTCCGAATCACTCCAACAATGAATGCTAGCGATTGGGATGGTTAACGAATCCTTGATGAGTATTAATAACTTGGTTAAGAGATGAGCAGCATTCAGTTCAAGTCGAGGTATCGTAATAGGTTTAATAGGGGCTACCCGTGTTTTGGCAGCAATTAAAGTGACCACGATATCCGGTTCTGTTACGACGCGACTATAAACCACATCTCCAAAAGCTTGTGATGATGCATCCGCAAATCCATGTAGTTCGATGGTTCGAGTTGCCCAACCAATGTGTCGAGGAACACGACAGTTAGATAACAACGGAAGCTCCTTGGCTAGAATGAGCCATCGCCTTAGTATAGTTCCAATTAATGCTTCTTCCCAATTTAAAGACGTTAGCCAGCATTCCTGGAATAGTATCTAGAGAAGTACAGTTGTTGGTGCCACAACTCCCAGGGGATCGTAAATCTTTGATAATTCCGATAAAAGTGTGCGCTTGGTTGGTTCCCGCTTGAGGTCAATGTTGTTCAGTTTGATGCCTAGCTCATCAGACTTTGGATTCTATAGTAATCCCAATATTTTGATACATGCTGGTCTTCATCCGCAAGTGGCTTGTATTCACAGTCTTGTTGAGGCAACATTCTCATTAATTCTTTACAATTCGAGCTCCATTTCCGAAGATTGAATTTCGCTTTAGCCAGTAATCCAATCAAATCGTCCTTGAGTTTGAGTACATCCTCGATCACGTCGGCTCCTGAAGATATGTCATCCACGTAAGTATCGTATAACAAAGCATGGGCGGCCAATGGGTGCTGCTGTTGATAATCTTCAGCAAGCTGCTGTAGAACTCGAACTGCCAAAAAGGGTGACGGTGCTAATCCATATGTGACCGTCAACAAGCGATAGTGTCGAAGAGACTCTCTTTCCTCCTCACGCCACACTATACGTTGATAATCCGTGTGAGCCTTCGTTACTAGTATGCCCCGAAACATCTTCTCTATGTCAGCACATACCACATACCGATGTTGGCGAAACCGCAGGCAAACTCCAATCAAATCCCGTTGAACAGGAGGACCGATGTGCAATCGGTCGTTAAGTGAGAAGCCTGTAGCGTCCTTTACTGATCCGTCGAAAACCACGCGACACTTGGTGGTCGAACTTTCCGGTTTCAAAACAGCATGGTGAGCCAGGTAAACGCACTTGTCAAGACTCTTGTTTTCCTGCTCCAAATCGATTTCTTCCATATGTCCTCGTGTAAGGTAGTCCTTCATGAACTCAATATACTGGCTTCGTATATCTGGGTAACGCCGAAATTTGCTTTCCTGAGATGTGAAACGTTTAACAGCTTGTGTTAGCGTCGAGTCATGAAAGGGTGGTGCGTGGTCTTTGAAGGGGTAGTTTACAATGTACGCGCCTTCACTAGTACGCTGGTGAGTGTTTACAAAATGTTGTTCTATGGGGTCGCTTGCGTCGATCGTCATCTTGCTTGGATGCACGTTCTCCATTTCCATAAATGCTCGCACCATTGAATCCAAATCCAATTGAGCATGGTGAGCTTGATGAGTAATCCTTGATTCGTTACCGTAGGGACAAGAGCCAACAATGACCCAGCCAAACAGTGTATTGACTGCTTGAAGACCACCGTTTCCTAAAGGTAGACGTTCGCCTGAGTACAAATTCCATAGTTGATCAGACCCAATAATGACATCTATCGGACCTGGTGTATGAAACGTACGGTCTGCCAAAGCCAGTTCTGCTAGAGCTTCCCAAGCAGAGGTGTTGACTTTCTGAGAGGGAACAAATGAAGTTAATGAATTCATAATAAAGGTGTCAATTTCAACAGAGTCCTCAGTGAGACGTGATAGTAGATGCAGTTTGGTGCATCCCCGTGTGGTACCTGCGTAATTGGCTGAGAGCCCAACTACAGAAATTCGTGCATGTGAGCGAGTGGCTCCGATGCGTCGTACAAACGCTTCGCTAGCCATCGTTATAGTAGATCCTGAATCCAAAAGTAGGCGACAGATTGTACGCTTGCCCCATTTGTTGATTTCATTCGCAAGTATTGTTGGCATCAACGTCTGTGCTCGAGCCAGAAAAACCGTTTCTGTCGAGAAGTTTGAAATGCCTGCCATGTTTTGATGTGAATCCGTAGTATTAGTTGCAGAAGCCGAACTTTGTGTAGTTGTGGGTCGATTTGCCCTTTGCGACCCATTTTATGGGTTCAGGGTATAATAAAAAAATGTAATATGCTTTATCAAAAAGGTGTTCACGAAAGAAAGTGTGTAGGAGTTGATGCAATGAGCACGATAAAACGGTAAAAACCAAGAGCGAGTAAGCGAGAGAGCTTGAGTGCGTTAGCAGATACAACTGCAAGTACCCAATGGCGCAAATGCCCATTCTTAGATCGATTAGTAATCAAGCACTTTGTGGGCGGCCCGCACAAAACGTTTACGAAAACCTGGATTACTTTTAAACAGCGATGGCAGCTTTGTGGGCGTTGCGCACAAAACCTATACCACTTGTGCAAGCATTACAATTTCGGAAAAGTATATTGCGTTTTAACGCACATGTTATGCGATCGCTGCGCGCAGTAGCTTCTGAAATTGGCAGCGATCGCGCTCACACACACAGTACGGCTGGGCTGGCTGTGCTACGGCAGCTCATGCCGTAGCGAAACCAGCAAGCCGAATGACATCGAATTCGCCCACAATTCACGAAGCAACAAACGGCAGTCCACCGAGAGAGTAAAATCGCCAGATTCCAAAAATGTTGTATTTGACATTTTTTTTTGATTTTTAATAAGTATACTGTGGCCCAACATTGGCTTGTACTTCCTGTACAGTTCTACGAGTAACTTTGTGCTTGCATTTACCCAAAAAGCCTTTTCTTTTAAGTCATTTGTTGCGGCAGCTGCTGCTTCCTGCTATAAATGTACTTCACACTCTGCATGTTGTATAAAAAGTTATAAAAAGTTAAAAAAATAAAAAATTTAGGTTTTATACCTTCAAATGATAACTGCAAGTACTCCTCTTCCATATATTCTTCAGTTGCCGTTCTGTATATTTTTCAATTTTAATCTGCTTTAAAATACTCAAAGCCTCAACTGACTGAAAACAGCTGTTTGGCCGCATACAGTGAATAACAGACACAAAATAGCTGTTTTGTTGTTCTACACTTTTGTGCTCTTGATTTTTGGTGGTGTAGAAAAGTGCAGGAAAGTGTAAGCCAGGGCACACTAAAAAACACAGGGCAGAACAGCTTAGTGTAAAAAAGTGCAGCTATCGAACACTCTTTTGAGAACTAGTGTACACTAGCGCAACCTAGTGCAGCTAACGAACAGACCTTTTATGTAAATGTATACGTAAATGTATATGTAAATGTATATTATATCATAATGTTAATGTTTGTTTTAATTAAAATAGTTTTTAATAAGAATACTTTCCTGTATTGGTCCACTTTTAATACTTTTTGCCAGCTCTGTAAATCCTTTAACACGCGGTAAAGAACACAACTGCACGCAAATGTATGTACATACATATTTATGATATTCTTCTTACTCATTCGACGAAACGTACTAGCACATAGACAAGATTTTCGAATTTACTTCACGAACGCACTAATACAAAGACAAGATTGAGGAATTTACTTCACGAACGCTTCGCGTACTGTGTGTATGAGCGTGATCGCTGCCGATTTCAGAAGCTACTGCGCCGATTTCATAAGCTAATGCGCGGAGCGATCGCGCTCATACACACAGTAGGGCTGGGTTGGCTGTGCTACGGCAGCTCATGTTGTAGCGCAGCCAGCAAGCCGAATGACATCGAATTCGCCCACAATTCACGAAGCAACAAACGGCAGTCCACCGAGAGAGTAAAATCGCCAGATTCCAGAAATGTTAGGTTGGTTGGAATCATGATACAATTAATATGGTAGTGTCAATGAGAATGTTAAACATATAGAGGTTCCAAACAGGCATATTCCAACCAACCTAACATTTCTGGAATCTGGCGATTTTACTGGCTGTGCTACGGCAGCTCATGTCGTAGCGAAACCAGCAAGCCGAATGACATCGAATTCGCCCACAATTTACGAAGCAACATACGGCAGTCCCGCGAGAGAGAAAAATAACCAGGTTCCAGAAATGTTAGGTTGGTTGGAATATGCCTGTTTGGAACCTGTATATGTTTAACATTCTCATTGGTAGTGTCATGCAAGCAACTGATTTGAACATGTGAAAACGAGGGAGACAGCCATAAAGCTCTCTTTATTTTACTCTCTTGAGTCTGTTAAAGGGCTTTTCAGGATATGTTTGTCTCGGTGTCTGTGATGTTTCTGTAAAATTTGGAGTCAATCGGTTGTTCGGTTTTCGAGTCTATAAAACATACACAAATAAACAGAAATTGATTTTTATATATAAGGTTCGATCTTCGTTTCTCTCTACAACAACGGAGCTGTGTAGCGTGCACCGACTGTGTATAAAAATGTATTTAGTCTTATTTGAATATTCGATTCTTATCCAAAACGGTATTCAAATAAGAATATTCGATTCTTATCTAAAACGGTATTCGTTTACTAGACGTTGTGGTTGTTTATAAATTTTGTGTCTTTTCATTCCATACAACAACCGTTGATACAGAGACGCTGTCCAGTAACGGTACTCATTTTTAATTATGGTGAAATACAATCTTTTGCTGTGAATTTGATTTTTGTCGTGCCGCGTGTGGATTGTTGTCGGTGCTGCGCTGTGCTGTGCACAACCGATCATATATTTCAATGTGTATGTGTATTTTTGTATAAAATATCGATTATCTATTATTTCGATTAAAAATAGGACTGCAACACATTGTGAGTAAAGCAACAAAACAATGACATTAAGCGTGCTGCAACATGTGAAATACACAATTGCTTAATGTGAAAAACAAAATGAATAACAATTATGAAAAATATTTTTCAATTTTGATTTTTCTCAATTTTAAAACTGAAATATGCCTCCAAAGCGGCAGGCCATTGGTCGAAACACTCGCGCATCAGTTAGAGGGGCAGTTGCACGTGCAAATGAAAGTGAACAGCAACGATTACAACGAAATGAAAGAAATCAATTGCAAACAGAGCAGGCACGTTTAAGTCAAACTAATGAGCAGCGAATAATCGTTTAAACATCGAACGACGCCGCGCTCAACGTAAATGCGCCAATGAAACCCGTGAACAAAATGTGGCTCGGATTGAAAGTATGCGCATAAGGATGATTGAAACACGTGCAGCCGAAACACCAGAAGCCCATCAAGATCGAAATATTTGATCTTGGACGAATTGCACGAAATCGTCGAAATGTTTTCGTACCATACGAACGCACTGCATTCCATTATACACCGGAAATTAATTACACTGAAGATGCATTAGTTGTCATCGGTCCCATGAACGTTGAGAACGGACAATGTCAGTCGGATGTGTGTTTGTGGGGCAGCAAAGCGCACCGGTATAGCTAGTCTTGAAATACATTTTTTTTACTTCGTTGGGCAATGTAAACACACATGAACAGAAATAAAAAACAGAACGAAATTCGTCCGCACGGACGGCTTAGCACAACGACAAGCACTTTGCGACTGTCAATTGGTACCAGAAAAAAGAGAGCGCTTGCTCGTATGACACTACTATATTAATTGTATCATGGTTGGAATATAGCTGTTTGAACCCTCTATAATTATAAAATCTTGTTGCTAATGCTGGAGTGCAAGAGCAAGAAAATTAGACAAGCTGTTTCTTATTGGTATACGAAAGAAAACACAAAACAAGCACAGAATAAGCTAATGCTAATATACGTAGGTATGTATGTTTTTAAAGCAAATTGAATGTGATTTAAGACAGCAACTATTACTATGCACGCGTAAATATATACAACGAATATTTACGATCACTGCTAGAATTGTTTAAAAAATAAAACCAAGTAATACTCTGTACACAAACACAAGAAAACAATAACTTATTGAGAGCGCTCAAAAACACAACCGTCACCAACGAAAGACAAATGCTTACAGTTAAGTTTAAGTTTGTTAAGTTAAAATTTAATTCAAAAGCTTACTCTTCTCCTGCAGGTCCGCCGTTTTAATAAGTTCTGTGTAGAGAGCTGCAAAAACCACCTGCAGCAATACGGAGTCACCTAGTGGACGTGTTGAGACTGGTATTATGTCCTGTAGTAGGGCTGTTATCTTATATAAGCCCTCTGGCATGCAAACCCAAATCTCGGAAATGCATGTTAAGGCTAAGGACATGGCCTGGTACATGCTTGCACCATTCTCAACGGCATTAATGAGCATTTCTACGACACAGTCAAGCACGGGGTACACAAAATGCATTATGGCCTCTAGCCAAGGCGTGCGCTTCTGATTCCACACCTGACGCTTATCCAGGCAATCGCTCCAACTACTCACAGCGTGCTCCTCTAGTGTTTTTATCAGGCAGGACTTTATATCGACAGCTTTGCCCACGGCGACAATCAGATAAGTAAGCGACAAAACAATCTGATAATTCGACTGCCCAATGGGATCTGTTGGTTGTTGATTGGTTTTGGTTGTTATGATATATGCAAGGTAACATTTGGTATAGATCAAAGTTTATATTTAAAAAAATGATTACAAAAATTCAAAACAACAACTATCTTAGTTTATACATATTTGTTGCAGCTTGCATTTCCTTATAATGTTTTGGACGCAGATAAACTTAAGAGAATTAGAAATAAGTCTCCCACTTGCCTGCTTGTTATGTGTTCTGATTAAATAGTTCTAATAATAATAATAATTAATAGTACGGTGAAATGATGTACAAATAAAAAAAATATATTTATTTATTATGCAAAAAGACGCTGAATGCAGTCAAACTACAGAGATTTGATAGTTAAATCTTATGTATAAACACAACAGTTTAAAACTTATTTATAAGCTCAACCTCGTTCAACACAAAGAGTTGACATAAAAGTTCGTACGTAGCGAATACACGACCAAAAATAGTTTTTGATTTCTTCCAACGAAAAAGCGTGAACTTCTCTATCGTCAATCGAAATTTGACACGGCGGTATGCACTAACCACGGTGAACTAGACCTTGCAACGACGCACAGTGGCGCCCTTAGAACAATTGAGGTGCAAAAATCAAAAATTTCATGTGCCACTACAAAATATTGAACGAACCTATTTTATAAGAAATTTTCCAACGGTTTTTTAAAATATGTAGCTCTTCGAAGTTCTCTGATTTTCAGTGGTACATTAAAATTAAAATTTGAGGTAATTTCTTAATCTAATGTTAACAGTTTCATCTGCTCGAGCTTGCCCTGTTTTTTTAGAGGTAAAAATAAGAATAGAGACATAGTTTCAAAAATGTGCTGCTTGTATTTCTGGGATATTAATGCATTTATGTTGTAGATCGTGGACAATATTTTCAAAAACTTCATGCAAACGAAAAAAAAAAAAACATATAAATGTCATTAGCTTTAATTATAAAAGCCTTTCAAACAAAACATAATGAATCAAAAATTTTAAATTTTTTCCTTCTCATAAAATTGATATTTCCTCAAATTTCAACTTTGCTTACCCATGAATGGGTAACTTATTTCAAAAGTTTTTATTATAGGTTAGTTAATTATCTATCATATTCATTTTTATCCCTTTAAGCATTGATCGATTTTCTCATTTGGTTCAAAAGTTTGTGAGGTAGGCCCGGCGCGAGCCATCCACACATTGAGTTATTAACAAAGAAGACTATTATGAACTATTACTTAAATACTTATTACTTATCATTACTTACATACTTACGCTGAAATACGAAACTTATGAATTATTACTTAAATACTTATCGCTTATCATTACTTACATACTTATGCTGAAATACGAACTTACTTATGAATTATGATTTACACACTTGTTACTGAATTATGTACGAATCGTTACTAATACTTTCGATTTGTTAGCATCAGATAAATAAATATAAGTAGCGTTGTTTGCAAGATATGTATAGTAAATTAATGTAAGTCAGACGCGAGCGCAAGCAGAGGAAAGAAAAGGCTAAGCAACGCAAGGCAGCGCAGCAAGAGGGCCGGGCAGCGAAGCCGGCGACAAAAGAGCGAGGGCGCACTCGCGACACGCGACCCAATTGTCGCGAGCGAGGGCAGAAAAGGAGCGCGCTGACCTCAAGCACGCAACTGGGTGGACGCGATCGCGGAAAAGTAAAGAAAAGGCACGGGAAGATAATTAGAAATTAGAACAGAGAAAGACAAAAGTGTAAGTATCGTAGAAAGTTTAGAAAAATAAAAGAAAGTGAAATAACCCCAAAACCACATGCGTTTTGTTTGAGGTTATTTGTAATAAGAAGGGCGTAGGCTTTAAATGTGTCTAATAAAACGGCTGGCCGCACCTTTAACAAAAGAAAGCGCCGCTGCGCGATCAGGAAGTTTACTACGAAGGTCGACCTCGTATGCCCCCTAGCCGCCGAGGCGCTTGCTTTCTGCGCTGTCTAACGAATGTCGCGACATTTACCTCCATTTCATGAGCGTCCCTGATATTGAAAACAAATATCTTGTGATGTGAGCCGTGAACAGACTGAGATCTGTACCCTGGCTAAATAACTACTTTGCAAGTGGCGCCCGAGCAGGGACTTAACGTGAAAGAGGTGTAGTACAAGTTGGGAGCAAAAACCTCAATGTGCTACTCAAAAGTGAATCGTGATGGTCGGACATACCCGGTCATACCCCGTGGATCGCGCGCGCGTTAGAAACAGAGAAAAAACTGAAAGTAACGGCTAGGGCAATAAAAGGTGCCTGATGGTCATTTGGCGCTGACGAAAAATTGCCCAAACGTACAATTGTCGCGAAAAATTCATTCAATCACGAATCGGTCTACGCTTAGAGTGCACGTGCAGCGAAGTTGACGATGAAAAAAGACGCACCAACTAAGCAAACGGGAATAGCGAAACGATAGGCGTGAGTGTTCAGCGGTAAAAAGGCTAAATCGCGGGGAACAGAGTCGGTGGCGGAATAGTGATCACAGCGGAGCACCGCGAGCGCTGTCTGTGAAAGTGCAGCACACGCCAACACCTGAAGATTGGAATTGGTTATGGGCGTGGTAGCTGATTGCGGTAAAGTTTACATAAATTAAATAAAATTTAAATAAATTAAATAAAATTTAAATAAAAACTAAATAAAATAAAAATTTAAATAAAGTTTAATTTAACTAATTTAAATAAAATTAAAAACAATTAAAATAAAAACGTACAAATCGACAAAAAAAAAAAAATCACGAGCAACGACCATGGAGCACAACAAAAGTTTAGAAGAAGAAGGATGCGACAACCCGGGCGGGGATCTAGGATGGGTGTACTACTGCCGGAAGGAAGATCTGGAACGCATCGCTCAGGAGCTCAGCATAGAAAGCGCCGGCAAAGTAGAAGAGTTACGGAAACGGGTATGTGATTCAATAAAATTGGGGGGCCACAGTTCGTCAATCTGAAACCGGTTGGGCGAATGGGAGCGGAGGTTCGCCAACGGTCGAGGGTCACCCGTCCCGCCCACAAGGGAATTTTTAGAATTTTTTCTGCCTCTCAACACTTTGACAGGCTAGAGGACGAAATCAGGGCCCGCCGACAACGCGTAGGGGAAGGGTATAAAGAATACTTAGTCAACCTGAAGAGATTAGTGCGGCATGCCAGTTATACTCCTGAGCAGGAGCTGAAAAGAGTATATGAGAACCTTTCTCGCCAAGCCGACTTATCCGTTTATGAGCCCGCCAGCACAGGTACCGTAAGCGCGCAATGAGAGAATGCCAGAGAATGCCCAAATCCCAAGGTGTTATTCTGTAGACAGTGTGGTGCTCAAGGCGTGAGCGATTTGGCATGTTGCGGTAGGAGAGTGGGAAACGAGCAGCCGCGTCATCCGGAGCCGGATCGGATGGGCGCCGGCACGAGTCAGTCCCGGAATTAGAATGTCCTCTCAGATTCGAGAATAGTCGCATATTCGCCATGGTGAAGGTCGGGGACCGAATAGGGAAGGCGACGGTCGAAGCTTCGTGAGCCGAAGTTTTTTTGAGGAGATAAAGGCAAAGAGGAAAGTATTTGCAGCGACCGCGAATACTCACTTAGCAGACGGATCGAAGGTGGCAATTAGTAAGTTGTTAAGAATCAAAGTCAAGCTGATTCGCAAAGAGGTGACAATGGACATGCTCGTAATGCCATCCATGTTAGACAGCCTTATGAATTGGTTCCCATGAGACGAACAACAGCGGCAACGTTGCGGAAGGCTTTTCGGGAACGTATCTTATGCCGGTTCGGAGCGCCAAAGAGGTTCGTTTGCGAGAACGGGTCCAGTTCACAAGTCGGATTTTCAAAGCGTATTTGGATTCCCTGGGCGAAGAGATGGAACACACCGCCCCATACTGCCCTCAGGAGAGCCCGACCGAGAGAACCAACAGGACATAAAGACGATGATCGCGCAGTATATTTCCGGGAATAAAAGTTCGTGGGACCAGTTGATACCCGAAATATCGTTAGCCGTCAACTCGAGCACCGCGGATTCAACAGGATTTTCCCCAGCATTCTTGATGCAACGTTTTGCGAAGAGAAAACGCCAGGTACAGGAAGCACACCACAAATTACAACCTGAGACGAAGGGAATGGAGACCGATGATCAACGAACTGGTCTTGTTCAGGACGCATCAACTCTCGAAACCCAGCGACGGATTCGCAGCTAAGTTAGCACCGAAGTACGAGGGACCATATCAGGTGAAGAAGTTTGTCTCACCAAATGTAGTGCGCTTGGCAAGAGACGGGGAACGGAAAAGCCGAGTCGCAAGCGTAGCACAGCTAAAACCTTTCCAGCGAGAGGGAGAAGAGTCTGAAACGAGTCAGCAAGAAGCGTAACCCGAGAAAAACTTCCGAAAAGCATAAACCGCCAAACATAATAATAACATAAACAAAAAAAAAAAAAATATAAACCAGCAAACCTCTTATACTAACCCACAACTTTTCAAAACATACATCTAATATTTAAATAGTAAGTTCGTAATAACCAACAATTATGTTTCTCTCAACAGAAAAATGAGCAAGGAAACAATCTAAAAACTCGAAGAAGGCGCTCACCGGCGAATAAAGTTGACGTAGGTGGAAGAGGCTTGGGGCGCGCACGGACCAGCCATAACGAAATACGTGCATGAAGACACGATAACGGACACGCCGGAAGGCGTCCACGTGATGCAAACGGTGGTGACAACAACAACGTTAATGAAAGCACGAGAGGAAGTGAGCCCCAACGACGCGACCGAACCCGAGTCAGATGTCGACGAAGAAAGGGAGGAAGAAGGCGTTCTGGGATGGGAAGAAGGGCTAGATTATTTAGTCATAGGGACAACCGAGAGACTAAACTCACGCCGAGTATGGACCCCGGGACAAGGGTCGGAGGTGGCAGAGGACGATGACGACATACCGTCGGGTAGCGCTGCAGCCGAGAGACGTCAAGCGTCTCCTACCCCACCGCCGGAGGAGAACTTCGCCCCGGCAGGTGCCGATGAGAATGCAGGAGCACCACCCGAAGTCCCGGAGCATCGTGAGCCAACAGGCGGTCGAGGAGATTACACGGGAGCTGCGTCCCCGGAGAAGACGGACATCGCGGGCCCGACTCAGGGTGATGGGAAGAGAAATGGTCAACTCCGTTACCAAACACCCGGATAGCTGGGTCGCGGTCACGAAGAAAGGGGTGGTGGTGGTGGGGGGTGTGAGGTAGGCCCGGCGCGAGCCTCTCACACATTGAGTTATTAACAAAGAAGACTATTATGAATTATTACTTAAATACTTATTGCTTATCATTACTTACATACGAAACTAATGAATTATTACTTAAATACTTATCGCTTATCATTACTTACATACTTATGCTGAAATACGAACTTACTTATGAATATGGTACCAAATTTGGAGGGTCTAGCTCAAAAACTGTAGTAGATATGGGCATTTTTAGTGTTAAACTGCGGGGGGGCTGGGGGCGGAATGGGTGGGCGTGGCTCCAAAATTTTTGATGCAGTTTTTTGGGGATTGTTAGTAGCTATTTTCTCCCTAAATTTGGTAGTTCTAGCTGTAAGGGCTTGCGAAATAGCTGGATCTATCGATTTTGCGTTATCGAGTTTATCGATTTGCCAGCCCCCTAGTTATCGTAGAACCCCAATCTTAACACTTTAATTTACTATGCCATAGATAAAGACTTTTGCTAAGTTTCAAGTCTCTAGCTTGAAGGGTGTGAAAAAAAGTTGCGTTCATACATACGGACAAACAGACGGACAGACACCATGACGGACATTGCACAAACCCAATATACTCTTTACCTTCGGTATCGAGAATAAAAATTTAAGTTTAAACATGCCTGAAGCATATCTTTCTTTCTTTGCGAACTTTTCGCAACAAGCAGGGTGCATAATTTAAATTGTAGAAGGTTAAATTTGATATATGTTTCTGACGCCAATTGCAGTACTGTTAGTTGAGTACCCACTTTAGTGCTTCGTGAATATACCTAACATTCAATCTTAGAACTGTAATTTTAAATTCTTAACCCTAGTCCAGCATCTTGTAATTCTTTAAAGACTTGCTGTTTTCGTAAAACTTACTTAACTAAATTAAATGATCTTCTTCAGCATACTGATTGAGCTTAATTTTATTCTTGTAGTGATATAAAAACTAACTATAATTTATAAGACCTTGATATGTTTTTTGGTATCTTGTATGTTTCCCTCACTTATAAAATAACTTAACGAATCTGGAAATTCTATAGATCTATCGTCCTGAAAAACAGCTAAGTCTAATTTTATTTCTGTTTTTACTTCGTGTAACAATAATTATCTGAATCATTGTAGATTAAAACTTTGCCACGATCTAAAACATTTCTGTAAATATGTTAACTCAAAACGTAAATCTTCATGCTTGCCATCCTCGGTTTATCTTGATAATACAAAAGTAAATTCTCTCTTTGCCGAGTTTGTTCAATCAGTATACTCATCGAGTAATTATAGTTGCACTGATTCCTATCCTTTTCAAGTTCAAACGTCCAACTACAAAAATGTTCCAGTTATTATGTACTCTGATAAGTGACCTTTACTCCCGGCTACTTGCCTGGTCCAGATAGAGTGCAAGGTTGTATACTTAGATACTGTGCGGTTTCACTTTGTAAATCCTTACTTTTCGGTTGACTCAGCTGTGTTTCCTGATATTTGGAAGGAATCTTTTATTATTCCACTCCTTAAAAATTCTTCTAAGTTCAAAAGTTATAGGGGTATATCCAAGTTGTCTGCCATTCCGAAAGTGTTTAAAATATTATAAATACGCTCAATTTCAGAACATGTGAAGCTCAATTTTATCCCCTTATCAACACTGTTTTGTTAGACGAAGATCTACTACCATCAACCTTCTTAAATTCACATTGCTTGTTATCATAAGGTCTCAGGACAAAATAAAAACTTACGGTTTATATATATATATATATATATATATATATATGTAACAATATGTATCGATTTGCGATGATCGATGATCATCGCCATATGGACAGCGCTGTAAGAGTGAGCGTGGAGTAGTCAGTGAAATGAAAAACGGGAATGAGAACAGTCGCATTGTAGCTGTAGCATAAAGTTGAAGAATTGTCAAGTCCAGAGTATATACTCAAGTTGTACCGTTATAGTTCGTCTGGAGGGCATATTAAAGTTGCTGAGTAGTTGAACCGAGAGTCGTAGCCGCTAAACAAACTTAATTACCAAACTTATCACCAAACACTTAAATAAGATCAACTATTGTTAACATATTATCAATAAATATCCTACATATATGTATATATCAGTATATTGATTTTATATTTTAGCTTATTAATATATATATATATATATAAAAAGACAGTATATATAAAAAAATGTATGTGTCAGCTCCAACGCAAGACTTGTTTACTCTTTTTCGGACTAACTAAACGGAATTCTTTAATAAAAGAATGAACTAGCGAATGTTGGAGACACAAATAAAATATAAGTGCTACTGTGGATGTATATAAATCTGATAAGTGTATTAAACATTCGTCATACGCTAGTTTTCACAAAAACGTAACCAATATTGTTCAGTTGATTATGAGAAGAGAAATTTTTTCATACCAGGCTACTTATATGCAAGGAGTAAGGTGTTACCTCCTAAAAAAGTTGCTTAGCTTTAAAAAAAAATTTTCCTTATTACAGATTTGTCAACGAACCCAAAAAGCGACGAACCTCCTACTCAACCGGAAGCATTTTGGCCTATGATGTATATAAACTAACCAATTTCGCTGTTATTGATGAGAAGACTTTTATGTTTTAATGCGCGGTGGCGACCGTCGCGATTTATTATCCAAGTTCAACTAAACTCTAAGTACATTCTTTCTTATTATATAGCTAGCCCTGAAAACGCTGACCCAGCGCCTCGTGTAGAGTGTCGGATGGCGTTGCTATGTCGCAAGGCATTTGCCTGCAACGTTGTCGCTAACTCGAGGCGTTGAGCAATATCCGCTGTCGAAGCTGATCTTGCAGTTCTATGGCACGCCGACTAAGCGTGATCATTATGACAACTTTCATGTTGCTGGGTGATCGTGTTAACTTATATATTCTTGATCATTTTGAACAGACGATTGTTGGCTATTTCCGTCTGTCTGTGCGTCTAAGTCATAGAGGCTTGAGATTTAAAAAATAAGTTCCTGTATTTTAAGCGCATTTCCGTGGGATGAAAGTGTATTGGCGTGTCTTGGGCTTTAAGTACGGCTGTAAGTAATTTATCTTTCCATTTGGTAACACTTGCTTAAAATTATGTGAAATGAAGAAGTCGTATTCGTCAAGTTTGTTCCCTCTTTAAGGGTCATAACAAGTAATACAACTTTGAGTTACAAGTAATATAACTTTCTAGTTTGATATCCTCCCACCGAAATGGCGGATATTGTACAAAACTAATATATTCATTAACCTTCGGTATTGGAGAAGAACAATATTGTTGCTTGTATGTGTAAAATTGTTATTTACTTATCTCACCTTGGTCTGCTGCTAAAGAGTCAGTTACATTAAAACACTCGCCACGGCAAAGAAATGCCTCACATTTCAACGGTGCACTATCCGCACAAGTAAAAGAGTTCTTGGCCACATTCTTAAAGTTCTCCGAGGACGGTAGATGTCGTATCACATGCCGCATTATAATACCAGTTAGACAAGCATCTCTCATCAACAAAATCTTTAGCATATAAGACCAATGCGCCTCAGGAAATGCCATCAAGACGCGCAAATCTAATGAGATGGCTGTGTTTTTGTTAAGATCAGCAAATTCAGTTACCCAATGACAGGACTGCTCTTTTGGGAAGTATTGGGGAAGCGCGAATATTATCCAAGCACTGGGAAGACCATGACGTGAACTAAATATTTCCATATTATCCACCCCTTTGCGAAACACCTGAAAAGAAATTGAATTTTTCAGAAGCTGAGCTTATTATCTTTTAAAAATATTAAAAAATTTAATTTTATTGCTGTTTTACAGGTGTGAATCTTTAAGTACAATAACTCAGCAGAAAATAAAATAGAGAATTTATTCAGTACGGCGATTCTTATCATTCAGTAAGTACCAGTGCGAATGGATCCATGCAGACAAAAGAACGCAAAGAGAAATTTGCAGAACTCTCTCGCCTCAAAACTTTGCAGACAAAGTATGCCGCGTATAAGTGCAAGTCAAAGTTTTGCCTGCTTTGCTTGCGAATGATGAGCAACAGAGCAGACTCGAGTCGCTGCACTATGGGTAATTTGACCAGTTTTTAGGGCCAAAACCCATTTTTTGAAAGTCGTTTAATTAACATTTTGTTGGTTCAAAATTGAAAACAACCAAATGTCTAGGTGGTTTGTACTTTGTGTTTGCGAAATTAGAATGTATATTGTGCTTGTCTTGTCCCCGTATTTGTCTTTATTGTTGCTTAAACGAAAAAATTTTAAAACGAAAACTGAACTTTGAATGGACTAGCAAAGTGAGTCCCACCTAGTCCCACCTTAAAATAAAAACAGTGTTTTAGAGTGTTTCATTACCTTTAAAATGAGTGTGGTCTTAAAACCACAACCAGACATATTTCAATTTACAGATAATAACATTAAATTTGATAATGCGACGTTGTTTGCAAAATGGACTGCAGTGAGTGGAAACGGGCAAAAAGAGGTTGCAATTTTTAACTGTTTTATGGAGAAAGTTCCAAAAACGTGTTCTTCCACAACCAAAAGAAATATCGAAGCAAAATCAAAATCGAAAAAAAAATATGTCGTTAATTTTTTAACTAATCGGTTCTTTGGGAGCTAAATGATATAGTGGGCCGATAATTATAACTATATATCTATATGTATATTATTTTCTGCTCAGTGTTACAGTTAAAGCTTTAACAAAAAAAATATACTTAAAACACATTTATTATTATTTTTATTATTAACAAGGGAAATCACCCTAATATTTAAATATATTAGAGCTAGCTAGAAGCACCATATTTGGAGGAGAAAGCTAGCGGTGTCCTTAAAAATCAACGACAAACTTTTTTTGTTCATGTCAATCATACATATTGAGGCCTGTTCTAAATACCGAGTCGAAACGGATTTGAAATGGATTCTCATTTCGATGCTTGCATTCCCAGATTTCGTTCGATATGGACAAACTTTTAGGTTTTTTATTTCTGTTAATATTTATTTCGTCCGAAATTATAAATAACAATTATATTGATAAAGCTTGTTCTCTTGGAAAATGTGCTAAAAGGTGTGTGTGTGTTCTCTTCTTCTTCTTAAGCTGCACCCTCGTGGTTACCGATAATTATGCTCTGGTATCGAGTGTAAGCAAACAATAGTTTTGCAATACATCGATTACAACTATTGTAACTGCACGCCTGTCGCCATTGTACCCCCTCCTAGAATTCACGTTGCGAAGCGAACGGGGAGTTTAATTGTTCGACGAGGCCTGGTTGATTGTTGTGGTGATGGCATCTGTGATGTGGAGCTGGTTACAGTATTCGGCTGCTGTGATGGCTGTGATCCTGTATTGACGATGTTGGTTGGTGGTGGTGATGATTGGTGAGCTTCAATGAAAGCTGGTTTAAGGCGATCGATCGATACTTTCATGTCCCGGCCATTGACGGTTATAGTGAAATGTTTGTTTTGTTTTAATTTAACTTCAAATGGTCCATCGTAGGGCGGTTGAAGTGAGCCGCGCACCGTGTCGTTTCGAAAAAAGAAGTGAGTTGCATTGCTCAATTCACGAAAAACGAATGGTTTGGAGATGTCGTGGTGTGCTGTTTGCGTTGGTTGAATTTCGCGCATGGTCTCTGCTAGATCTTTTGCGAAATCAGTTTGCAGTTGAAATTTGCTCGTTGAGTGGAAAAATTCACCCGGAAGACGAAGCGTTGTCCCATATACTAACTGAGCGGCGGTTGTTTGATGTGTTCGAATCTTTGTGTTGGAGGTGTATATTGTTGCAATGGGGAATGAACATGGCGCGTTACTTTTGATTTTTGACATGGAATGCAGTGTTTGACGAAAGGTGATATATCCTTATGCATAAAGGGCCAAACGAAACGCTGTTTGATTAGTTTTGTAGTAGTTCCAATTCCACCATGAGCGATGTTGTAAAATTTGCTGATAATCTGCTTCCTTATCGGTTGCGGTATGAATGGTCGAACCGTTGGAGTTGAAAAATCACAGACGAGTGAAGATGATGTATTTGGTATGTCGACTGTTTTGAGCTGCAAAGATGTAGCGCAATCCTCAAGTAACTTTTTAAGTTCTGGGCAGTTGGACTTTTGATTGGCAATTTGATTGTAGTCGATGTTGTTGGATTCCATTGCTGTTATGCGTGATAATGTGTCTGCAGTTGTATTCTCGACGCCCGACACATGTAGAATTGTTGTTGTAAATTGACTGATGAAATCCAATTGGCGGAGTTGACGTGGTGATGCTTTTTCAGGCTTCTGGCTGAATGCATATACCAATGGCTTGTGATCCGTGCGAATGTCGAAAATTCGTCCTTCCAACATACAACGGAAATGTTTGATGCTGAGGTAAACGGCCAATAGTTCACGATCGTACGTGCTGTATTGGCGTTGCGTGTCGGTGAGTTTTACACTGAAGAATCCCATTGGCTGAAACTCGTTGTTGATGACTTGATGTAGTACTGCGCCCACTGCGATGTCGCTGGCGTCTGTACTGAGTGAAAGATGAGCAATTTGAGCGGGGTGAACTAAGAGCGTTGAGTCGGCTAGCCATTGTTTGCATTCGTTGAAATGTTGTATTGTGTCCTCTGTCCAGTTGATTGGTGATGAGTTCTTTTTTTTTGTTGGCTGGAATGAGCTGGACCAGTGGAGCTTGGTGTTGAATTGCATTGGGTAGGAATCTCCTGTAGAAGTTGATCATTGCCAAGAATCGCCGGAGTTCCTTTACAACTTTGGGTAGTGGAAAGTCCGCAATTGTTTTAACTTTGGATGGCAAGGGTGTGATGCCATTGGAGTCAACTAGATGTCCTAGAAACTCGATCGATGTTTGACTGAAACAGCATTTGCTTGGATTAATGGTGAGATGATATTGACGGAGTCGTTCAAATACCTGACGGAGATGGATTTTGTGCTGATCAATGTTGTCAGATGCTATGGCGATATCGTCTATGTAGACAAAAGTGAAATCCAAATCCCTAAAGGCGGTGTGCATATATCGCTGAAATGTCTGTGCAGCATTGCATAGACCGAATGTCATGTGTGTGAACTCAAACAATCCGAATGGCGTAGTTACAGCTGTTTTGGGAACATCACTAGGTTCGATTGGAATTTGATGATATGCACGGTTAAGATCAATTTTTGAGAATATTTTCTTTCCGTAGAAAATATGTGTGCAGTCTTGAATATGCGGTAGTGGGTACCGATCAGGAACTGTTTGAGCATTGAGTGCGCGATAGTCGCCACATGGACGCCATTCGCCGGTTTGTTTGCGTACCATGTGCAGAGGTGATGCATATGAGCTTTTCGATGTAGGACACACGCCAATCTTGAGCAGTAAATCAAACTCGCTCTTTGCAGCTTGAAATCTTTCGGGTGTCACGCGCCTTGGATTTGCGAATGTTGGTGGTCCTTTTGTGTCAATGCAGTGAGTCACATCGGCGGTTGTTGGTTTTGGTGCAGAAACGTTTAGTTGCGTGATATCCTTGAATTCCTCCAAGAGTCGAGCGAATTCACAAGATGTGTTGAAGGCTTTGAGTTGACCAATTGATTGTAGACAGCAGGTACCGGGACTGGATAAAAGTGTTTGAGCGTCGACTAATCTGCTTTACCTGACATCGACGAGTAAGTTGTAGTGGTACAAAAAATCAGATCCGATGATTGGAACAGTGATATCTGCGATTATGAAACTCTAAGTGTATGGACGTCGTAAGCCGAGATCAAGGGTGATACGAGTTGTACTGTAAGCTTTGATCTGCGTGCCATTTGCTGCAAATAGTGAGTTGGTATTGCAGTGAGAGATGCGCTGATTGATTGATGACACTGGTATGGCGGAAACATCTGCCCCAGTGTCGATAAGATACTTTTTCCCGGATTTCTTATCTGTAATAAACAATCGGTTAGTATTAGAGATATTGAAGATGTACAGATTGAAATTGTGTTGTAAGGCCGTGATGAATTGTCCGCCGGAGTTGCCTTGTAAATCTTCGACGGATGTATTTAGTTTTTTGTGTTGGCCACTTGGTTGAAGGAGCATGGATTATTACAGCGTTGAGCATCAGTACCAAATTTAGCGTGATACCAGCAGAGTTGGTTTGCTTGCTGAGTTGATGATGTTGTGTTACGATTTCCGTTGCTTTGCGAGCGATTGCGGCTACGTGATTGGCGATTGTTGCTAAGTAGCTGGCTAAGCTTGCTGTTGATTTGTTGGAGAACTTGGTCATTATTATCCAAACGTTGTTCTATTTTGGCGATGCGCTCGTTGTATGATGATGAACCAGTATTTGTGTGCGATAATGCTGAGATATTATCATTGTTGTAGTTGAGAGAGTCTATTACGGAATCTACAGCAGTGGCAAGCTGGGAAATTGATATGTTTGGTGAGCTCTCCAAAATGCCTGTGATAACAGCGCGTGCTGCTGGAGGAAGGCGTTTGATCCAATAACGGCGTACGACTGACTCGTCACTGGTTGCGTTTGTTTGTTGTTATTGGGTGAGCAAATGACTGGGACGACCGTCACCAAGTTGAATGCCGGTTGCAAGCTTATCTAGACGTACCATCTCAGATTCTGAGAACTTAGCAAGGATGGCTTTTTTAAGTGTGGTGTATGGTTCTCTTTGAGGTTTATTTTGAATGAGATCATGAACCTGCTCGAGGTATTTTGCATCCGCGTAAGCTATAACAGCGGCGTATTTGTCATGTTCCTTCCTTGAGCCTAGTCCTTGTAACAAAAACCAACTTTCAAGTTTTGTAAAAAACATCTCGATGCTAGTTATTGAATTTAGTTGAGGAAACGGCATTTTTGCGAAAACCGAATTTACATTGTTTGCTTCTTCCATGTTGTTGTTGTTTGCCGCATTTGCCGGTGCATCTACATAATTTTCGTCATCGGACATGTTGAGGTTATGTATATGCGACGCAATGTGGTGAAATTAAAGTTGAATATGTGTATGTGTGGTTCATAGGAGCCCCAGCTGGAGATAGTTTTTTGCACAAGTTGGTATGTGATACTGAACTGAGTGATTTAATTGATTTGATTCGAATTGATTATTAATTGCAAGTTTGAACGTTGAAATTGAAGCGGTGTGTTGCGAAATTGTGAGCTGTGACGCTTCAATTTGTAGATGTATGTATGTGTGAGATGATCTCGTGATCATTTGTTGACAATTGTAGTGTTTTGAATATGCGTGTAAGTCGGGGTCACCATTTTATGGACAAACTTTTAGGTTTTTTATTTCTGTTAATATTTATTTCGTCCGAAATTATAAATAACAATTATATTGATAAAGCTTGTTCTCTTGGAAAATGTGCTAAAAGGTGTGTGTGTGTTCTCTTCTTCTTCTTAAGCTGCACCCTCGTGGTTACCGATAATTATGCTCTGGTATCGAGTGTAAGCAAACAATAGTTTTGCAATACATCGATTACAACTATTGTAACTACACGCCTGTCGCCACAGACTTATATTCTTCTTATAATCAATTTCGATACCATCTTTGTATGGATACAAACAGCTGCTTGAGTAAATGTACTTGACTAATTCCGATCTCTTTGGCTTTGCTACCGTTCGTAAATTTAAGGTGACCAACTAAAAGACAAGCGAATGAAAAATAATATTCAGGCCCTACGACTGATAATGCAAAATTATTGCGAATAGTATATAAATTAAAATAAAAAATAGTTTCAGGGTTTAAAAACACACATTAGTTGCTTTAAAGGCACAATCGTTTTCATTTTGAGTGCTAAGTGCCACTCGATTTTCATTTTAACTCGGAATCGAAATGTAGGAATGCAAAACTCTCGGAATCGATTCAATTTCGAGCAGTTTACTCGGAATTTGAAAAGTAGAACAGGCCTGATGGTTAATAACTTTGCATCTTTTTTTAATTTTATACTCTGATATCGAACGAAGAAGACATGACTATATCGGCTCAGTTCGCGATGCTTATCAAGAATTTATATACTTTATGTGGTCGAAATGCTGCACAACTAATTTGCACATTGAGTGTACATTTATTTATTCTCAGCTATGAGCAGCTGACAAGAAATTAAAATTAATTCAAATTAAAATATTGTAAAATAATTAAATTAAAAGTAAATGCCGTATGAGCGTGGCATCCAAAACTTTTACGCATATTTTTGGGAGTCGTCATCACTTATTTTGAAATCCAATTTGGTGACTCTAGCTCAAAAACTGTGGAAAATATAGGCGTTTTTGATTTCAAACTGCTGGATGGCTGGGGGCGGGATGGGTTGGGGGGATCCAACCTTTTTGTAGAAGTTTTTCAGGGGTTGTTAATAGCTATCTCCTCACCAAATTTGGTAGTTCTAGCTGTAAGGACGTGCGAAATAGGTAAATCAATCGATTTTGAGCTATCGAACTCATCGATTTGCCAACCCCCCAGTAATCATAGAACCCCAATATTGAAATTTTCGCTGTCCCGGCCGTATACAAAAATCTGTCCAGAATTTTAATTCTCTAGGGTGAAGGGTGTGGAAAAAAATTGCGTTCTTACAGACGGACGTTCACCAAACCCAATATAATCTTTATACCTTCGGTATCAGAATATAAAAAGTCAACGTTAAAGAATTGGGTGGTTCAACAAGACATTTAGTGGTCCAACAACTGTTGCTTGGAAAAACCCAAAAAAAAACCCTATCAACCAACGGCAGATTAGTGATTAGTGGTCACGATTAGATAAAGATAAAAGTATCGATCGTTTTAGTACTGGAGTTGAGGTATCTAAAGAGACAAAAGATTAAAGCCTGTTATAGTCAGAACAGACAACACGAAATGGTTCATAAATTACATAGTTGCTCGAGCAAAAATCCAAATTTTTTGTGTTTCTTCATCACCAACCTTGGCACCAAATTTGGTGGCTCTAGCTCGAAAGCTGTAGAAGGTAAAGGCATTTCTGTTTTTCAACAGCGAGGGAGTAGGGAACAGGGGGCCGTGGCTCCAAAACTTCGGTGCATTTTTTTGGGGTCGCCAACAGTTATCTTCCTACTAAATTTGGCGACTCTAGCTTTAACACTTTGGAAGATAGACGCATTACCGTTTTTAGTAAAGCGTTTGGGTGGTTGGGGGTGGCTAGGGCAGAATGGATGGGCGTTTATATGAATTTGTTTGGAGGTCGTCAACACCAATCTTGGCAACAAATTTGATGGCTCTAGCTCAAAAACTGTAGAAGATATGGGTATTTTTTGGTGTTAAACTGCGCGGAGGCTGAGGGAGGAATGGGTGGGCGTGGCTCCGAAATTGTTGATGCGGTTTTTTGGGGGTTGTTAGTATTAATCTTCTCGCCAAATTTGGTAGTTCTAGCTGTAAGGGCTTGCGAAATAGCTCGATCTATCGATTTTGCGTTATCGAGTGTATCAAATTGCCAGCCCACTAGTTATCGTAGAACTCCAATCTTAACACTTTAATTTACTATGCCATAGATAAAGCGATTTGCAAAGTTTCAAGTTTCTAGCTTGAAGGGTGTGGAAATAAGTTGTGTTCATACAGACGGACAGACGGACAGACACCATGACGGACATTGCACAAAACCAATATACTCTTTACCTTCGGTATCGAGTATAAAAAACCAGCCACATAAATGACAAATAAAATCGTGCAATGGAACATCAACGGATATTTGAACAACTACAGCGAACTGCAAATATTAATAGATAAACATACACCACACGTTCTAGCCGTACAAGAAACTCATAAGATAAACACCCACCACACACCCATTCCTACCAACTATTAACAAAAAACGCTGCCCTCTCTTATGGAGGCGTAGCGCTACAAAATCACAAATTTCTACACACACAAGAAATTACCCTTAACGACGACTTTGACGCAATTTGCGTAGAATGCACATCCAAACAAAAATTTAGACTGATATCGGCATACATAGCGCCAAATCAAAAATTCTCTCCAAACAACCTCCAAGCCGTTCTAGAAAAATCACGCATACCAACATTAGTCACCGGTGATTTCAACAGCTGGCACAAAAACTGGGATTCAAATGCAAACAACGCTAGAGGAAAACTTTAAGAAACATTCATAGCCCAATCAAACAACATCCTACTAAATGACGGTTCACCAACAGACCTCAGCACCCACAAAACACTAACGAATATCGACCTAACCTTTAGCAGGCCCATACTCAAAATCGACAGCACATGGCAAACAGAAAACAATCTCTATGGCAGCGACCACTTTCCAATCTTAATATCCCTTTTTTCATCTACGACACCAAACAGACAACACGCAACAGCAAAACCAAAATTTATCACTGACATAGCTAACTGGGCACAATTCTCGAAACTTACAGAAGAATACTTCTCAGAGATACCAACCAGCACAAACATAAACAAAGAAACAGCCACAATACACAAAATAATAATCACCAGCGCCCAGAGAACAATCCCTCAAACACACTCCATGACACACCCTCACAATGACCCCTGGTGGAGCAAAGAACTACAAACACTAAGAGATGAAAAAAAAGAAGATGGCACAGACTCAAAAGGGAAATTATAGTGAAATGTTTGTTTTGTTTTAATTTAACTTCAAATGGTCCATCGTAGGGCGGTTGAAGTGAGCCGCGCACCGTGTCGTTTCGAAAAAAGACGTGAGTTGCATTGCTCAATTCACGAAAAACGAATGGTTTGGAGATGTCGTGGTGTGCTGTTTGCGTTGGTTGAATTTCGCGCATGGTCTCTGCTAGATCTTTTGCGAAATCAGTTTGCAGTTGAAATTTGCTCGTTGAGTGGAAAAATTCACCCGGAAGACGAAGCGTTGTCCCATATACTAACTGAGCGGCGGTTGTTTGAATGTCGGGTTTGTATGCTGAACGTAATCCAAGTAAGATCACTGGTAATTTTCGTGGCCAAGCAATCCGATGATGACACATAATGGCTGCCTTTAGTGTTCTATGCCAACGTTCGATGAGTGCATTTGCTTGAGGGTGATAAGCAGTTGTGCGTAAATGGTCAATACCTAGGAGCCGGGATAGCTCGGCAAATAGTAAGGATTCGAACTGTCTAACTTGGTCTGTTGTTATACGTGCTGGCACTCCAAAACGGGAAATCCATGTGTTGATTAGTGCTAAAGCTACTGTCTCGGCTTGTATGTCTTCAATGGCGATAGCTTCTGGCCATCTAGTGTACCGATCGATGATGGTGAGGCAATATCGAAATGGTCCAGATTGAGGCAGTGGTCCGATGAGATCGAGGTTGATGTGTTCGAATCTTTGTGTTGGAGGTGTATATTGTTGCAATGGGGAATGAACATGGCGCGTTACTTTTGATTTTTGACATGGAATGCAGTGTTTGACGAAATGTGATATATCCTTATGCATAAAGGGCCAAACGAAACGCTGTTTGATTAGTTTTGTAGTAGTTCCAATTCCACCATGAGCGATGTTGTAAAATTTGCTGATAATCTGCTTCCTTATCGGTTGCGGTATGAATGGTCGAACCGTTGGAGTTGAAAAATCACAGACGAGTGAAGATGATGTATTTGGTATGTCGACTGTTTTGAGCTGCAAAGATGTAGCGCAATCCTCAAGTAACTTTTTAAGTTCTGGGCAGTTGGACTTTTGATTGGCAATTTGATTGTAGTCGATGTTGTTGGATTCCATTGCTGTTATGCGTGATAATGTGTCTGCAGTTGTATTCTCGACGCCCGACACATGTAGAATTGTTGTTGTAAATTGACTGATGAAATCCAATTGGCGGAGTTGACGTGGTGATGCTTTTTCAGGCTTCTGGCTGAATGCATATACCAATGGCTTGTGATCCGTGCGAATGTCGAAAATTCGTCCTTCCAACATACAACGGAAATGTTTGATGCTGAGGTAAACGGCCAATAGTTCACGATCGTACGTGCTGTATTTGCGTTGCGTGTCGGTGAGTTTTACACTGAAGAATCCCATTGGCTGAAACTCGTTGTTGATGACTTGATGTAGTACTGCGCCCACTGCGATGTCGCTGGCGTCTGTACTGAGTGAAAGATGAGCAATTTGAGCGGGGTGAACTAAGAGCGTTGAGTCGGCTAGCGATTGTTTGCATTCGTTGAAATGTTGTATTGTGTCCTCTGTCCAGTTGATTGGTGATGAGTTCTTTTTTTTTGTTGCCTGGAATGAGCTGGACCAGTGGAGCTTGGTGTTGAATTGCATTGGGTAGGAATCTCCTGTAGAAGTTGATCATTGCCAAGAATCGCCGGAGTTCCTTTACAACTTTGGGTAGTGGAAAGTCCGCAATTGTTTTAACTTTGGATGGCAAGGGTGTGATGCCATTGGAGTCAACTAGATGTCCTAGAAACTCGATCGATGTTTGACTGAAACAGCATTTGCTTGGATTAATGGTGAGATGATATTGACGGAGTCGTTCAAATACCTGACGGAGATGGATTTTGTGCTGATCAATGTTGTCAGATGCTATGGCGATATCGTCTATGTAGACAAAAGTGAAATCCAAATCCCTAAAGGCGGTGTGCATATATCGCTGAAATGTCTGTGCAGCATTGCATAGACCGAATGTCATGTGTGTGAACTCAAACAATCCGAATGGCGTAGTTATAGCTGTTTTGGGAACATCACTAGGTTCGATTGGAATTTGATGATATGCACGGTTAAGATCAATTTTTGAGAATATTTTCTTTCCGTAGAAAATATGTGTGCAGTCTTGAATATGCGGTAGTGGGTACCGATCAGGAACTGTTTGAGCATTGAGTGCGCGATAGTCGCCACATGGACGCCATTCGCCGGTTTGTTTGCGTACCATGTGCAGAGGTGATGCATATGAGCTTTTCGATGTAGGACACACGCCAATCTTGAGCAGTAAATCAAACTCGCTCTTTGCAGCTTGAAATCTTTCGGGTGTCACGCGCCTTGGCTTTGCGAATGTTGGTGGTCCTTTTGTGTCAATGCAGTGAGTCACATCGGCGGTTGTTGGTTTTGGTGCAGAAACGTTTAGTCGAGCGAATTCACAAGATGTGTTGAAGGCTTTGAGTTGACCAATTGATTGTAGACAGCAGGTACCGGGACTGGATAAAAGTGTTTGAGCGTCGACTAATCTGCTTTACCTGACATCGACGGGTAAGTTGTAGTGGTACAAAAAATCAGATCCGATGATTGGAACAGTGATATCTGCGATTATGAAACTCCAAGTGTATGGACGTCGTAAGCCGAGATCAAGGGTGATACGAGTTGTACCGTAAGCTTTGATCTGCGTGCCATTTGCTGCAAATAGTGAGTTGGTATTGCAGTGAGAGATGCGCTGATTGATTGATGACACTGGTATGGCGGAAACATCTGCCCCAGTGTCGATAAGATACTTTTTCCCGGATTTCTTATCTGTAATAAACAATCGGTTAGTATTAGAGATATTGAAGATGTACAGATTGAAATTGTGTTGTAAGGCCGTGATGAATTGTCCGCCGGAGTTGCCTTGTAAATCTTCGACGGATGTATTTAGTTTTTTGTGTTGGCCACTTGGTTGAAGGAGCATGGATTATTACAGCGTTGAGCATCAGTACCAAATTCAGCGTGATACCAGCAGAGTTGGTTTGCTTGCTGAGTTGATGATGTTGTGTTACGATTTCCGTTACTTTGCGAGCGATTGCGGCTACGTGATTGGCGATTGTTGCTAAGTAGCTGGCTAAGCTTGCTGTTGATTTGTTGGAGAACTTGGTCATTATTATCCAAACGTTGTTCTATTTTGGCGATGCGCTCGTTGTATGATGATGAACCAGTATTTGTGTGCGATAATGCTGAGATATTATCATTGTTGTAGTTGAGAGAGTCTATTACGGAATCTACAGCAGTGGCAAGCTGGGAAATTGATATGTTTGGTGAGCTCTCCAAAATGCCTGTGATAACAGCGCGTGCTGCTGGAGGAAGGCGTTTGATCCAATAACGGCGTACGACTGACTCGTCACTGGTTGCGTTTGTTTGTTGTAATTGGGTGAGCAAATGACTGGGACGACCGTCACCAAGTTGAATGCCGGTTGCAAGCTTATCTAGACGTACCATCTCAGATTCTGAGAACTTAGCAAGGATGGCTTTCTTAAGTGTGGTGTATGGTTCTCTTTGAGGTTTATTTTGAATGAGATCATGAACCTGCTCGAGGTATTTTGCATCCGCGTAAGCTATAACAGCGGCGTATTTGTCATGTTCCTTCCTTGAGCCTAGTCCTTGTAACAAAAACCAACTTTCAAGTTTTGTAAAAAACATCTCGATGCTAGTTATTGAATTTAGTTGAGGAAACGGCATTTTTGCGAAAACCGAATTTACATTGTTTGCTTCTTCCATGTTGTTGTTGTTTGCCGCAATTGCCGGTGCATCTACATAATTTTCGTCATCGGACATGTTGAGGTTATGTATATGCGACGCAATGTGGTGAAATTAAAGTTGAATATGTGTATGTGTGGTTCATAGGAGCCCCAGCTGGAGATAGTTTTTTGCACAAGTTGGTATGTGATACTGAACTGAGTGATTTAATTGATTTGATTCGAATTGATTATTAATTGCAAGTTTGAACGTTGAAATTGAAGCGGTGTGTTGCGAAATTGTGAGCTGTGACGCTTCAATTTGTAGATGTATGTATGTGTGAGATGATCTCGTGATCATTTGTTGACAATTGTAGTGTTTTGAATATGCGTGTAAGTCGGGGTCATCATTTTATGGACAAACTTTTAGGTTTTTTATTTCTGTTAATATTTATTTCGTCCGAAATTATAAATAACAATTATATTGATAAAGCTTGTTCTCTTGGAAAATGTGCTAAAAGGTGTGTGTGTGTTCTCTTCTTCTTCTTAAGCTGCACCCTCGTGGTTACCGATAATTATGCTCTGGTATCGAGTGTAAGCAAACAATAGTTTTGCAATACATCGATTACAACTATTGTAACTACACGCCTGTCGCCACAGACTTATATTCTTCTTATAATCAATTTCGATACCATCTTTGTATGGATACAAACAGCTGCTTGAGTAAATGTACTTGACTAATTCCGATCTCTTTGGCTTTGCTACCGTTCGTAAATTTAAGGTGACCAACTAAAAGAAAAGCGAATGAAAAATAATATTCAGGCCCTACGACTGATAATGCAAAATTATTGCGAATAGTATATAAATTAAAATAAAAAATAGTTTCAGGGTTTAAAAACACACATTAGTTGCTTTAAAGGCACAATCGTTTTCATTTTGAGTGCTAAGTGCCACTCGATTTTCATTTTAACTCGGAATCGAAATGTAGGAATGCAAAACTCTCGGAATCGATTCAATTTCGAGCAGTTTACTCGGAATTTGAAAAGTAGAACAGGCCTGATGGTTAATAACTTTGCATCTTTTTTTAATTTTATACTCTGATATCGAAGGAAGAAGACATGACTATATCGGCTCAGTTCGCGATGCTTATCAAGAATTTATATACTTTATGTGGTCGAAATGCTGCACAACTAATTTGCACATTGAGTGTACATTTATTTATTCTCAGCTATGAGCAGCTGACAAGAAATTAAAATTAATTCAAATTAAAATATTGTAAGATAATTAAATTAAAAGTAAATGCCGTATGAGCGTGGCATCCAAAACTTTTACGCATATTTTTGGGAGTCGTCATCACTTATTTTGAAATCCAATTTGGTGACTCTAGCTCAAAAACTGTGGAAAATATAGGCGTTTTTGATTTCAAACTGCTGGATGGCTGGGGGCGGGATGGGTTGGGGGGATCCAACCTTTTTGTAGAAGTTTTTCAGGGGTTGTTAATAGCTATCTCCTCACCAAATTTGGTAGTTCTAGCTGTAAGGACGTGCGAAATAGGTAAATCAATCGATTTTGAGCTATCGAACTCATCGATTTGCCAACCCCCCAGTAATCATAGAACCCCAATATTGAAATTTTCGCTGTCCCGGCCGTAGACAAAAATCTGTCCAGAATTTTAATTCTCTAGGGTGAAGGGTGTGGAAAAAAATTGCGTTCTTACAGACGGACGTTCACCAAACCCAATATAATCTTTATACCTTCGGTATCAGAATATAAAAAGTCAACGTTAAAGAATTGGGTGGTTCAACAAGACATTTAGTGGTCCAACAACTGTTGCTTGGAAAAACCCAAAAAAAAACCCTATCAACCAACGGCAGATTAGTGATTAGTGGTCACGATTAGATAAAGATAAAAGTATCGATCGTTTTAGTACTGGAGTTGAGGTATCTAAAGAGACAAAAGATTAAAGCCTGTTATAGTCAGAACAGACAACACAAAATGGTTCATAAATTACATAGTTGCTCGAGCAAAAATCCAAATTTTTTGTGTTTCTTCATCACCAACCTTGGCACCAAATTTGGTGGCTCTAGCTCGAAAGCTGTAGAAGGTAAAGGCATTTCTGTTTTTCAACAGCGAGGGAGTAGGGAACAGGAGGCCGTGGCTCCAAAACTTCGGTGCATTTTTTTGGGGTCGCCAACAGTTATCTTCCTACTAAATTTGGCGACTCTAGCTTTAACACTTTGGAAGATAGACGCATTACCGTTTTTAGTAAAGCGTTTGGGTGGTTGGGGGTGGCTAGGGCAGAATGGATGGGCGTTTATATGAATTTGTTTGGAGGTCGTCAACACCAATCTTGGCAACAAATTTGATGGCTCTAGCTCAAAAACTGTAGAAGATATGGGTATTTTTTGGTGTTAAACTGCGCGGAGGCTGAGGGCGGAATGGGTGGGCGTGGCTCCGAAATTGTTGATGCGGTTTTTTGGGGGTTGTTAGTATTAATCTTCTCGCCAAATTTGGTAGTTCTAGCTGTAAGGGCTTGCGAAATAGCTCGATCTATCGATTTTGCGTTATCGAGTGTATCAAATTGCCAGCCCACTAGTTATCGTAGAACTCCAATCTTAACACTTTAATTTACTATGCCATAGATAAAGCGATTTGCAAAGTTTCAAGTCTCTAGCTTGAAGGGTGTGGAAAAAAGTTGCGTTTATACAGACGGACAGACGGACAGACACCATGACGGACATTGCACAAACCCAATATATTCTTTACCTTCGGTATCGAGTATAAAAAACCAGCCACAAAAATGACAAATAAAATCGTGCAATGGAACATCAACGGATATTTGAACAACTACAGCGAACTGCAAATATTAATAACTAAACATACACCACACGTTATAGCCGTACAAGAAACTCATAAGATAAACACCCACCACACACCCATTCCTACCAACTATTAACAAAAAACGCTGCCCTCTCTTATGGAGGCGTAGCGCTACAAATTCACAAATTTCTACACACACAAGAAATTACCCTTAACGACGACTTTGACGTAATTTGCGTAGAATGCACATCCAAACAAAAATTCAGACTGATATCGGCATACATAGCGCCAAATCAAAAATTCTCTCCAAACAACCTCCAAGCCGTTCTAGAAACATTACGCATACCAACATTAGTCACCGGTGACTTCAACAGCTGGCACAAAAACTGGGATTCAAATGCAAACAACGCTAGAGGAAAACTTTAAGAAACATTCATAGCCCAAGCAAACAACATCCTACTAAATGACGGTTCACCAACAGACCTCAGCACCCACAACAGACTTAAGGCCTGTTGTCACATACACCGTAAACCGAAACCGAAACAGAATTCAGTACATTTGCGACTGCGATAGAAACTGCAACCGAAACAACGGTATTTTTCAGTTGCTAGCAATAGTAATCGAATTCAGTACATTAGCAACTGAAACCAAAACAAGTACTTTTGACTTTATTCGGTTGCTGTTAACAGACGATCACCTGTTTTCAACAAACGCAGATAACTTGACGCTGGTCAATTCTTTGTGCAATCGATATTTTTGTTTCGGTTTCGGTTTCGGTTTACGGTGTATGTGACAACAGGCCTTAACAAATATCGACCTAACCTTTAGCAGCCCCATACTCAAAATCGACAGCACATGGCAAACAGAAAACAATCTCTATGGCAGCGACCACTTTCCAATCTTAATATCCCTTTTTTCATCTACGACACCAAACAGACAACACACAACAGCAAAACCAAAATTTATCACTGACATAGCTAACTGGGCACAATTCTCGAAACTAACAGAAGAATACTTCTCAGAGATACCAACAAGCACAAACATAAACACAGAAACAGCCACAATACACAAAATAATAATCACCAGCGCCCACAGAACAATCCCTCAAACACACTCCATGACACACCCTTACAATGACCCCTGGTGGAGCAAAGAACTACAAACACTAAGAGATGAAAAAAAAGAAGATGGCACAGACTCAAAAGGGAAATTACAACAGAAAACGTCGTACAGTTTAAAAAAGCTAATGCAATATTTAGACTAACC